>JAJPUD010001407.1:201166-229550 GCA_023553655.1 Myrmecobius fasciatus | reverse complement strand
TTAAAATTTTTGCATCAATATTCATTAGGGAAATTGGTCTATAGTTTTCTTTCTCTCTTTTCACCCTACCCGGTTTAGCTATCAGCACCATATCTGTATCATAGAAGGAATTTGGCAGTATACCTTCTGTCCCTATTTTTTCAAATAGTTTGTATAGTATTGGAATTAATTGTTCTTTGAATGTTTGGTAGAATTCACATGTAAATCCATCTGGCCCTGGAGATTTTTTCTTAGGGAGTTGGTTAATAGCTTGTTCTATTTCTTTTTCTAAAATGGGGCTATTTAAATAATTTATTTCCTCTTCTGTTAACCTGGGCAATCTATATTTTTGTAGATTTTCCTCCATTTCATTTAGATTATCAAATTTATTGGCATAAAGTTGGGCAAAGTAACTCCTAATTATTACTCTAATTTCCTCTTCCTTGGAGGCAAGTTCTCCCTTATCATTTTTGAGACTAACAATTTGATTTTCCTTTCCTTTTTCTAATCAAATTAACTAAAGGCTTATCTATTTTGTTTGTTTTTTCATAAACCCAATTCTTAGTTTTATTGATTAATTCAATAGTTTTCTTATTTTCAATTTTATTAATCTCACCTTTTATTTTCAGAATTTCCAATTTGGTATTTAATTGAGGGTTTTTATTTTGGTCTTTTTCTGGCTTTTTTAATTGTAAGCCCAATTTGTTGATCTTTTCTTCCTCTATTTTATGCAAATAAGCATCTAGAGATAAAATTACCCCTTATAACCGCTTTGGCAGTATCCCACAAATTTTGGTATGTTGTCTCATTATTGTCATTCTCCTGGATGAAATTATCAATTGTGTCTATAATTTGCTCTTTCACCCATTCATTCTTCAGGATTAGATTATTTAATTTCCAATTAACTTGTGGTCTATTTTCTCCTGGCCTTATATTACATGTGAGTTTTATTGCATCATGATCTGAAAAGGATGCATTTACTATTTCTGCTTTTCTTCATTTGATTTTGGGGTTTTTATGCCCTAACACATGATCAATTTTCATATATGTTACATGAACCCCTGAGAAAAACATATACTCCTTTCTATCTCCATTCAATTTCCTCCAGAGATCCATCATATCTAACTTTTCTAACATTTTGTTTACCTCCCTAACTGCTTTCTTATTTATTTTGTGGTTTGATTTATCCAGTTCTGAGAGAGCAAGGTTGAGATCCCCCACTAGTATAGTTTTACTGTCTATTTCTCCTTGCATCTCTGTTAGTTTCTCCTCTAGGAATTTGGATGCTATACCACTTGGTGCATATATGTTTAGTATTGATATCGCTTCATTGTTTATGGTACCCTTTAGTAAAATATATTTTCCTTTCTTATCTCTTTTAATTAGATCTATTTTTGCTTTTACTTGATCTGAGATAAGGATTGCTACCCCTGCTTCTTTTTTGTTCACCTGAAGCATAAAAGATTCTGCTCCAGCCCTTTACCTTCACTCTGTATGTATCTCTATGTTTTAGATGTGTTTCTTGTAAACAACATATTGTAGGATTCTGCCTTTCAGTCCAGTCTGGGAGAGTTCATCTCATTCACATTCACAGTTAAAATATCTATATCTGAATTTCCTTCCATCTTATTTACCCAGAGTTATGATTTTCTCTTCCCTTTCCCCTTTTTCCCTTCCCCCTCCCCAGTATTTTGTTTTTGATGACCATCTCCCTCTAACAGTCCTCTCCCCTTTAGAACCCCTCCCTCTTTTTTATACCTTTCTCCTAATCCTTCTATTAGTCTATCCCTTTCTTTTTCTCCTTTCCCTCCTACTTTCCTATAAGGAGGGTGAAGTTTTTCTTTGAAGCCAAATGTGTCTGATATACTCTCTTAGAGCCCAGTCTAATGAGAGTAAGATTTACACAATACTCATTGCCCTCTCTTCTTTCTCTCAATTATATTTGATTTTCTATGTCTCTTCATGAGATTTTGCCTTATTTTACCACCTTTTTTTTTTACTTTATTTTACCTCCTTTCCCCCTTTTTTTAATAGTATGATATCCCTTCCACCTCTAATTTCTTTTCCATTATTATCAAAGTAAAATCAAATTATACCCCCATTCTTTAAGGGTACCCATAGTAGAGATATAGTTCTCAAGAGTTCTTTCCGTTTTACCTTTTTATGCTTCTCTTGAGTTCTGTATTTGGAGGTCAAATTTTTTGTTCAGATCTGGTCTTTTCATTAGAAATAGATGAAATTTTCCTGTATCATTGAATGACCATCTTCTTCCCTGGAAGATGATGCTCATTCTAGCTGGATAACTTATTCTTGGCTGTAATCCAAGCTTTTACTTGGTCTGAGATAAGAATTGCTACCCCTACTTTTTTTTTGTTCACTTGAAGCATAAAAGATTCTGCTCCAGCCCTTTACCTTCACTCTGTATGTATCTCTATGTTTTAGATGTGTTTCTTGCAAACAACATATTGTAGGATTTTGGCTTTTAATGCAGTCTGCTATCTGCTTCCGTTTTATGGGAGAGTTCATCTCATTAACATTCACAGTTAAAATAACTTTATCTGTATTTCCTGCCATCTTATTTACCCAGAGTGATTTTCTCTTCCCTTTTCCCTTTCTCCCTTTCCCCTCCCCAGTATTTTGTTTTTGATGACCACCTCCCTCTAACAGTCCTCTCCCCTTTAGAACCCCTCCCTTTTTTTTTACTCCTTTCCTAATTTGTACTTTTATACCTGCATTTGATTTTGAAGTTTTTATTCCCTAATACATGGTCAATTTTTGTACAAGTTCCATGGACCTCTGAGAAAAAATTAAACTCCCTACTGTCTCCATTCAATTTTCTCCAAAGATCTATCATACCTAACTTTTCTAAGAATTGGTTTACTTCCCTAGTTTCTTTCTTATTTATTTTGTGGTTTGATTTACCTAGTTCTGAGAGGGAGGTTGAGATCACCCACTAGTATAGTTCGGTTGTCTATTTCTTCTTGCATCTCTCTTAATTTCTCCCCTAGGAATTTGAATGATATAACACTTGGTGCATATATTTTTAGTATTGATATTGCTTCATTATCTATGGTACCCTTTAGTAAATATAGTTTCCTTCCTTATCTTTTTTAATTAGATCTATTTTTGCTTTTACTTGATCTGAGATCAGGATTGCTACATCTGCTTTTTTTTTTTTGTTCACTTGAAGCATAATAGGTTTTGCTCCAGCCCTTTACCTTCACTCTGTATGTATTTCTAAGCTTTAGATATGTTTCTTGTAAACAACATATTGTAGGATTCTGGCTTTTAATCCAGTCTGCTATCCTTTTCTGCTTTATGAGAGAGTTCATCCCATTCACATTCAAAGTTAGAATAGATTCTGTATTTCCTGCCATCTTATCTACCCAAGTTATGTTTTTCCCTTCCTTTCCCCTTTCTCCCTTCCTTCCTCCTCAGTATTTTGCTTTTGATGACCCCCTCTCCCAAGCAATCCTCCCCCTTTAGTGCCCCTCCCCCTTTTTTTACTCCTTTCCTAATTTCCCTTCTATTAGTCTATCCCTTTCTTTTCCTCCTTTCTCTCCCACTTCCCTATAAGGAAGGACAAAGTGTCTCTGTGAAACCAAATGTGATTGATATACACTTTTAGAGCCCAATCTGATGAGAGTAAGATTTACACAATGCTCATCTCCATCCCTTCTTTCCCTCAATTATATTAGGTTTTCTTTGTCTCTTCATGAGATTTTACCTTATTTTTACCTCCTTTTTTTAACCTTATTTTACCACCTTTTCCCTCTTTCCCCCAGTATGATAGGCTTTCCCCCTCTAGTTTTTTTTCATATTATCAAAGTAATATCAAATTATACCCCCAATCTTTAAGTATCCCCATAGTAGAAATAAAGTTCTCAAGAGTCTTTTCCTTTTTACCTTTTTATGATTCTCTTGAGTTCTGTATTTGGAGGTCAATTTTTTTTTGTTCAGATCTGGTCTTTTCATTAGAAATAGGTGAAATTCTCCTGTATCATTGAATGACCATCTTCTTCCCTGGAAGATAATTCTCTTTCTAGCTGAATAACTTATTCTTGGCTGTAATCCAAGTTCTTTTGCCTTTCACAATATCTGATTCCAGGCCCTTCGATCCTTTAATGTGGAAGCTGACAGATCCTGTGTAATTCTAATTACACTTCCTTGGTATTTGAACTGTTTCTTTCTAGCTGCTTACAATATCCTTTCCTTGGTGCGATAGTCCTGAAATTTGGCCACGATATTCCTTGGGGTTTTAATTTTGGGGTCTCTTTCAGAAGGTGATCGGTGAATTCTTTCAATGCCAATTTTGCCTTCTGATTCTAAAACATCAGGGCAATTCTCTTTCATGATTTCCTGGAAGATAGCATCAAGGTTCTTTTTTTCATCGTGGCTTTCAGGGAGTCCAGTAATCCTTAGATTGTCTTTCCTGGATCTGTTTTGGCTGAAGAAAGTCGCTGAAAAATACACCCATGGTGGCAGAGGAGGGTTACCCTGAAATAGCAGATAGGGATTATAAAATGTTATCATTTTGCAGAGATTTGATGTTTCTTGAGACCACAGAGAGAATGATGTGCTTCCATGGACAGCATCCTGCCTTAGTTATAGGGCAGTAAGAGTTTTGGGGAGCAAGAAGAGTGTGAAGGAATTGACTCAAGAGATTTCATGGCAAATGGGGGAGTCAGAATGTTCATGAATAGGGCAGTGAGTGGTAATGAATTATCTTATTGAGGCATCTCATTCAGGGGGAAAAATTGAAATGAAGTGAAGGAAAATGAACCTAACTCTGATAACTTTAATTAGGAATGGATTCAGCAGTTCAATGAAATAAAAGTAAATGAAAAATTGGATAAGAAAATAAAATCCCTATAATCTATTCCTTAAAAGAACACACTTAAAACTAAAACATTATTTACCATATATTAGATGGACATGAAAAAGCAGAAGTTGTAATCATCATAGACAAAGCAAAAACAAAAATTCAGAACACCAAAAGATAAAAAAGGAAACATTATGCTGAAAGGAATTACAGACAATAAATCAATCTTGACATGTTCCATATACCTTAACATTTAATATTACAAGAAGATATAGAAAATAACATAAAATAACAATAAATTTTCATGCTTATTTCTCAGTGCTGGAGAAATCTGACAGAAAGATAAAAGGTAAATATAAAATTGTTAAAGAAACTACAGACAAAAATTTACAATATTTTATTGTTAAAGAAAATACATTTTTTTCAGTGCAACATGGAATTAGCCGTGTAGTAGGATACAGAGATGATGGAAATAAATATTAAAAAGCAGAAACAATAAACATTTTTAAACAAACCCTAATAAAAATATTAATCCAAGAATCACCAAAAATAAGAGACAGACAAAAAATTTAATAATAAAATTTTAAATGTTGAGTAGGACAGGGAATAAATCACAAAAATATTTAATTATATGAAGGCAAATAATAATGAAAAAAAAAAAGAAACTAAAGTGACTGGGATGTAGGTAAGTCAGTCCTTACAGAAAAATTTTAGACTTAAAACCATACATTAACAAATAGAAAATTAGAGAATTCATGAAATAAAAAATGCATTTGAAAATTTAGCCATCAAAAAAGCAAATCCTTGAATAAGCACAAAAATGAAGATATAGAAAATTAGGGGACAAATAAACAGGAAATCAAAAAGATTATACAAGTGATAACCCAAATGAGATGTTGTTTCTTTCAAAAGCTTAACAAATGAATAAGCTGAAATCATAAAAAACACAAAATTATGAAAATCTACTTGACACGGTTATGTGTTCATAAAATATAAAATACAGAATTTTTTAAAATTAACTGTTGAATGATCTATGGGTTTCTTATCTTGTACTAACTGAAATTTCTTGTCCAGATGCTGGAGCTCTTTCTTCTCTAAAAGCCCAATCTATAAGAAACTTGCTATTTTGCTATTTTGCCATGTTTACAAATGGCTTCATTTGATATGAGATAGGTACATAGGTTCCATGGCCATTAATCTGGTAGCTGAAATAATCTAAGAAATAAGGCTCCTGGACAGTCCTCCCAGAATGCTAGCACCCATTAAAAACATCATATTCTCTCCAAACAAGAATAATAAATTTTGAGCAGTGGATCCAGTGGGTGGTGTTATGTTAAGTGCAAGATTTTATGTTCCAGCATAACTTCATGCACCACAGTTCCAATAATTAAAAAAGGAGGAGGAAAGAAAAAACAAATTCCCACAAGAAACAACCAAGAAATGGCATGAAATTTATTTTTTGGACCTATTCCCACATAAAAGAAGTAAAACAATACCATAGAAACCCATTTGGCCTTTATTGCACGTATTTTTTTTTAAAGATAATTATGTTTTAGGGAATTGAGTATGGACCACAACATAGCATTTCAATACTTTCTGTGAATGTTTGCTTGCATTTTGTTTTCCTTCTTAGGTTGTTTTTTTTTCTCTTCCTAGATCTGATTTTTCTTGTCCAGCAAGATAACTGTAGAGATAGGTATATACATATTGGATTTATCATATATTTTAATATATTTAACATATATTAGACTACTTGCCACTTAGGGGAGAGGGTGGGAAAAAGGAGGAAAAAATTTGGAACAGAAAATTTTGCAAAGGTCAATGTAGAAAAATTACTCATATGTTCGATAAATAAAAAGCTTTTATAAAAGCATAATTTATAAAAGATAATTATGTTTTGGAATGCTATCCTCCATATCTTCAATGAATTTCTAACAAAATGAATTTCCCAGTACTAGTGTGTGGTCTCAACTTCAGTTTTCTATTTTTTCCTGGGTTCCATATGTACTTGTGGGAGAATACTCTCTAGTATGGGGGAATGTTTATATTACTTCTTAATATATCACTTCAGTAAATACTCATTTTTAAAAGCTAATTAAATCTGGCTGGCTAATTGGTCTCAGTATATAGTCAATAAATTGTAATGAGGAGGAATAATTATGAAAGGCTTTGAATATAAAACAGAGGATTTTTTGTAATTGATCCTGGAGGCATTAGTGAGCCCACCAACGTTTATTGAGAAAGGATGTAACTATTGAACAGAGAAGTGCAAATTAAGACAACTCTGAGATACCATTAAAACACCTCTCAGATTGGCAAATATGAAAGGAAAAGACAATGATAATGTTGGAAGGGATGTGGGAAAACTGGGACACTAATATAATGTTGGTGGAATGTAACTATTCTGGAGAGCAATTTTGTCCTTTGCCCAAAGGGCTATCAAACTGTGCATACCCTTTGACCCAGCAGTGTTTCTACTGGACCTATATCCCAAAGAGATCTTAAAGGAGGGAAAGGGACCCACATGTGCAAAAATGTTTGTGGCAGCCTTTTTTGTAGTGGCTAGAAACTGGAAACTGAATGGATGCCCATCAATTGGAGAATGGCTAAATAAACTATGGTATATGAATGTTATGGAATATTATTTTTCTGTAAGAAACAACCAACAGGATGATTTCAGAGAGGCCTGGAGAGACTTGTATGAACTGATGCTAAGTGAAATGAGCAAAACCAGGAGATCATTATACATGGCAACAATAAGATTATATGATGATCAATTCTGATGGACATGGCTCTTTTCAACAGAGATTATTCAGACCAGTTCTGATAGACTTGTGATGAACAGAGCCATCTGCATACAGAAAAAGGTCTATGGGGATTAAGTGTGGATCACAATATAGTATTTTCACCTTTTTCATTGTTTGCTTGCTTTTTGTTTTCTTTCTCATTTTTTCCCCTTTTTGATTGATTTTCTTGTGCAGCGTGATAAATGTGGAAATGTGTATAGAAGAACTGCACATTTAACATATATTAGATTACTTGTCTAGGGGAGGGGTGGGGGAAAGAAAGGGAGAAACATTTGGAATACAAGGTTTTGCAAAGGTGAATGTTGAAAACTCTCTGCATATATATTGAAAATAAAAAGCTATTATTTTTTAAAAACTATCTTTACATGTAATTAGAAAAATAAAATACTACTGAAATTAAAAAGAGAGAAAAGGACAGTTGATTCTTCACTTAAGGAAAATCATTTTGATGGATTGGCAAACTGATCAAGAGGCTATTGTAATAGTCCAAGTGTGAGTTGATAAGGGCCTGCACCAGAGTGTGACAATATTAAAAGAGAGAAAACTGTGTATTTGAGAGATGTTCCATAGGTAAATCAACAGATCTATTGGATTTGGAAGACGTGAAGTAGAGAATGACATCTAAGTTATGAGGCTGAGGGACTGGGAACTACAGTGGTTCCCTCAATAGTAATAGGAAAATTAGGATAATTTGTGGAGAAAAACATCAGTGAGAATCATCAAATGGTAGTATTAGAAACTTCCCCTAACCTCAAATCATCAGTTTTAACCTCAGAAAACTTTACAGGTTACTGCCAATATAAATGGCAATTTGAAGAATAGCTCCAGAGTCTATGTTACAGTTTGCTTTTACTCATACTCTTTTAATTTTTATTTATTTCTTTACCTCTTTTAATCCTTCTCCTTTTCCTTCCAATTAAGCATTGGATTCAAGCATTGGATTCAAAATATTACTTCTGTCCATCTCCTCCACTTCCATTTTATGTAACATTCCTTTGCTACATGATTTTTTGGGAAGTTTTGTCTTGTTTTATGCTTGTAATTATTTCACTTTCCTTCCAGTCTATTCAGAATGTTTTTTTTTCTGATTTTGAGATATTGATTTTTTTTTAAATGAATATGATACCCAAGAAATGTCACATACATGTATCATGAACATTTATTCAAAAAACAAGAACAAATAAACACTTTATATAGCAAGCATTGGCTAACATGCTAAAAAAAAATGGAACCTGTCAACCAGACAGGTGAAGTTTAATTAATTTTTAGAATAAGTTTTTCATGATGTCTTGTTTCTTATAATCATATATATATATATATATATATTTATATATATATATATATATATATATATATATAAAATCATTCTGTTTATTCTTCTTCTATCCCTTCCAGATAATCCCATATAACAGCTATCATATTTTTTAAAATAAAAAAAAAATCAACAGGACTGACTGATACGTTAAAAAATTCCAAAAATATGTGTAGTATGTAATACCTGCCATTTTCACAAAGGGTTACTTTAGAGGTGTTCTCTCATGTCTTTTATTTTTGTTCATGCTTTATTTTTATAAATTTGTTACATTCACTTTTGATTTGTACAATCTACTTTGTATACAATAATTTTTTTGATTCTGTTTATTTCAGTCTGTACCAGTTCATGTAGCTATTTTTATACTTCACTATTTATTACATATGCCATATCTTACAGTACAGTGATATCCCATTGTATTTGTGTACAATTTGTTTAGCCATTCCTCAGTGGATCAGCATCTATTTTGTTTTCAATTCTTGTGATCACAAAAACTGCTAATGTAAATATTTTGTTGTATGCGTGGACTTTCTTATCAATAGTTTCAATGGAGCATAATGTTAGTAATATAGTCTCTGATTGAAAAGTTAAGTACATTTTATTTATTTAACTTGCATAATTCCACATTGCTTCCCCAAAATGGATATACTACTTCATAACTCCATACCAAAACCATATTTTTGTGCCTAGAATGCTATCACCCTCTAATATTGACTATTGTCATTTAGTGAACATCTTTTCTATTTTACAGATATGTATTTATTTTCTTTGTGAAGAAAATACTTCCAAAGAAACAGATTTTAATTCCCTTTTAAAAATCACATATCTGTGATCAAAAATTTATGGACTTCATCCCTCTCTCTCTATTTTAATCTGTGCTACATTCTTAGTTGTATTGCTTCATGAAGGAAACAATATCAGTTGGAAGTAGCATTGTGTAAAGAGAGTCAATGTGTGTCTTATATCATTATTCCTAATACCATGCTACTAGTTAGTATTTCACCTACCATAGTGGTATGTGAATCCTTCAAGATTCATACATCCCCTTCTCTGGATGTTAGATGCTATTTTATATAATATATATCCTTTTTAATAAGGTAATCTTCTCAAAGAGCAAATTCTTCCTGGCTACCCCCCAAAATCCATTATATGGTCCATGACTTTTTCTGAAAACATACACCTCCTTTTCCATTTCCTCTTTAACTCCAATTTCCCCCTTTCTTTGCTTCTTTCTTGCATTCCTACAGTCTCCCTCTCTTTTTGAAGAGTGTCTTATATTTCTTACTTTCCCTCTCCTAATTTGTTCAACTTTCCACTGTTTTCTCCTCCCACAAAAGATATTGATCTATTTATAGAAGAACAAAGTCCATAGTTGTTAGAGTATTAATCCAATTTTCTCTTCATTTTGATTCTTGAATTTCCTATTAAGTCATTAGTCCTATATATAGGTCTTCCCCTCACCCCCCTCAAGAGTTCTCTTTATAGTTTATTTTACTCCAGAGCTAAATCTATTATTTTTTTATAGTCTAATACTAAATAGAATTTTTAAAATCTTTTTCTATAATTGTGCAAATCTATTTTTTCATTTACTATTCTGGGATCTTTGCAATTGAATAATCTACTTCCCTCTTTTTAATCAATGATATTTCAAGTGGTTTTATAGATTTATTTCATATTTACAGGACATGGTATTTGGCATAAATGAAATAGGATTTAAAAGGCTATGACATAAATTATTTTGTTTAACAACTAAAGATTCATAGAGAGGTCTGAGGAGGCTATGGATTGATAATATCTGGTCAAAACAGCAGAATCTAGATGCAATGAGATTATTCATTGACCTGCTCCAATTATGGCTCAGTGTTAGGTAACTCCTCTAATGGCTGCGTTTAACATTTTTTTAAATCCTGTTTCATTTAAATTTGTTTGCTAATGGTGATTCCTTTACTTATAATATCTTTTAGTACTCTTGGTAGTAAGTGAGAGTGGTGGTATGTGTATAATTGTTTTCATTCTTTATCTGATTCAGATGAAAGTGAGATTTATTAGATGCCATCTCCTCACTTTTTGTTCTCTTACTAGATATTATTTATCTTCTGCACCCCTATAATACAGCAGTGATTTTCCTCTTCTTTCTCCTTCCCTCCCAATTTGTCTTCTCTAAAACCATTAAAATACAACAAAACCACCTTCTGCCATTTTAGGGCTCTTAAAGGTATTAGCATTCTGAAAAGTTTAACCCAAAACTCAATAGGAATCATAGATATTTTCACCTCCAAGATAGCATAGGAATGGGGACTCTGAGTCCTGGAAGACTGAGTGAACCTTGACTGATAGGAAATGCCAAGCTGAGCTGTGCTATAACCCTGGACTAGAAGAAACCAGCACACCAATAAGTTCAGAACGAGTAAAAAAAAAAGGGCATTCCTTCAATTGGAGAATGGCTGAATAAATTATGGTATATGAATGTTATGGAATATTATTGTTCTGTAAGAAATGACCAGCAAGATGATTTCAGAGAGGCCTGGAGAGACTTACATGAACTGATGCTGAGTGAAATGAGCAGAACCAGGAGATCATTATACACGGCAACAACAGTACTACATGACGATCAATTCTGATGGACATGGCTCTCTTCAACAATGAAATGTTTCAAACCACCTCCAATTGTTCACTGAAGAAAGCCATATACACCCAGAGAGAGGGATGCGAAATGTGGACCACAACATAACATTCTCATACTCCTTGATTGATGTTTGCTTACATTGTGTTTCCTTTATCTGATATATCGTTTGTGTAGATAAGATTTTTCTTGCACACCAATGATAAGTTTGGAAATATGTATACATATATTCGATTTGCCAATATTTTAACATAATTAACATGTAGTGGATATCCTGCCATCTAGGGGAGGGGTGGGGAGTTGGGGGGAAAAATTTGTAACGGAAAGCTATGTAAGGGTTATTGTTGAAGAATTACCCACACATATGTTATGCAAATAAAATAAAAATTAAAAAAAAAAAAGGGCATTGATGGCTGTGGGTACTTGCAGGAGGGTGGAGCTCTTCCTTTGGGATTTCAGCTCAGAGGGGAGAGCTGAAGTGAAGCTAGAGGCATCATTCCCCAGTACATGATTAGAGGAGCTGATACTAATGCCTCTTATTTAAAAAAAAAAATAAACCAGCAAAGAAGAAGGAACCAAATAGGAATTGGGAAGAACAAGGTTTATCTTCAGAGGAGAACACTGAAGTAAAAAAAAAAATAAAGCTTTTCCTGCTACAAAGAGTCATAGTAAATGGTTCTCTGCCCAGAGAGAATTTGTAGAACTCAAAAAAATTAAAAATCAAATGAGAGACATTGAGGAAAAACTAAAATAAAAACCATCCAAGAAAAATAAGATTATGGGGGGAAATGTAACCAAATAGAAAAAGTAGATAGAGTTTCAAAGATGAAAATAACCTTTTGAAAATTAGACTTGGACAAGGGGAAACAGTGAAGCTATGAGAGACCAAGAAATAGAATAGATTCTAAAGAATGAAAAAATATAACAAAATTTGAAAATCTTATATAAAAAAATCTAGAGAATAAATCAAGAAGAGAAAATATGAGGATAATTGAACTACCTGAAAGCTATGACCAAAAAAAAATCTTGACACGAGGATACAAGAAATAATCCAAGACAGTTGTCCTGGAGTGATAGAATGTGAAAGCAAAGTAGAAATAGAAAAAAATCCACTGAATAACACATTAAAGAGATCCTGTGTGGAAAATAAAGGAATAGTATTGCCAAATTTTGAAACCTTCAAATAAAAGAGAAAATTTTGTAAGAGACATGGAAAAAATAATTTAAATACATTGGAGCTACATTTAGAATTATACAAGACTTATCAGCAGTCACAGTAAAAGACACAGCTCCTAGAATCATATTTACCAACAATTAAAAGAACTAGGCCTATGGCCAAAAATATCCTATCCAGCAAAATTATCCATAATATTGAACTAAAAAAATGGACATTCAACAAACTTGAAGATTTTTAGGACTTATTTTAATCAAACTGAAATTCAATAGAAAATGTAACTTTTTGGAGTCAATATCAAAGATGAATTTCAAGAAACTTAACATGGACAAATTGTGCATGTTTTTACCTGGGAAATATATACCATATTTTTAGGATTGATATCAGCAATAGGGTAGTTTAAAAAAAATTGGGACAGAATTAAGTAAAAATAACAATGTTACACAAGTGAAATGCAAAGGAAGAATAGACACAATTAGAGGGAGGATGAAGACTTGCAATTCTAAAAACCTACTTATATTGGAAATGAATTAAATAGGCAACACTACCATATATACTAAGAAGGGTATATTATAGCACCCTAAGAAATAATAGAAATGAGGCCTTTCTCCGAAACACTGGAAATAAACATTTTTTTTGCCCAGATTTCTGCTTTTCTTCTAATTCTGGATGAATTGGTTTTATTTATACAAAACCTTTTTAATATAATCTCTTTTACATTTCACAATATTCTCTAGTTCTTTGGCCATAAATTCCTTTCTTCTCCACAGATCTGAGAGATAGACTATCCCTTGTTCTCCTAATTTGCTTATAATCTCATCCTTTAAGTCTAAATCATGAATACTAGAGAGCATAGAAATAAATGAAATTTTTCTTAAAATTATAAGTAGCATCAATCTAAAACCATCAATAAACATTATATATAGTGAAGATAAAATAGAAGCATTCCAGTAAGATCAGGAATGAAACAAGGTCACACATTCTCCCCACTGCTATTCAATATTGTACTAGAAATATTTATTTTAGTAATAAGAGGAGAAAAAGAAATTGAAGAAATTAGAATAATAAAGAAGGAAACAAATGCATCCTCATATTTATATCCACAATGCTTAGTGCAGTGCCTAAATAAAATGATTGATCTTTTTTGTTTCTTATTTTAGTAATATTGATCTGGGATGAATAACATTCTAAACATTGATGAGGGAACTTTGGAACCAAGGATTTTTTTTTTTAAGGCAATTGGGGTTAAATGACTTGCCCAGGGTCACACAGCTAAAGTGTAAAGTGTCTGAGACCAGGTCTCAGATCCACTGTACCACCTACCTGCCTCCTGGAACCAAAGCTTTTTATCAGAAGATAGATTCAGTGAAAAATTAATTCTGACCAAGGAAATCATAAATTTTTTATATTTGTCCTTGTGACATTCTTAAGCTTTGAGGAAATAAAAGAATATTGTAGCAAATAGCTAAGGTCAGAGACATATCTTTTATATTTTATAAGGCAATACAAGAAAATTATCATTTCTTTTCTTTAACTTTTACTAAATAAAATTTTCATATGCATTTTGTATCATTTATCAAATATTATGTATGTCATATGTAATATCTATAATTTTCTAGGCATCTGTACTTCAATATTCCTACAGGTGCATTTTGTACATTAGCATTAGTACACTGAAACATAAAAAGTATGTGTATATATTTATATATATATATTACATTAACATACCTGTAGATTTAGATATGAATGAGAGATTGGTGTATTAATGGATAGACAATCTCAAAATTAAAAAGACTTGCATTCAAGTTCTGTGTCTGACATATTGACCATGTGAGCTTGGACAAGTCATTTAATCTCTGGAATATGCATGACTGTGGGAAAGGGATACCTTAAAAGGATACATTAAAACAAATAGTTAACTGAAAAAAGATCATAGTTGTAGTTAAATGTCTATCTGAAACAAATAATTTTTAATGCAAATTTCTGATAGCCTAGCATAATGGGAGAAAAGGGGTCTTTTCTGAAAAGATTGAATACATTTAATTCCAGATGTGTTAGTTACTACTCATGCTACTTTGGGCAAGTCTCTCTTTAGTTGTTGTTACTCATTATGCTCAACTCTTTGTGACACTATTTGGAGTTTTCTTGGCACATATACTGAAGTGGTTTGTCATTTACTTCTCTAGATGGGAAAACTGAGGCAACCAGGGCTACCTGACTTGCTCAAGGTTATGCAGCTTATAAATAGATGAGAGTGGATTTGAATTTACATCTTCCTAACTCCAGGTCCAGCTCTCTATTCATTGTACTATCTAGCTGGCTCTGTCACTCTTTAGATTTTTTTTTTAAAATAACAAAACAAAGAGATTGGATTATATAATTGTTTGGATATTTTAAACTCTATATTCTGTGTTCATTCTTCATTGTGGATACAATGTTATGTAATCAATTTTTCACTTTATATAGCTTTTGTAAATTTGTACACTACTTCATAAAATCTCCATAAAATCTTTATACTTTCGAGTAGACTTTTAGCTGTTATTAACAAATGCCAAAATGTATTGGCTCTATAGGAAACTGGCAAACAGGAATATAGTTGCCTTTAGCTATCTAATTGTTTTTATTTTTTAATAGACTAACATTTTATTTTTCATTGAATTTTGTGTTTTCTCTCTTTAATTATTCAGGTTAGAGTCAATCCTGGGTTTCTTTATCCTTGGGGATGCTGCAAAATTAAACATGTCCTGCTTGAAGATTTTCATGAATCTTGGAAAAGATTTTATTTTGAGCTGTATGTCTCCTCAGAAGCAGGTAACAGCTAACTTAAATGTTAAAGGAAATTGTGTTTGATGAAAGCAAACACACACAAAAAATTGGATAACCAGAAAGTTACTTTTGTTACTCATTTAACATTAAATTTCCACCTGATCTCAGCATTTTGAATTAGGATACAGAATAAGAATTTTTTTTAAATGGAAGACTAGACATTTAATGCATTTTAGTCTTTTTAATTCCTCTTTCAACCTACTGGGAACTCTTGAGTGATTAAGGATGGTTTCTTACTATTATAGTGAATATCAGTTGGTTTCAATTAGCCAGCTGTCTGTAATTAGCTTTAAGAATTTAAGAATATTTGGGGCAGGGATACAGTTGGTGAATAGTCTCTGCCACACTCTTGCCTGATCCACCCAAATCTTCTCCTGTGACTCCAGAAAGTTGTTTCATGAGTAGTAGCCACATCCTGTTAAATCATTTTGGCAAAAAACCAATGGGCCTCAAACTTCTCAGTGAATGGGGGGTGTCACCCCCAATCATATGAAGACTTTCCCTGATGGAATGGGCAGATGAAAAGAGTTTGTTCCAACAGCCATGAAGATAGCTGAATCATCTACCACGGAGCTCTAAAAGCTTGATCAAAGTAGAAAAGTCTTTAGTAGTTGATCATCAATGTAATAATGTTGCTGTTATAGTGTACAGTGATCTCCTGGTTCTGTTCACTTTACTCTGCATAAGTTCATTTGGGTCTTTCCAAGTTTTTTTGTTTTTTGTTTTTTGTTTTTTAAAAATCCTGTGGTCTTCACAAAAAAATGTACAAAAAATTTTGCAAAGATTATTAACTCATCATCATTGCATGGAATGTGTACACATTTATGGTAATACTAGATTCAGTAAATCAAAAAGACAGTGATTGTTATGAGAGAATCCAGCAGGTATTATATCCAAATAGCAGCCCTGAGTGAACCGAGGCTAGCAAATGAAAGCTAATTTAGAGCAAGATAAACATTTTTCCTGGAGTGGCCACAGTGAAGATGAACACTGTGAAGCTGACATCAATTTTGCAATCAAAACTAAACTAGTCAACAAACTTGTATACCTACCAAAAGGAGTAAAAGATAGGCTCTGGTCAATGTGATTGCCACCTTCAAGAAAGTTCCATTCTCTCCCCATCTTGATCTCTGATGAGGTCAAAGAAAATTTTTATAAATATCTGGAAACACTCATCATCAATGAGATGAAAGAGGACAAGGTTAAAATTCTTGGTGACTTTAATGCAAAAGTAGGCTTTACAGACTACAAGCATAGAAAGAATGGAGTTGGAAAAGGCAACATCAACAGTACCTTACCTCTGAAGACTTATGTATCTCATGACCTTCTCATTACCAGCACTATTTTCCTTTTGCCTAAATGCAATAAAACTTTATGAATGGATCCTCACAGCAAACATCGCTGCTGTAAACTAGATATATATTGTGTCACTGAAAGTTGAAGAGACAGCATGTGAGAGTGATGAAGGAGACATGTGCAGCTAAATATTCACATTCAACCAAAGCAGCAATCCCAAGGCAAGACAAGTACCCGGAGACTTATTATCAACAGGTTAGAGTTATCCAAGTGGGATGCTCCTTGCTAACTTGTAGGGAAAACTGAACCAATACATGGTTAGAAACAGTGAAGAAGAAATGGAGTAGGCAGATTTCAGAGATTTGGTATACAGAATTGCATTTATTTATGTGGGCTATAACAGTTGCAATAATCAAGATAAGTTTGACAAATTTTTTTTTTCTTTTTGCTGAGGCAATTGGGGTTAAGTGACTTGCCCAGGGTCACACAGCTAGGAAGTGTCTGAGATCACATTTGAACTCAGGTCCTCCTGACTTCAGGGCTGGTGCTCTAACCACTGCGCCACCTAGCTGCCCTTGACAAAAATTTTTAAGGAAATTAAGTTTCTAACCAAAAAAACGAGAACTGAATATGGTTGTTGTCAGTAGGAGTGTCATTTGTTTCTGAGAAGACAATGTTTAACTCCATAAAAAGCAAAAAGATCTGAGTAAGATCTTTGATACTGCCATTTATAAGGGCTCATTGAAAATTATGGCAAAATTTGACTGCCTGGAAAAGTTCATCAGAAATGTACGTCACTTTATGATGGCATATTTATATAAGTTCTGGATAATGGATGATGTTTTCACACTTTCACAGTCATCAATGGAGTGAAGCAGGCCTGTAAACTTGCTCCCCGTGCTCCACGGTATTTTTAGCAATGATGTCAGAAACCTTCAGTGAGGATGAAAAGAGCATTGAAGATAAATTATTCAACTTAAAAAAGACACATTTGATTTCTTTGTTCACAAAAGTTTGTGCACTCAGTGTAGCCTCTGAGACCAACATGTAATAAAATATAAATTGATTCTTTGCTGCTTGTTCTAATTTTTATCTAACAATTAGTACCAAGAAAACATTGGGTTTCCATGAGCCAGAACCACATCATCCATATGTGGAACCATTGGTTACAGTAAATGGAAAATTTTTAAAATGTTGTAGATAAGTTAATTTAACCATGGCAGTATACTTTCTAGGGACATGCACCTTGATAATGAGGTTGATATATGCCGGATTAGCTCATTGTTTGAGAGACTCTGAAGAAAAGTGTGAGAGAGAAAGGGTATTAGCCGGTCTATCAGACTGAAGGTCTAAAGAGCCATTGTGCTGACTTCATTGTTGTATGTCTGTGAAACCTGGGTAAGTACCAGAGCCAGAGAACTGAATCTTTTCAATTTAAATTGTCTTGGGAAGATCTGAAGATCACCTGTCAAGATAAAGCACTTGACCCTGAGGTCCTTTTTTGAGATAAATTATCAAATATTCAAACTCTGTAACAAAGAGTACAATTCCTGTGAGTTGGTATATGTTTGCTTAAAAAAGAACTCATACAAAACAAAATTCACATAAAGGGCAGAAGAAGTGTATACAATCTCAAGGTTTCTCTGCAGAATTTGGGAAGAAATTGTATGACATGTGAGACACTGGTAAAGGACTATCCAACATCCCTTCATTCAAGAAAGTCTGAGTGAAGCAGGATTGCAGTTACTCAAAAGAACATGAGATGCATGTATTAAGGAATATTTCTGTTTTGAATATTTACATGAACTATTTGTGCCTGAATTGTAATAGAGCCTTATGAGTTCATATTGCTCTAATCAACCACATCCAGACTCACCATACCTTGACTCCAACATAGTGATGTTATATTGATCCTCTTCAAGAATGGATAACAACTAAACAACCAACTGTACAAAGTATTGCAGTTAATTTAAAAATAGAATTATAAAATGGTTTTTAATATATCCATATGTGGAATTATTTACTAGAATCTCAACCCTAATAAATCACAAATAAGATATCTTACAATTTTTTGCACATTAGGAAGAAAACAAGGATGATGACTCTTCATGGGAATGGATTCTAGCTTATATGTATATAACTGTTCTTGGAGACATCTGTCTGCATGCAACTACATCCAGTTTGCGGAAAATTGCTTTCACAGGCTTTAATGAACATGAAAACATCTTAAAATATCTAGAACTGAAAAACACAAAATCAACAGAACCTGTGGAGTTGAAGGAAGCAAATTTTTTAGACCTTTTAACATATTTCTCTTCACAGATATCGTATAACTGTAAGTATAAATTTTTTTGATAATTTTTTTAAAGTGCAAATTTATATGTTTGTCTGAAAGTATACATTGACAAGCTAGTTTAATCTTGAAAAATAATTGCAATAGAGAGCATTTAATCTGTATCATGTTTTATTATTCTAAAGAGAGTTTGATAGAATTTTCCAAATTTTTAGAAAATAAAAATTTTTTAACAATGAGAATCTTAAAGTTCTTGTAGTGCAAAAGATTCAGTAATAATATCACAACTATTCATCATATCTTCTGCATGGCTGCACATGTATAATCTGTATCAAATTGCTTGTCTTCCCAGTGAGAGGGCAGGATAGGAAGTAGAGAGGCAAAATTTGGAACTCAAGTTTTTTTGGGTTTTTTTTTTTTAATGAATGTAAGAAACCATTTTTGCATCTAATTGGGAGGAAACTAAGATATTTTATGAATCTAATTCTAATTTCTGGAACCAGTACTGACTCTAGGCAAAACAATGAAGTAAAGGATGCTAATCACCTTTAAATTCCTCCCCTTAAGTGGAGCTTATATAGCAATATAAAGGCAGAACAACAACCAAATTATCCCAACATTCCCCTCCAAGTAATTTTAATATAATGCATCAAATTGAATTTTGTAGTGGAATTGTTAACAAAAGCTGGGAACTAGAAAAAGATAGCTATAGCTATCTATGTCTGTGTGTTTGTATATGTATATGTATATATGTATATGTAGCTGGGTAGAGAACTCTTATTGTTACCAAATATGGAAGTAAAAGGGAAATAGGGATTAACAGAAAAGGAGGTGATAAGGGAATGGGTAACTTAAAGAAAGGAGTGGTCAGAAGCAAAACACAACTTTAGATGAGGAACAAGATAAAAGACAAAACTATAAATAGAAAAAAATAGGATAAAGGGAAATATACAGGTTTTTTCTTAATCATAACTGTGAATGTGAATGAGATGGATTCCCCCCAAAAATGAAAGCGGATAACATAATGAATTAGGAATCAGAATACAACAATCTGTTGTTTACAAGAAAAACACTTGAAACAGAAACATACACAGAGTTAAAATAAAGGGCTGGAGCAGAATCTATTATGCTTCAACTGAAGTAAGAAAGAAAGAAAGAAATAACAATTAGGATCTCAAACAAAGCAAAGCAAAATTAGACTTAACTAAAAGCCAAAATCAGGGAAACTACATTTTTCTAAACATTATCATAGACAATGATGTAATATAAATACTAAACATACATGCACCAAATACCTTAGCCTCAACATTCTTAAGTGAAATGAGTTTCTAGAAAGAAAAGACAGAATAAAACTATACTTATGAAAGACTTTAAATTTCCCTTGATAGAGTTAGAGAAATCTAACCATGAAATAAATAATAAAGAAGTTAAGGAATTGAGTAGAATTTATGAAAACTTATATATGATAGAACTTTGGAGAAAATTGAATGAGAACAGAAAGGAGTTTCACCTTTTTCTCAGCTGTACATGACACTTTGACAAAAACTGATTGTCTATTATGCGACAAACTTCACAAAGGAATGCCAAAACCCAAAAACATTAAATTCACCCTTTTCAGATGCAATAAAAATTGTATCATTAAAGGGTCTTATAAATTAGTAAGAAACTGTATGAGAAAGTAGTGACCATTAAAACAATCAGAAGTCTGAGTTGAGTGTAGGAAAAAGTTTATTTCTTTCTCATGACAAAGAGTGCAGGTACACAAAGCATGATTTTAGAGAGACACACACACACACACAGGCAAAAGGCATTCCTTTTTTTATTCCCTAACTAGTGAGCTCCCCTCCCCAGTAACCTGGATCTTTTCCTGATTGGTTGGGATTTCTAAAGCAGTTTCTAAAAAAGAAAAAAAAAATGAGGTAATAAAGTCTGAGACTAACAAATGCTTAACAGAGTAGGGTGTTTCCCACTCCACCCAGTCCCTGCCCCCAGGGAGCTTCCATTCTAGAAAGAGAAAAGCTAGGGGCAAAGAACAAAAGATTATTTTCAAATTGCATATTGCCACCAAGGATGCTGAACAGATGACCTGGATACATCACTCCCATGAGAAGCTTGCAGCAATTGACCTCAGTCCAGCAAAGGCAACTAGTGATTAGCTTCTGTACCCAGTTACTCTGAAAAAGCATCACAATGCTCATCAATGATCTTTCATTGCTTGTTTGATTGATGCATTTGTTGTTTGTATCTAATGCCTTGCTTTGTACCCCTGGGGTTTTGAGAACAAAAGATCCCAACACTTGCAAGCATCTCTGATCCAGCAAGTCAGCTAAGCTATTAACTAGAGCCCTTCCTTGCTATGGATATGTGCACATGTCCCTTTATCCTTAGTGGTAGGGATGTTCCTGGTCTTACCTACTCTGCCTTCTAGCTCATACTTGTAGGGCAGGTGTGTAGCCATTAAAGTTTCTGCTTCACTTTCCCTTTAGTGGGAGAGCCTGAACCCTTTTTTCATCCATCATATTGTTCATATGTGGGGCTGGACACAGTTAAATAAAATAACAGAATTTTTCAAATATATATCAATGAAACCATAAATGTAGTGTAAAGTCCTTTCTCTTAGGACTGTGGCCTTGCAAAATAGGCTGGTTCTAGATTTTCCTCAACAGAGAAGGAAGGGTTATGTGCTCTTGCAGGTCAGGAGTACTATAACTAAGGTCTTGAAAACTTTGACTCATTAAGGACTAAGTTTGGAAAGCCTGGAACAAGTTCCAGGAGGATGGAAAGGAACTTTGGTTCCTATGGGAATGGTTAACTGCTTAGCTTTTTAGTGTTCTGACAGAGATTGTGTATTGCTTGCATTTACAATACCTCCCTTGGTACAAAGAACTGATTCTTAAATTAAAAGCAGCAAGGAGAAGGATGATGCAGTTAAGGACAGAAAAACATTAGTCCAATTGTGAGGCTGTATCATGAGTATGAGCACCAAATGGGGTTGTGTAAAGTCAGAAACTCTATTTTAAACCTTGTTTAGACTAAATACATTTGTATATGGCCTGCAGGAGATGGTAGTCTGGAAGTGTGTGTGTGTGTGTGTGTGTGTGTGTGTGTGTGTGTGTGTGTGTGTACACTAATCTCATCTATGATAGTGTAATGAGGGAGAAGCTGAGGCAGCTCTAATTTATAATTCCACTATCAAAATACATTTATCTTTATATGGAATTTGTTTACTCCTTTCTAATAAAAAGCAGCATTCACAGGCCACTTGCTACTTTGCTGTGCTAATGAACTCTTGTCTTATTTTCTGACCTTGCCTTATTGAATAGAACTAATCCAAAACAGTATTTTTATTAATACTTTATTTTTGCCAAGGTAAAATGCTAATTATTTGTTTTAATTTTTTAAAGTTTCCTTAAAATATAATTGTGCTTATATTCAATTTCATTATGTCTTGGGAAAAAATATTATATCTTTATTTTTGATACTGTTGATATTTTTGATAAATATTTATTTTTCTCCACATATTTTTACTTCTGCTTTTTCTAATATTTTCTGATTGTTAAAGACCTTATTTGATTTTTTTTATTCCTTTCAATGATTTTAAGTTTAATTTGAGAATTTTTAGCAGTTTTGATTCTTTTTGGTATTCCCATTATTATAAGGAGGAGATTAAAGAGGTAGGTTCTCTGGCAACCTCTCTCTTCCTGTTTCAAACATATATTTCTATGCACAACAAAAGCAGAATTATGTTTTTTAAACATTAGTTATTTATAATATTAAAAAACACTTTTAAAAACTACAGACAATTATTAAAGGTTTTACAAACTCTATAGAAGTTTCCTAGTAAACTTATTTGTTATTTTTTTTTCTCCCTCACTTAAGTAATTTTTTAAATAGCTAAGATGATACTTACATAGAAATTTCTGGATTTATAAAATAGGTTGTCAAATGATCTGGACTGTTTACTATGGCTTAATATACAATCTAGTGAAAATGATCAGAGAGCTCTATGGAGATGAGAGGCAAAATGGGCTTAGAAATTTACTGTGGAAAACCTTACAAAGAATAAAAGACGATGAGAAGGATATGCGGATCATGAATGCTGTGGATATAGCCGAGGTAGGTTTAAAGTCCAACAGGTTAATTGAACATCAGGATAATGTATTCCTAACACCTATTTCTAAGAAATTTGGTATTTTTTTGCATCTGAATTTATGATTTAATATACAGTTAATGTGACTGAAGAATTAAACATTGAAATAATATCATTTGGAAATAATAAATATCAGTTTTTTAGTGAAAAACATAAATAATAGCTGATTTATATACTGCTTTATACTCAATAAAATTCTTTCCTCATACAATATTATCTCTATTTCATACATAATAAAATGGGCTCATACAGCTTTTATGATTTGTCTAAGGCCATAGTGTTAATAAGTTGTGAGACAAACTTTTTTCTCCTTTGCCCCCTCTTTTTTCCTTACTCCTACAAAACTCAAGGCTACAGTTAAGTGCAGAGATGGATAAATAGATACACACACACACACACACACACCCATATACACGTATATGGATATATATATATATGCATATATATATATATAATGTACATACATACATACACATATGCATATACACTTACATTATACCTACTTATACATAGATATCTATAATCATAAACTTATATACTGATATACATTCACAGACATATATGTAAGATTGCACTCTATCTGTTCTCCATTTCTCTGAAGGTGGATAACACCATCCTTCTTAGTTTAAAATCTTTCTATATTTTTCTAAATCCACCAACTCATCATTTCCTACACTACAGCAATACTCTATCCTTTTACTACCTAGTCATTTTAAATGGTGTAAAACAATATTGATTAACGTGGCTGACATATATAAATCTGTTTTAACTTTAACTTTGTACTACCCCTGCTTATTTTGCTAATAAATTCTATTCCTGATTATTATTTGTTTGTGTATATCACTTATTTCCTGTCCCTGTTGATTCCTCTCCTTTACTTCTACTCACTATCTTGCTTGCTGTTACTTAACTTAACCTCCCCCCCCCATGATCCCTCTCTTTTTCTCTCCCTCCACGCTTTCCCTCCATCTTTATTATATTCCTATTAAACTATTTACCTTATCCAATTTCTATTAATCCACAAACCCTTCTATACTTCCTCCTTCATTCTCTCACCTTCTTATTTCTTAATACATTCTGAAAACTTTTATACCCTTCTAGCTATGTGTGTGCATATTTGTGTGCATTGTTCTCTCTTTAATCCACTTCTGATATGAGTAGGATTGCAGAACTACCAACTAACTCTCTTTCACTTCTCCCCATCTAATTCTTCTATTACAGTTCTTTCTCTTGCACTTCATTCATATAAACCTAATTTCCCGTTTAAGCTTTTCTTATACAGTTTTGCTTTTTAGAATCACATCATATTCAGTTCTACCCCAACTTTTCTTTTGAACTATTTACCTACTAATGAAAATCATATAATTTACATTTCCACATATAAATTATAAACAATTTGTTCTTATTAAGTCCCTTGAAATTAGTCTGTGATGTTTACCTGATATTTCTCTTGGATCTTGTATGTCAAATTTTCTCTTGATTCACATCTTTTTGCAATAAAATCCTGAGAGTCTGACAATTTATTCAATGTCTGTTCTTTTTTCATTCAGTATTATGCTTAATGTTGCTGGGCATCATATTTTTGGCCAAAACCTTAATTTTTTTTTGCTCTATCAAATATATTATTCCAACATCTGTATTCTTTTAATGTAGCCACTAATGGGGCGTGTGTGATTCTGATTGTGGCTCCATTGTATTAAAATAGCATTTTTTTCTTGTTACTCAAAATATTTTCTCCATGATCAGGGGTTTTCAGATTATAGCTATGATATTCCAGTAGGCTTTCCAAGTAGGATCTCTCTCAGATGTTGATTTCTGGATTTTTCTATTTCTACTTTTGCCTCTGGTTCAAACACTTCAGGACAATTTTCTTTAATTATTTTTTGTGTTATATCTTTTTGGTTGTACCTTTCATGTAGAATTTATGCCTTCCTTATTCTTACTCGTCTTGATCTGTTCTCCAGATCTGTCTTTTTTTTTTTTTTCATGAGATGTCTCATATTCTCTTCTATTTTTAAAAATTCTTTATTCTTTTATTATTTCTTAGTTTCTTATAATTTTCCTGACTTCCCTTTGCCCAATTCTAGTTTTCAAGGAATCATTGTCTTCCTTAAGATTTTGGATCTCCTTTTCTAGTTAATTGACTTTCTTTACATAATCTTATTTTTCATGGATTGTTCTTTTTTATTATTAATTTTTTCCTTCAATGTCTCTCATTTCATTTTAAAGTCTTTTTTAAAGTTTTATAAATTTAGAGGAGTCAGGACCATTTGAAATTATTCTTTGGGGGAGGAGACACTTTTAATTTCTGCATCCTTTTCTGAAGATGAAATCTGGTCTTTATTATCCCCAAACTTTCTATGGTTGGGTTCTTTCTCCTTTGCCTGCTCATTTAGTAGTAACCCCTAATCCTGGGATTTGGGGGCATGGTGCCTCTGGCATCAGGTCCTCCTTCAGTTCTTCTCTCTGGCATGGGACCCAAAACCAAGAACTCTTCCTTCTCCTAATTCCTGGGAACTAGAAGGATTCCTACTCCCCTGGTTCTATACTCACTTGGTGTGTTCCAGTTCCTTCTTGCACAGAGTTGTGTCTCTGAAGCAAAAGGATCTTATTCTTTTTTTTTTTTTACATTGAGATATTTCTAATAAAAAGTTGCATGGTTCTCCTAGTGTTTATAGTAGAATTCCTACAGGTACAAATTTTGTTTGCATGCAACAAAAGGAAGTAAAAATAAAAGTACAGCCTTGTTGATTTCTGCTAAGTGAAAATTTTGTTGAAGGTATAAGGGAATTCAGTATTTACAAATTATGAAAAAGAAAGCATTTGTTTTCAAGCAAAAACAGAACATTTTGTGGAAGTTTTTAAAAAGAAGAACAGAAAGTATAGGTATAAAATTATCTGAGAAGTAAAATATGAGATATGAGATCCCAGGGTAATAAATGAGTTTTTTGTTATTCAGATTACTAAGGTAAAATGAAACTGCTCCTGAAAAACACTTCAAAACACTGTAGAATTTGTAGTTTCTTTTAGATTAGGAAGAGAGAAACTAAAATGATGTGACACCTGGTTATGGAATGTAGGAGCAGGATGGATTTTTTTTTTTTTTTCATTCAAGGCTTGCCTGGAGTTTTTGAAACTTGAATAAAATAAGGAGAAAAGAGAGAAAGAAGTGGCTGTTCTTTCATGGCAGCAGCAGAAGAAAAGAGCAGCAGTTGTTCCTGCTCACCACGTTTACAATTTTTTTCTTTAAAATCATAAGAGGTGACATTCTTGTGAATGGAAACAATACATGTGTGTTATTAAGGATTCTTGAGGAGGAGCTATGATAGAAGCAATGGTTGTGCCCTGACTTACTCTAGCCTTCCATTTGTATTTTTTCTTTTCTTTTCTTTTCTTTTCTTTTCTTTTCTTTTTTTTTGTATTTTTTCTTAAAAAAAATTCTTTATTCTGTTAAAGAATAAATGCTAAATTCTATAGTGTTTTTTTTTCTGGATTAAAGCCTGTTCCTACATTGCTGATATGAGAACACCATAGAAAATGTACAGCAGACGGACATTTGCTGGTTCAAGTTTAGTAACTCAACTTCTAGGCCATTGTTAAAGAGTTTTGTTCTCTTAGGACATGACACTGAACATTTAATAAGCACCCTTTTATTGCAAGGAGAGAATAAACATAACTGTTAAACAAGCATTGCTTGACAACAATCAACTATAGGCAATATTGTTTACTCAGAACAAACATAATTTTTCTTGAATAATTAGATCATAAATTACATTTCTTCATATGGCTTTTTAAAATTTTTTTTTGCTGAGGCAATTGGGATTAAGTGACTTGCCCAGGGTCACACAGCTAGGAAGTGTTGTGTCTGAACCCAGATTTTAACTCAGATCCTCCTGATGTCTGGGCTGGTGCTCTATCCACTACATCAATTAATTGCCCCCTTATGTGGCTCTTTTGATAAGCAGAATATTTATTTATTTATTTTTTATTAAAGCTTTTTATTTGTATAACATATGTATGGGTAGTTCCCCAACATCGATCTTTGCAAAGCTTTCCATTACAAATTTTACCCCCAGTCCCCTCCCCTCCCCTAGATGGCAGGAAGTCCACTACATGTTAATAATGTTGAAATGCTTGAGAAGTTATGCAAGAAAAATCCTATCTACAAGGAAAAAAAAAAAGAATTAGAGAAAGGCAACACAATGCAAGCAAATGTCAATAGAGATCATGAAAATGTTACGCTGTGGTCCACATTTCATCTCCCTCTCTCTGGGTGTATATGGTTTTCTTCAGTGAACAATTGGAACTGGCTTGAGACAATTCCTTGTTGCAGAGAGCCATGTCCATCAGAATTGATCATCATGTAATACTGTTGTTGCTGTGTATGATGATCTCCTGATTCTGCTCGTTTCACTCAGCATCAGTTCATGCAAGTCTCTCCAGGCCTCTCTGAAATCGTCCTGCTGGTTGTTTCTTACAGAGCAATAATATTCCATAACATTCATATACCATAATTTATTCAGCCACTCTCCAATTGATGGGCATCCCTTCAGTTTCCAGTTTCTAGCCACTACAAAAAGGGCTGCCACAAACATTCTTGCACATGTGGGGCCCTTTCCCTCCTCTAAGATCTCTTTGGGATATAGGCCCAGTAGAAACACTGCTGGGTCAAAGGGTATGCACAGTTTGACAACTTTTTGAGCATAGCTCCAAATTGCTCTCCAGAATGGTTGGATCCGTTCACAATTCCACCAACAATGTATTAGTGTCCCAGTTTTCCCACATCCCCTCCAACATTCATCGTTATCTTTTCCTGTCATTTTAGCCAATCTGACATGTGTGTAGTGGTACCTCAGAGTTGTCTTAATTTGCATTTCTCTGATCAATAGTGATTTGGAGCAACTTTTCATATGACTAGAGATGGTTTTAATTTCATCATCTGAAAATTGTCTGTTCATATCCCTTGACCACTTATCTATTGAAGAGTGGCTTGAATTCTTATATATATGAGACAATTCACTATAAATTTTAGAAATGAGGCCTTTATCAGAACCATTAAATGTAAAGATGATTTCCCAATTTGATGCTTCCCTCCTAATCTT
>JAJPUD010001407.1:182163-200766 GCA_023553655.1 Myrmecobius fasciatus | reverse complement strand
GTTTCTTACAGAGCAATAATATTCCATAACATTCATATACCATAATTTATTCAGCCACTCTCCAATTGATGGGCATCCCTTCAGTTTCCAGTTTCTAGCCACTACAAAAAGGGCTGCCACAAACATTCTTGCACATGTGGGTCCCTTTCCCTCCTCTAAGATCTCTTTGGGATATAGGCCCAGTAGAAACACTGCTGGGTCAAAGGGTATGCACAGTTTGACAACTTTTTGAGCATAGCTCCAAATTGCTCTCCAGAATGGTTGGATCCGTTCACAGTTCCACCAACAATGTATTAGTGTCCCAGTTTTCCCACATCCCCTCCAACATTCATCGTTATCTTTTCCTGTCATTTTAGCCAATCTGACATGTGTGTAGTGGTACCTCAGAGTTGTCTTAATTTGCATTTCTCTGATCAATAGTGATTTGGAGCAACTTTTCATATGACTAGAGATGGTTTTAATTTCATCATCTGAAAATTGTCTGTTCATATCCCTTGACCACTTATCTATTGAAGAGTGGCTTGAATTCTTATATATATGAGACAATTCACTATAAATTTTAGAAATGAGGCCTTTATCAGAACCATTAAATGTAAAGATGATTTCCCAATTTGATGCTTCCCTCCTAATCTTGTCTGCATTTGTTTTGTTTGTACAGAAACTTTTTAACTTAAGATAATCAAAATTATCCATCTGGTGTTCAATTAGGAGTTCCAGGTCTTCTTTGGACATAAATTTATTCCATCTCCACAGGTCTGAGAGATAAACTATATTATGTTCCTCTAACTTGCTTACAAAGTCCCTCTTTATATCTAGATCATGAACCCATTTAGATCTTATCTTGGTATGTGGTGTTAGGTATGGGTCAAGCCCTAATTTCTTCCACACTAGTTTCCAATTTTCCCAGCAGCTTTTGCCAAATAGTGAGTATTTATCCCAAAAGCTGGGGTCTTTGGGTTTATTGAATACTAGATTGTTAAGGTTATTGCCTAGATTGTCCTGATATCCTATCCTGTGCCACTGATCCACTGCTCTATTTCTTAGCCAGTACCAAACAGTTTTGATGACCGCTGCTTTATAATATAGTTTTAGATCTGGTATAGCAAGGCCACCTTCATCTGCCTTTTTTTCTCATTAATCCCCTTGAGATCCTTGACCTTTTGTTCTTCCAAATGAACTTTGCTACTATTTTTTCTAGATCTGTAAAATAATTTCTTGGGAGTTTGATTGGTATGGCACTAAATAAGTAGATTAGTTTGGGTAGTATTGTCATTTTTATTATGTTTGCTCTGCCTACCCATGAGCACTTAATATTTTTCCAATTGATTAGGTCTGATTTTATTTGTGTGGAAAGTGTTTTGTAATTTAGTTCGTATAGTTTGTGACTTCCTTGGCAGATAGATTCCCAAATATTTTATCCTATCATCTGCTATTTGGAATGGAATTTCTTTTTGTATCTCTTGCTGATTAACTTTGTTGGTAATATATAAAAATGCTGATGATTTATGTGGTAAGCAGAATATTTAAAGAAAAATTTGGCATTCTTATTTTTGAAACCATATAGTTGTATGAAATTTAGACAGTAAATTCAGTGTTAAGGCTGACTTTCTTCAGGAACAAAGAATAAGTAGGAGACTCAGTGTGCATTTCTGTTTATATGTATTTGTAGCAAGGATAATTATAGCTCTGATCAGAGGATATTTCTTCAGTACCAAAGAAACAATTGAACTTAGCACCTAGATAACAAGAACAATTAAAATAATTTCAGAGAGTAGCTCGAGTGGTTATCTCACATGATTAAAAGTAATTACCTTTGTTAGTTAAGAGTATTTCAGTGTTTGAATCAATCAGTTAAACTTTATGTGGCTTGTACTTCTTTGGGCTAATCAAAACCTTGGGAGATGTGATCATGTCCTAAGGAATAAACAGAAGGAGCCAACACAGAACCAGAATCAGATTCTGGTTGCCAGAAGTAGAAAGGAAAGATTAAAGTCATATGAAAGAAAAGCAATTCCTGGCAGCTCTGTGGCAACTATCAACAGAATAAATTGGATTGGTCAATTCTTTTCATATTTTTTCCTAATTTTGTTTTGTTGCCCAAATGAACAGAACATGAAATAGAATACTTAAATAACCCTCTCTTAGAAAAAGATATTTAACAACATGAAAATGAATCCCCAAAGGGAAGAAAAAAACTTTAAGACCAGATGGATTTACAAGTTAATCTCATTAAACATTTAAAGAAAAATTAATTTTAATATTACACAAATGGTTTAAAAATAGTGAATTGGGTCTTTTTAATGTTTTCCTATGATAGATAGTTTTGCTACCTATACAGGAAGCATCAAAACAAAAAAAAAAAGAAAGCTATTGACTAATATCCTTAGTGATTCTCAGTGAAAAATTTGAGTAAAATTCTATCAGAGTATAGCGACTGCACTGCACCCAAAAGAAAGCAGGGATAATTCAAAATTAGGAAAAAATATGAAAAGAATTGACCATATAAAAATGACAAAACAACAAAAACCATATAATAGCTGCAGAAAGCTTTTCATGACATCTAATCATTTTATTAAAAAAAAACACTAGAAAGAATTACTATAGTTAATAGTATTTCTCTAAAACCAATAGCTAACATCATATCTAATGAGTATGGTATAGAAGCCTTTCCAATAAGATCAAAAGTGATGCAAATGTGTACTTTGTCACTTTTACTTTTTATTATAGTTCCAGAAATGCTAACTATAATAGTAAGAATAAAAAATAAATTGTATAAATAAAACAAAAAAGAAAAAAAATTATCTCATTTTATAGATGATATAATAGTTTATTAACAGACTCGTAAAAACAAATTAAAAGCTATTTGAAACAACATCTTCTGCAAACATGCAAGACAAAATAAATCCACCTAAATTATCAGTGTTTTAGTATGTTATCAACAAAATCTAGCAGGAAAAAATAAGAGAAATTTCATTTAAAATAAGTATACAAATATAAAATATTTGAGTCTACCTGCCAGAACACACATAGTAATTTTATGTAAATGCAATTAACAGAAAACCTTTTATACAAAGAATATCTAAATAGATAAATATTAGTTGTTCTTGGATACAATGAGGTAATATAATGAAAATTATAACTGAGTTTATTGTGTCTTACAAAGAGAAAAACTGCTTTATAATTAGAGAAAAATGACAAAATTTATCTGGATGAACAAAAGCCCAAGAATCTCCTTGGCATTAATGAAAAAAAAAATAGAAAGGCATAGGGTCAAGTTGTGAGATCTCAAACCATACTACCCAGCCATAATCATCCACAATTTTTTGGTGCTGGTAATTGAAAAAAATAATAGTGGTGGGACTGTAGGAACACAGATATTTCAATGCCCTTTTGGTTCAGTGATTCTGGAAAGTGACTTGGAAATATGTTCCCAAAGCTGTGAAGTGAAAAGAACTGAAGCAAGAGAACAATTATATAATAAAATAATATTGTAAGGACTAATTTTAGAAAACTAGTTTGTCTATCTGAATATGAATATGATATGTTATTGTTTTTTGCATTTACAGATGTATTGACTAATATTTATCTTATTGAAAAGTAATCATGTTTTATTAAACCCCATAATTCTAATTATTGGACATCTTTCTTTGTGGCATTATTTGTTTGATTTCATTGCATATCTTTGCCAACTTGCTCTTTTTTTTATTGATATTTTCTTATTTTAGCATATGAGAATGTTAGAGAACACATCTAACAATTGGCTTAATACTTCCATTGAGTTAATACTCATCCCTTAATTACCTTTACACTAAAACTGATTTTTTTTGTTTGTTTGTTTGTTTTCAGGGGTGGATAATCTCTTTTAGCCAGTGAGATGTTTTAAGCTTGTTCAAAAAATAAAGCAGGAAAAAAAAAAAAAAGCTAAATCATAGCTATTCCAGATTTCCTTTCGGAGTACTTGAGAGCTTCTACTTAATATGAATAAGTTCGATATTCTTAGCATGAATATGTTCAATATTCTTAGCAGATCATTCTATCACAGAACATTGGATTGAATAAAATGAAATTTAATGTATCTTTCTTCTCTCTATATTTATATTTAAATGACTAAAAAATAGACATTCCTAATATGAAAAGCATAAAGTACGATACCTAAAACACTTTAGAATTTATAAATTACTAAATATTTCAGAGATGTGAAGAGCCAAATTTTTCCTTTTAAGTATCGATTGCTTTCTGTATCTACCCTAGTTTTTCTACTCTAGTTCCATTTCTGAAATGTTCATCCTTTGTATCTATATTTTAATTTATATACCAAATGTAATATTTTGATGTGTCTTATGGCTCCCTTTATAAATATTAAACATATAACTGAATTTGTCTGAGACCAGATTTGAACTCAGGTCCTCCTGACTTCAGGGCTGGTGCTCTATCCATTGTGTCACCTAGCTGCCCCCTATATATGTCCTTTAAAAAAATTATTATCTAGTTATTTAATTTTAAAGAATTATCATTCCACAAAATTAGAAATAAATATCACAACCATTTTAAGAAATATATATATATATATTTATTAATGTTAAATGAGAAATTCATCAGTCTGACAATATATGTATATATGTTATACATACAAATATATATTTACATACATATACATTCATATACATTTATGTATATTATATGCACATGTAAATGTAAATTATACATATACATATATTTTACATTCTTTTGTAGGTTATTGTTTGGTCTCATCTTGGTAAAAGAACAAAATCTAATCAAAGATTTCAAATTAAGTCAGGATGCAAAATTTGAATCCCAATGGGAATTACTCTACTAACAGTGTTCCTATCTTCCCATCTATGCAGGGCTAATCACTTGAATAAATTACAATATTCCCACAGCCCCTTGAGAGCACTCAAAGCCTGAACACACTGGGACAGCACCCTGTCCCCCAAAGAGTACTAATTTTGTTTTCAAGTTTTGACTCAGAAGTGTGCTTTTTTCTTTTCTGTTATCTGAGTCTTAATCTGGGAGATGAAATAAAGATAAAGTGATACAATAAAAACATTTCATAGCACTTAATATGTTCCAGGCACTGTGCTTAATGCTTTATAAATATAATCACAGTTGAACCTCATAAATTACTGAGAGATGAGTGGTGCTATCATTATCCCCATTTTTCTTATGGGGAAACTGAGGCAAATAGAAGTTAAGTGACTTGCCCAAATTCACACAGCTTGTGTGAAACTGGATTTGAATCCTAATCTGAAGCCCAACCCACTTCATACTGTGCTACATAGCTGTCTCAGGAATATTGAAATCATTATTTATGATTCTTCCCAGATTCCTTAGGAGATAATTCACTTGAGTCTCTTGCATTTATATCCATATTTATTCAAATTTGTCATTATTGTTGCTATAATTAACTTAGCTTGAAAGCAAAGCTCTGCCCAGTTAGAGTCATTATTGCTTACCATCTCTTTCTTTCATGGTCCTTTATTTCCTTCCTTCATCTTATTACAGGAAAAGGAAGTTCCCTGAATAAATATTCCTAAGACTCCTAAAGAATGACATCTCTGAATTATGTCTTCACTTGCACATGAATTGGATTTAAGTGATACATACAGAGTTCTTCAAAATCATCAGCCTCACTCTGTCATCCAAATGTTATGCATCTAAATCCTCATCAAACTAGAACAGAAATCAATAAATGTCTGCCAACTATCTCCATTGCCTTTGTAAACTCTAGTAAAGATTCAATTTGAGAAGCTTCTAATGGGCTGAGTATTAACATAAAAAGGTGATTCAAATGGGACTTGAGGTACAACAAAATTTTTAAAAATTATTTTATAAACACAGGTTGAGAGTAACTAACAAACCTCAAATCTGCTTGGTCAGACATCAAGGACACCAAGATTATAAACACTTTTTTGCCCTACATTTTAGCTCTAACCTGTGGCTCCAAAAAGCTGTAGCATATACAGCAGCTACATCCCAATAAAACCATCTAGACAGATGGGCTAAACCAAGGTGAGATTAACCAACAAGCCTCCCAACAAAAACACCAGAACATCAAGGATATTCGTTGCATCCTGGGCCATCACCAGTTGTCTTGATTTTTGTTTTGTCCCTGGACTTTGATGTCTCTGGAAGGGAGAATGAGATTTACAACTTTGTGCAACTTCACTTCACTTAAATCCAATTCACAAGCAAGTCAAGACATCACCTGTGAAGACACTGGTCTTTTTGGAAGAGGAAGGCTGAACAACAACAATATTTCAGCCTAATTCAAAAGTAATTAACCAGTAGACAGCAATAAATTCAGTAATTTGCATTCTTTTTTACTTCCTGGGTCATACTAAAAAAAAGTGATTTTTGTAACATGGCAGAAATCATATTTCTGTGCAGATTAGCATCTTCACTCTCTATGTTAAATACAGCATATGAGGTATTGTGGGGGAAATACTTTATTACTTATTATTAATTATTTTTCAATGTAACCTGCAGTTAGTGTACTGATATTCATGTCTGAATTCTATATAATGTAAATCTCACAGAAACCTGAAGAGGAAGTCACATCTATATCTGGCTTTTTTTCTGCCAAATTTCTAAATGAAATTTTAAAAACTTTTTCAAGTTTTGGGTTTGTTTCCCACAATTATGGCATCAGAAGTGGGATCCTGAGGGTTAATGCCAATAAACCTGATAGTTTTCTGAAATCATGAAAGCTGAGTAAATCTTTAGGACCTCCAGATTGAACAAGTCCAGGATCTGAACAACCCAGGATCAAATCACATATAGTGAGAACTGGTGAATTTCCTGGAGTTTAAATCACACATACTCAAGGCTCCAAAGTAAGACTGAGTACTATAATGACCATAAAGTTAAGAAGCTGTATTTGGCCTTATTCCAGGATAAGACAGAGGCAGGATTAATTAGTCAGGTAATCCTGAGCTACAAATGAGCAATCTCCTTGGTTTGATTACTGGAAGATTTCAATTAGCTTCAAATGAAGCTAATTGCTTAAATTGGTTACAATTAGATTAAAATTAGGCTGGTCATTTGACAACTCTTTCCTTTTTTCTTTCTATATTTCTTCTCAGCCCTTTGTATAATACCTGGGTTTATAGGGACCAGTAGCCACATTAAGATGCTGGTGAACATGCCATTATGATCAGTTAAACCTTACTACTTGACTAGAAGGGACTGGGACTCTACTTTATCAGATATCTGTGTCTTGTCTTAATTACTTGATTGATGGACTTAATAGTAATTCATTCATTCATTTAGGACTAAAGGCAGACTTTTGTTGGGGATTCTTCCTCAGAAGTTCTCTTGAAGATTTTTGAACATAGACAACCTATTGGCTACAAACATTGCTGTAAAAAAGCACCCAAAAATGACCTTAAAAGGGTAGTAAAAATTAATGAAGTCAAACACCTGAAACAGGTCACCAAATAATCTCTAATATAAAGAATAGGCACTTATTCTCCCTGATCTTTTGATTAAACTTTTCAGGGAAAAACTACAAGATACAAGATAAGGATAAAAAACTATAAGATGCTTTCTTTTTCTCTGCCTTCATAATATTGGTCAGGTTGAAGACTGTGGAGATGAAAAAACAGGAGAAAAGAAAGTAATTTTTTTCCTAGTTTATAAAAACTTACATAAGTAACTAGAATCCAAAATTATAACTGAAATATAAATATATTTAGTGTAAATGTTCAAAATTTGGTTTAAAGTTTTTGTAACTGCTGAAATATCTTGTGAATTTTTTTGTGAGATTTATAGCTTCCTTGGATAAAGTTAGAGAGATAGCACAAGCTTTTATTCTTCCCATTCTGGAGGGTGATAGATGCATTACTTTAAAACAATGTGATTTCATTGACTAAAGAATAAGCAGAACTAAAGCTCTTTTGAAATATTTCAATATAATATAATCATTTATTCATCTTTATTGAACAGACTATGCAACTTGAGAAGTAAAAGTTTAACCTTACTTAGTACTGTATAAAGAAATATGTATAGGAGAAATTCAATGGAATGTTAAAAAAATCTGATTGGGAAAAAAAAAAGATCAGATGAACTAAAAAAAAGTGGTGAAAAAGTAATGAATCAGAGTGTTATAAAAAAGATGCAATTTTGAAGTTTGTGGAGAATTAATCAAAGTGTTCTAGAAGGGAAAAAATAAATTATAAGTAGGTAAAGATAAGAGCAGAAAGGATAGAATTTTAAAGGTGGAATCTGTACTGACAGTGTGAATGGAAGGTAATGTAAAATAAGGATTATGAGTGGTAAAATGGTTTAAGAAGGTTTTTTTTTTCCTGTCTTATTGAGATAAGAAGAATATGAGAAATTTTTTGGAGAAATACATGTTAGCAATTTCAGATGATATTCCATCAGGTTAGAATGTTTACCAAACAGAAACCATAAAAATAATTTTGCAGTATGGAATTATTTGAGTATAGCAGACTTAAATCCTGTCTTTGAAGACCATTTGAAGGTTGTTCTAATCCTTAGAGTATCATGAATTCCAAAAGAGGTAAATGGGAATATGAGACTCCCACCATGAATCTTTGGAAGTGAACTAAGTGAAATAGTGAACCCTGTAATTTGAAGTGTTAGAGGCTAATGACCCTTAGGAAAACTGTTATTTTGAATGTTACCATTTAATTATAAATCCAGTTTTGATCTTATTGAAATTTGTGCTGAAACTAAATTATAATATAATCTCATATAAAGTGAGATATGTTTTCCTATTAGGATAATTGTGTTTAATCAAAAATCAATGCAAAATATATTTGATATTTAAGATTACTTTCTAGGAAACTGCATTGATCAGGAAACCTGAGTTCAAATCCAGACTCAGACAATTAATAATTGTATGAGCCTGAACAAGTCACTTCACCTATTTGTCTCAGTTTCCTCATTTGTAAAATGAGGCTAATAATAATACCTATCTTCCAGAGTTGTAAATATAATGAAATAATAATTGTAAAACATTTAACACAATGCCTGGAAAATAGTGAACTATATACTTATCTATTATTGTTTTTTCTATCTACTATTATTATCATGTTACATATATATGTGTCTGTGTTATATATTATGTTATAATGCAAATTGATAGATGGACAAAGTGATTTTCTACATGAGTATTTCTAAATGAATTCAACTGAATTGATATTATTTGATGGCAAAAAAATTTTGTGCTGTTTTTAAATTTCATAATATTGTTTACTTTATTGAAAGGCTTCTAAATTTTCTTTTATTATCATTTTTGAGAAACCATTGCATCTGAAATGATGTTAATTTGAAAAATGACACGCAAAGGGTGATGCCATTGTATCAACTAGAAAATTAACTTCTCTCAGTACTATTAGATTATGAATTGAGCTGTTAAAGAATATGGTCACAATATTTGAAAACTGCTAAGTATTTAATGACGCCTAGTATTTAATTAGTGCCATTAAAATATAAATTGAGCTGTTGAAGAATGTAGTAATCACAATGCTTGAAAACTGTTAAGTATTTAATTGGGTATATTTTGCTTTAATGTGGATAATAACTTATTTTGGGGGATAAGGGTAGGAGAGAGGAAGATTGCCCTTATTTGTGATGTTCCTTGTGACATTGTATCTTAGCAGTCATAAGAGGTCATAAGATTACCTCAGCTTGCTTTGAGATTCTAAATTAATGAAATGGTTTGATGAGAAACTAAAACCTCTCATAGCTTATGTCACAAGAACTTATGTGTTTTTCTTTTTTAAGTGATTTTTATCTGATAGTTACTGATGATTACTTAAGGAAATAATGAAGATGTAGCTAGAGCAGTATATTGAAGTTTCATCTTTAAGACAATTTATTATTAATAGGCCCTAGTTTTAAAGATTTTGTTTTTTTCCTGATATATTAATAAGCAAAGGCTAACAGCAAGTAACCAGCATTTTTTTCATTTTTTTTAATGAACTCATGTATTCATTGTATATGTGCAACTCCAGAATGTGGTTTTTATTAATCTCTAATGATTGATTTTGGCTCCAGGATAGATTTAAACTGAAAAGGATAAATAAGAGAAAACCTTATATTTATTTCTAACTGTTAGAGCAGCAACATGAGAAAAATAATAATCCAGCTAAGGCTATGATTGGTGGAATTTCCTATTTTAGATGAAATTTCTTAGGGATATAATTTGACATTTTTTTCTGAGCTTTGATTTCAAGTATGGTTTTCTGAATTGTCACTAAATCAATAATCCTTCATTCGAAGGAAATATCATACGCTGCCAAAAGTGAAGTCTGAGAACTGCTAAAGGTGGGCATTTCCTATGCCTAGAAAAGTTGAGGAGAACAAGGAGAATGATGCTTGAGGAAGAGATTTTGGAGTTAGCAACTCAACTTTAATAACTTTGGACAGAGAGGATTTGGTGGAAATTGGGAGCTGGATTGTTAAGGGGTTAAGAAGAGAGTGAGAGGAGAGAAAGTAGAAGCACCTATTATAAAGAGTTTAGCTGCAAAGGGCAGAAAGGATATATGGGATAATAGTTATCTGGGATGGATGATGGGTATTGATGACAATATAAAATGAAGCCTGAAACAACGGAAAAAGGCTGAATATATATTTAAGCTGAAAAATACTCAGTTTTTGATTCTGAAATGGCAAAATGAAGCATGAAATTCATTTATAAGTAGATTATTATGTGATATTTAAAATAGCTATTCAGGTTATGATGATTTTGCCACACACAATAAAATATGCATTGTAATTTAAAAATTAGTCATGGACATCTTCTAAAGAAAGAAAGACAAAACTCCCAACAAGTGAATAAGATCTTTCTGCTTCTACTCCTCCTCCTCCTCTTCCTTCTTTTCCTCCTCTTCCTCCTCCTCTCTTCTTTCTCCTCCTCCTCTTCCTTCTCCTCTTCCTCTTCTCTTCTTCCTCCTCTCTTCCTTTTCCTCCTCCCCCTCCTCCTTCTTCTTCTCCTCCTCTGGTAAAATGCATCTCAGTTACACTGAGCTCCTCTGAACAGCAATGCAATCATATGTTTTGATGTATGTATGTGAGTGTGTGTGTGTGTGTGTGTGTGTGTGTGGAGGAAGTATAGGGCAGTATAGTTATCTTTAAAAACATGAACATATGAATTCTGTCCCTGCCTCTGATACATACTGGCTGGGTAAATCTTAGACAAGTTAATGATTAAGAAACCCCAATCTAAGACTTTAATTTCAGAGAAAGTGTCAACCTACATAAATAGAAGATTTCTCATCTAGAAATCATCTATACCACTATATTCACAATATTTGCCCTATCTTTATCTTCCTTCTCTAATACACACATAAACCATATATATATATATATATACATATATATATATATATATAGATGTATATATGCATACACACATACATAGATATTATATATTTTGTATACAGTCTAGGTATATAAGATATATGTGAAATCTTTAAGGTTTCTTCCAATATTATACATATATATATATATGCACACACACACACACATATATATATGCACACACAAACACACACACATATATATATTTACAAAAACACACACAAACACAAACACACACACACACACACACACACATATATATATATATATATATATATATATATATATATATATAATCATGATTACAGGTAGCCAGAATCAAATCATTGCAGTTTAAGATATATATGTGTACATATATAATTATATATGTGTGATTTATAAGTAATAAAGATCACATGATTTTATATTAAAACTGAAAGGGACCTTAAACTAATTCAAACACCTCATTTTACAGTTGAGGAAACTGAGGTCCACAGAGATTAAGGTCATAATAAGTGGTAAAGAAAAGTTCTCTGACTGAATACAGCTCTCTATCCATTGCAGTGTTCTGCTTCCATTAGCACACATCCCATATTTTAAAACTCTCTCCCTTTTTCTCTCTGGATGATAGTTCTTGTTCATTTGTGTGATTGTTATATTGGTTCAAATCATTTCACTGATGTTTATCTCATCTTTTTGTCCTTTTTCAATAGGCTGAGCTAAATAGCACTGTAAATCCTTTCATTGGTTCAACTGTAAAAGCTCCAAGGAACCATATTTTCTTCCAATATATAGGACATAAACTTGCCTATGCACTTTCCAAACTGTTTTTACCACCTGTTGGTTCAAGTAGTCTTTTTCTGAAGAGATATGAAAAGGAGCAAAAGCAGATGAAGTATGAAATACCAAAAGATTTCCAGATGGAGAAGAAAGTTATACGCATATTTTACAGGTATAGCAAAACCTTATTTATCTGGGATAGTTCTGGTCGTATGTGCTACACTTTAAAGGTATTTGAACAGAATAACAATTCTCTAATTCATCATTTCTATTTTCTTTATAAATCATTATAATGCTATTTTCATACAGTTTTGCTATATTTTCATATAGTTTCCTTTTGGCTTTGTCAAATTCATTATTTTCAAATACATAGGCAAAGGTATTCTATAGCAAATTATGTTTTATGTTTTGAAATCATCTTTGAGAAACAAAAGTCATTTCTTTTTTTTTCTAGCATTCATCAGGAAATTTTTTATTGTCTTTTGTTATAAAATATTTTGACAAATCTATACTTTATATCAAAGAGAAAGATGAAAGAATACTTTAGTAAGTTAATGTGTAGCAATGGCATTGTTAGAAATGTGATCATTGATATGACTTCTAAATGAATTAGTAACCTCCTTAGATTTAGTATCATAAGACCTCCTGAGAAGACTTTATAGATAATATTATTACCAAAGGTAGAAATTAAAAAGAAATACCTCACAAGTGATAATGTTTTCTGTCATTTGTCATAATTTTATAGTTTTTATTCAAAATGGGTGCCACTCTGGTCAATAAATATTTTAATATGTAAAAATTTTATTTCATATTTATTTGTTACTTTATGTAATTATTTAGATCATATTATTTGCTGCATATATATTATTATATCATATAATTTTTTATTTAAAAACATAACAATAGTTATAGATTCATTCAAACCAAGCCCTGGCTTATGGAAAAATATGACAATTACCCTACAGGACATTAATCCCCAAAATCAAGGGATAAATTCAAAATACTCCTATCTTCCATTGATCACTATTCATATAAGACACTCATGAATTTATAAAAATTCTTTTTTCCGTTGCCAATATGAACAACTTTTTGGAAATTCTATTTGTTTACTATTAGAGAGGAGAAATTTTAGGTCTCAATTTAAATAGGATTTTGAGAGGAATAGACTTATTTCTACCACTGTGGGAGTAGCTCATTAATATATCTAAATTATCTCAAACACTGAAGTTAACATATACACGGTATCTCAAAATTACCTTTTCAAGATAACTTTCAAGGACCTTTTTGATGTTCTGCTAGTCTGGAACTGGGAATATGTAGAATTCATCTGTAATTTACATATTACTATATATATATGCATATATATATACACACACACACAACTATATCACATCACTAGAATGTGAGTTTTAGTTAATATGATACAATTTGTAAATTATGCTCCTTTGATCTCTAAAACAATTTTATATGTAACTTCCAAGTTTTCCTTTGCAATTTTATTTCCTTATATTGTTCCTTTATACTTCCCACTTGAAAACTTGCTATACCAACTAGGAAAACAGTAATTGAGATAAGGAAGACCAGAACAAGATAAATTTGAATACACAGACAATCTGTTTTATCCTCTGTAATTACCTCTTTCCTGGTAATTGTCATATTTTTCCATAAGCCAGGGCTTGGTTTGATGTCTGTCAGAATGAAGAATTACCCTACAGGACATTGGTTAAGAATATATTTGCCATTCTTCATTCTGACAGACATCTGCTATTCTTCTCATTTGTTTTATAATATGATCTCTAAAAATAAGAACACAAGTCCATTTTAAATGTATAATGGAATATGGTGAAAAGTATTAGATTCAACCTAATTTCTGTCCGCCTTCTTTCAAGTTTACCAAGCAGTTTTTAATCATAAAGGGAATTCTTTCCTTAGTAAGATGCTTTCGGTTTTCTGTTTTTATCCAATATAGGGTTATTTAGTTCCTTTGTTTCTGAATCTCCCATGTGGATTGTTCCATTGATCTATGGCTCTTTTTATTCTATTATTTATTCTATTCTATTATCTGATGGTTTTTGAATACTGCTGCTATTATACAGATAGAAGTCAGGAAGTACTATTACTCTTTCATCCTTAGGTGTTTGTCTCTGCCATTTCTTAGTCTAGATTGTTTTTTCCAGATTATTTTTAAAATTATTTTATCAAGCTCTGTAAAAATATCCTCTTGAGAATTTGATTAGCATTAAAAGTATAGCTTAACTTTAATAATTGTGTTATTTTTGTTATATTGGCATAGTGTAGCCATGAGTACTGAATATTCCTCCAATCACCTGAGAGTGGAAGACACCAAAGCAGTTCAGAGATTGTCAATGATTCTCCGTTGTCTTGGGTTTCAGTAGGAATTTATTTATATAGGGGCATTTCTTTTGAAGCCTTCCTCTATTGGCCATTTGGATGAAAGTGGTCCTTTCTTTCTTTTTTTATGGTGAAAAGCAAGGAAATTCCTTAATGGGCTATTTATTTCCCCCAGAATATCTGGACCATTAGTCTTATCTCCAGGTACTGGAAAGCTTAATATCCAGCTTGGGCATCACCTTGATAGTGTAGGATTTTTGCCAGAGATGTTAATTTATTTAAGTACATAGAAAGAGAACGCCAAAGTATAGGGTATGTTTAGCAACTCAACTATTAAGTTTAATAGCAAATTAGAACTGTGCCACAAGCCAGAGTAATGAGATAGGTCACAAATATTAAGATGATATTTAAGAGACATCAAAAATCATCTAGTTCAAGGAATATCAAGATATCATACAGAAAAAAAACTTATTTTGACTACAATCCATTCCCTGAACCTTTGATCACTTTATGTAAAAATCATACTACTGCTGTTATATGAGAATTGCCTTTGATTGACCCAATTCCACAAGACTTTTAACAGATAGAATCAAAAAATACATTGAACAATGAGACCTCTGTGTAGCCAGCCCCCTCATGAAGCAGGGATTATCCAGGAGGGGAAAAAAAAGATCATTTAGTAGCATGGTCACCTGGTTAGATTTAATTTACAAACTCAGGATTGACCAGATATGCATTTTAGCTATTGGACCCAACCAAATTTTCATCTTTGCAAGGTTCTGGGGCTGCCATCACATAGACAAATGGATTCTAGGTATCTGAAATGTAGTGGATACTTAGGAAATGCTTATTAGCTATAATCCATATGGAGATATCTAAGAAGTAGTAGAAAATGGTGTTTTTGAAGAAAGGTATGGTTGAAGACATAGACTAATTTCCTGTATAGAAGTGTTAATTGAAGTAGTAAGATGAATAAATTAATTAAGGGGGTTGAAATGGGAGATGTTGAATGGAAAATATAAAATGAATTTTAAAAACATAGACAAGATGTTCCAATTGTTTTAGTATAATTTTAAGCTTTAATATTTTCAGGTGCATAAATGCTACATAGTCATTTGAAAGTTTCTTTTAATTTATTTTATATTTCTTTAGTTTTGTGAAATTTTAAAAATAAAATTTTAATTTATCAATGTGGGGCATCCACTATTATACACTGTATGTAGGGCAGTTTCTGAATAATACTTTCTCAGATTGTTATATCAATAGAAGAGGTCCTCTTGTTTGGCCAACTCAGTCATTTGATGTAACTCCAGTAGAGTTTTTCTTGTGAGTGGGAATTATATAATTTTTATATGCATTAATATCTCTTTCTCGGAAGGATCTTAAGATTAATGTTACAAATACAGTGTTATCAAATGGTGAAAATTTTTGCAAAGTTTGAAAATTGACTAGAGAATTACAAACACAAGGTAGTGATTAAGTTAAATTTTAATAAGAAGCATTATTTTAAAATATCAATAATTAGGAATTCAATTTTTGTTATTATGTTTGTAGTTTTTATACCCTAGAAGTTACTAAAACTTAAAACTACACTAATATTTTTTAGGACAAACTATATTACCTCAAAAGAACTTCAAAACAAGTATTATAGTGGCCATTTTCCAGATCTAAAATTCTATGCAAAAATAAAATCAGGAAAAAGTAGATGAAAACAGAGTTTTGGGAAACATTTATTTAAGGTATTAGAAAGAAGAAAAAGTGAAGGGACAGAAAGGGAGTATATATTGTTATAGAAGCCAGATGAAGAAATATCAATGAAGTAAACAATGTTAAATATTTCAAAGAAGTCAAAGAAGATGAAAACTAAGAAAAAAGTTTTTGGACTGTATTTTTTAGGAACTTCTTGAAAATTTTAAATAGGGTTCCCTCAGAAATATAGGCAGAGACCTCAAAGGCCATGTAGTCAAACACATGCTGGACAGGAATGCCTATGATATACACATGCATACACATACACATACACACATATATTCTTAACAAGGAATGAAACATTTTATTTGAAGTTGTTCTAGGAAGGGAAACTATCATTTTTCAGGATTTACCATTCCTCTTCTGGTTATTTACTAGACAGTCTTTACTGATATTTTTTCATACTTTTACCCACTATTCTAACTTCCATCTCATGAGGTCAAGCAAATCAAACTCTTTTTCAGATGACAGCCCCATTACTCTTGCTTAAACTAAACATGCATAATTCTTTAAACCAATCTTCATTTGGCATTAATTCCAGGCTCTTTTCTACCCTGATTGCTCTTTTTTGTATAGTCTTTACCTTATCAAGGTTTTTATATTGACAGAATAGAGTGAAGACCAATTACAAAATGGATTTGGTTTGGTGCAGCAAAAAAAAGAACCAATTAGATTCTAGCTTATGAACACTGACTATATTATGCTGCCACATTTATTAGACTCCATCTTTCAATCTTTTTTTTTTTAGTTATCCATGTGAAACTAGAAACTTTGTATTTCTAAATCAGAAAATGATTCTTGCAATAGTAAGAGTATGGAAAATGATATTAAAGTTTTAGTGAACTTATATATCAACTTAACATTTGTTGTTTTTTTTTTAATATTAAATTGAGCTAAGGGACTTTGAATGGATTGGAAATTGGTAAATTTGGTTGTCAATTGCCCTATTAATATGGCTACTGGAGATAGTTAAATAATTACCTCACACCTTACTCCCAAGACTTAAATGTTTTCAAGCAGACTTTTTGTCTTTTTGACAAATTTTGCCTTTTTTCCTCCCTTTCCTCCTCTGATCTTGAAGCTCCTCTACTGTCTTCCTTTCTGTTTGCCATCAGTAGCTCTTTCAATTCAACTTCAGTTCAACAAAACCTTTTCCAAGTACCTATAGCAACTAGTTTGTCCAGCACATTTTATGAAATCTTGAAGAAAAAATAAAATAAAATTTAGACATGATATCCTCCCAATTTAGAGAATATTCCTCTAATAGAGAATAATATGAACAAAAAGATATAAAAATGGAAAAGAATGGGAGATGATTAGAGGGCAGAGAAGAGGTCAGTTTGATGAGCAAGAAGAGAACAAAAGAAAGTAATATGAGATGAATCTTGAAAGCTAAATAAGATTTACTTTTTTTGAATCATTGGGAATTTTTAAATTGGCTTTAGTTAGGCACTATTTTATTGAACAGATAACAGAGGCTCACAGAAAAAACAAGAATTAATTTCTATTGCTGGCAACATTTTTTCACACAACCAAAAATACCTTAAGTACATTTTAAATTTAGATGAAAGATGAAATTGTCCTTAAAACTTTTTTTAGTTCATTCAATATTATGTAAGAATCTGCATGTTTGATTTCTCTAGTGTGTGAGATACAAATGCTTTATTTCCTGGAACAGAGACTTTTTTATATACTCTATTCCACATTCTGAGCTTTTCCCAATTTGTCTCAAATTAGACAATCAATACAGACATCACCTGGATAATAGAGAATTTGTTTTCAAAGCTCACTGACTCACACACATGATTTTATTTTAAGTCCACATTTTTAAAAATATAAATCCGATCTTTTTTTTCCTTCAGGACACAAAAGCATTTCTAGATTCATTTCCCCTTCCCAAGAATCTGCTGATCAGATCATCTACTTGGAGAATTGGAGGATCCATTGATCATTTGGTTGAGCACTATGCAAAGACCAAGAGGATCTCTTCAATAAGTGTTCAAACACCTCTGGAGGGCTATCTCTGTGATCTTGTCATGATTTCTTTACTATGGAATACCTATTAATTTCAACATATAATACTTTAGACCTTATATTTCTAATCTCAGAATCAATTCATATATACTATGCAAATCATGGACTAATAGTGAAGAAAGTACCAAAGATCAGTTTTAACCAACTGGGAGTTTCTGAATAGAAACCACATGATTCTGGAATTCTCAGAATGACTGGCAACAAGTATTCCTCATCCCAGTATACTCTACTAGTCTCAGGTGATTTGATGTCCAATAGTATGCCCAGTGCCAAAGAGAAAGAGAGAGAGAGAGAGAGAGGGAGAGAGAGAGAGAGAGAGAGAGAGAGAGAGAGAGAGAGAGAGAGAGAGAGAGAGAGAGA
>JAJPUD010001407.1:170142-182153 GCA_023553655.1 Myrmecobius fasciatus | reverse complement strand
AGAGAGAGAGAGAGAGAGAGAGAGAGAGAGAGAGAGAGAGAGAGAGAAAATCTGTCTCTTGACAGAATTGCAGGTTGTTGTCTGGTGGAGTTAAAATTATCATAGTTACAGACCTGATAGGTTATTTACAGCTATTAAAGGAAAGGCTCTCACACTTAATTAATTAATAAAAGAACTTCTTACACTGGCATGGTTTAAGGGTTACCATATGCAACAAGCATAGAATAGTTAATCACAAGAATGAATAAACATGCACAAATAATTCTTATAGTGTTTGACATAGAAGATCATTCTTGCAATTCATCAGATCCCATTAAACTAATTAGGAGTTAGCAAAGCTGGACAATTCTATTCTGGAAAACTTATTTTAAGGATTTAAAAATTGGTCAGTCTATTTAGTTAGTCACTAAAGCATGACTTGTCTTAAAGAAAATCAGTTTGGGACCCATTCTGACTTTCTACTAGATGTTAGAATCTGATTATCTGATCCATTTAATAGTCTAATGAATAGAATATTAATATTATACCCTGAATTTTAGATACAAGTTTTTCTAAAATATTTTTCCTTGTTTTGTCAAAAAGATAATATTCAAATCATTTCTAATGTGGAGAGAGATGTCAAAATTGGCAGTTCCTTACCCACCCTCCCATATACCCATGCCTTAGACATATCTCTTTTCCAGGATAATTTAAGGTAATATTGATAGGAATATTGAACAAGAGTAATATTATAATGGGGTTAACATTCCAGAGTACTCACTATGCACTTCTTTCCTTTATCATTCTCCCTAAGGACTGGAATACCTTATTCACTATGATAAATATTTTAATTCTTGAATGTAAAAGAAAACCACTCCTGTAAGTAGGTTATGGTGCCAATAACTTTAGGAAACTGGGGGGAGGGAAATGATCTTATCTAGACAATAGTTAAACTTGGTCATCACTCTTGATAATGATTTTTATTTATTTTCCTAAAGGAAAACATCTGGAATATATTTCAAGCTGGGAAAAAAAATATTATTTCTTTATTTTTCAATTGAGTTCAAAAGGAAGTTTTGATATGCTTCCATATAGGGAAGCAATGGAAATATTTAAGAAAGGATATAATCTAGGTAGAATTCACAAGAACAACACTAGTAAATTTTGTTATTGATTGGATGAAAGAGAAAAAGAAAACAGTAAACTTTTAAAAACAGAAAACTAGATAAATGTTGCTCTTACTGGAATACTGAGATCAGAAAGAGGAGGAGTTTGGGAAAAGTGCTAATAAGCTTATTTTTTATATGAAATCACAGTGAGACAGTTGAATGTTTGCTTAGAAGAAGGGTGAGAGCTGAAAAGATAGATCTGGGAGTTATCTGCAGAAAAGTTTCAGAGGTCAAAGGAATGATAAGTATTATTAAAGGAAAATGAAGAGCAAGAAGAGGATAAAGGAGGATGAAGGAGGACCAAGAACACAGAAGAACATAGTGTTTCAGGAGCCAAAAGAGCAAAAAAAGTATCTGATGGATACATGGGGCAAGTCAACAACGTCAAATGCTATAGATAGTTCAAGTAAGATGATAACAGAAGTCATACGAGATGTCAGAGGGCTTTCAGTGGAGTGCCTGCAGTGTATTATCAAATTTCTGAAGCAATAACTATAGTCAATTCATTACAGTTTTTAAAGTCTATACTACAATATTATAATCAATTGGCAAATGGAGACATAATCCAGTCAAACTGAAAAAAAAAGAAAATTTTCTGCAAATATTCCTAAAGCATCAAGATTTTTTTTTTAAAAAAATTAACAAGTTGAAAAATATACTAAATATTGAGCTATGAAATGGTAAGCTTTTGCACATTTAAAAATATTTCACAATGGAAAAGCATTTAGAAATTGTCTTTTTATATTTAATTATTTAGCATGGTTTAGAGCAGGGCTTCTTCAGTCTTTTTCCATTCATGATCTTTTTTCATCCAAGAAACTTTTATGTGACCTTGAATTTATAAGTGTATAAAATAAATATATAAATCAAACATTTACTGATAATAAGCTAAAGTTTTATGATTCCCACATTCAGTTATGAGACCATACATGGGTTTACAATCCACAATTTAAGAATCTAAGGTATAGAGAACTATTAAGGTCTGAAGAAGAAACTTAGAAAAAAATCATAAAAGGAAAATGCCAAAATTGAGTACTATAAATGAGGAAATAATGGAAAAAACGATGAAGAAAAAAATAGTCAAAGGAAAAATTTAAGGAATAACTTTAAAGATATCTTATTCCTTATTTTTATAAGCAAAAAAGAAACCAGGGACCTGTTCCTGGGAAATAAGATCAGTACAAGTATGAACATTTTGTATTACTCTACCATATATATGGTAGTAGCTTTATTCTTAGATGATCTGACATTGTATCACACACTTACAATAGAAAGGGGGTGGGGGAAGGAGTGCATCTCTGCAGATAGATAATAATAAACTGTGATATTATTCAGACTTTATGTCTCAGGAAAATGAGAGGAAGCTAAATATATCCAATCAAATATCAAGAAAACTACAGGTGTAAATGTATAATAAAGAATCTTCTTAAAGCAGGGGAGGAAGTGAAACCTTTGCTGGCTCTTTTAACATTGAAATATCAGCTTATATGTTAAAACTGAAACTGAAAACTTTCTTTAATTTATCTTAAATTATTTTTCCTGTCTATTTTTAACTCACCTCATTTCAATTTTTCTCTCCCAGAGTTTAGCCCTTGGGCTCCAGAAGACCCAACCCATCTTAAATTTCTAATGAAATAAAACCTTTTTATTGTAGACTTTATTTTTTTCCATCATTCACTGAGATTTCAGTTATACTGTAGTTGAATCATTTTGCCATTGTCCCCAATGGCAGTACAGATTTCCTGACAAATTCAATTTTGTCTTGATGAGAACCTTTGACATGCTCACTGAAGTGAAAATTGAGAGATATTACAGCTGTTATTGTAATGTAGTACATTTTTTCAGGAATAAATATGACAATTGAATATTTATGGGCATTTCTGGACAAATTAATCCTAATAGTATCTATTTAGGTAAATTTCTAATATAGCTATTTAGTCTCTTATTTTAAATAGATAGAATTTATTTCGTTTGTGTAAAAAATCCATGACATTAAAAAGGGATATATGAATACAATGGAAAACTTTAAGGTCCAAAATTGGCCATGGATAACAATAACTTTTCATTTTCTTTTGAGACCAGGAGAAAATAATTTTTTAAAAAATAGAATTTATACCTAAAAGGAACCAATCTATTCTTTTTACAATTGAAGAAATGGAGTCCAGAAAAGTTAATTGGTTTGCTTAAGGTTAAGGAGATAAAGTGAATAGCAGAGCCAGGATATGAAAGCAAGGTCCCTTATGTCAAGTCCAGTGCTCTATATATATCATACTGTATTACTGACTATAATATGTGAAATTCAACAAGTGTGTCATAGAAAATTTCTTGGTCCTTTATATGTATTTTTTGATGTTGAATTTTAAAATGCAAATGTAATTAAATCACTCATTGTTATTTAATGAAAATGAATTTTGATGTAAATTATGCAGTTTCATTGAAGTGACAGGATGTGAAATGGCGAAAAGGTAATGAGAAGTTATTAACTCTTTCCAGTGTATATGCACTGTGAAATTCTGGCTTATGTTCTGTCATGGCAGGCCAATGCATTCTCATATATATTGTCATTTTGTCTAAATATATAATGGAACATTCTGTCAGCTATATGCCTGGTAACATTAGGTAAATATCTTTATTATGTATAATTCTATTTTCTCAAAAATCTTTTTATTTATTTTTTTTTGCTAAGGCAATTGAGGTTAAGCGACTTGTCCAGGGTTCAGTCTGAGACCAGATCTGAACTTAGGTCCTCCTGACTTCAAGGCTGGTGCTCTATCCACTGCACCACCTAGCTGCCTATTCAAAAGTCTTAATACTTAGTGCATATGGGTGCACAATTTTTAAATTCTTAGTTTGAGTCAAAATTGTACAATAACCTAAATAGCTTTTATGTATGTAGTTAACTAAGTCACAGGGACGAATTTTCTCCTCTAATTAGAAAACCTGTGCATTTTATTTTGGGCGTAAAATAGATGAATAGGATAAGGGATAAAATCCTCATTTGTTCTTCATCATTTGTGGTAGATTACTAACTGACTGGTTACTTTAATCTTTTTTTTTTTTTTTTTTTTTCCTCTTAAGGCAGTTGGGGTTAAATGTTTTGCCCAGGGTCACACAGCTAGGGAATGTTAAGTGTCTGAGACCACATTTGAACTCAGGTCCTCCTGACTTCAGGGCTGGTGCTCTATCCACTGCGCCACCTAGCTGCCCCTGGATACTTTAATCTTGACATATGCCACTTGAAGTTCCTGTGATTTTAAGAGAACAAAAAGATCATTATCTTTTTGCTATTTTGCTTTATACATAAATTAATAATAACTTCAAGGTATAATATGCAATATCCCAGATCTATTACCAGATGTCAGATATATTTCATACATTCAAAAGACATTATTCCAAAAAGACAAGAAACTTGGAATTCAAATAAAGGTGAAAAAGATGATTCAGATACTAATGATGAATTTTAGCATGGCAAGGTAGGAGACTGCACTTTTTTTGTGATCCCAATAGGAATATACATAGGTAGTATTCCCAGTAATTATCTATTTGAAAGAAACAATAGATATTCAAATGTTTGTATAATAAGTCAAGACTTTTTTCATGATTTTAATATCCTAAAATTAAACTTTATTTTAGTTTCTAAAATAAAATGACACTATCTCCTCTAATAGGGCACCAAAATGTATTTAAAACATGAAATTTTTCTGAGAAGCATTAAATATGAGAATTTTTTTTAGCATATTTACAGTGATCTGAAAGGCGTTGTTCTTTTACTTAGAATTACTATTTGGGAGTGCAAAATATTTTTTGTTTAATTATGAACAAGACACTAGAAACAAACAAACAAAAAAAACCCAACTCATAAAAAACCCAAGCAAACAAACAAGCAACAACAACAAAAACAGAATAAAATTGTTCTTAAAGGAAATAACTAAAGGAATGAATCTATCTGTGGCCAATCTCTTCTCCCCAAATACTATGTTAAAAATGGGAGTTCACTATATTAGTACCATACTTAATGCAGACATTTACTTTCACCCTATGGAAGCTCAGACCTGCTGAACTCAACTAATCCACCAGCCTCAGCTTTCTCTAGCAGCATAATTGTGTATCACCATGCCTGGTTACAAAGCTTTTTTAATAAAAATTGGAAACAAAGAAAAGTACCAAATGAGATATAGACTTCAAGAGTATAAAGCAACAAGATGTTTCCAAATGTTTCCCAAAAAAATTAAGGAAATGCAAAAGAAGTTAAAAAGAAACAAAAGAGCTCAAGATGCAACCCCAAATGCCACACTCTGCAAACTTGAACACAAGCAATTTTTACAAAAAGAAGACATTCAACAAAAGTCATTAATGTATCCCTACCCCCCAAATTGGATTTGATCAAAATAGCCAACTTTCAAATTTCCCCAAACAAGAAAAACATAATAAATATGAATACAATTAGTAAGGGAAAAAAAGAATAATTAAATTAATTACTCTATGTTTAGAAGTCTGTTTTTTAAATAGAGAAATAAAATAAAAACTGACCTATGATGTAAACAAAAGAGAGATTAATAACACACAAGGTGATTTTAAAAAATGGAAGTGGAAGTGAGTGGAAGAACATATATGAAATTTAATTGAGTAAACTCTCACAATTCCATAAGGTCAATCAATGAATTTTTAATGATAAAATTAAAGACAGAGAAATTGAGAAAAGGGGAAGTTTAGCACAGAGGGGGATTTATGATATAATCATATTAAGTCCATTGTTGCATAGTAAAGAAATAATTAATCTATAGTGTCTATAGTAAGAAAAGTGACTGTAGGAGAATGGAAGAGATGGCCAAAAGGAAGGATTAAAACTAGGGAGAATTAAAAGAGAGAAACTCAGCCTCCTAGGAAGAAGATAGTCCCAGTAAGGAGCATTTCTATGAAGTAAAAAGTATCTGTCTATAATGGAATATTGGTTCTTACAATCGATTGTTTTGGAGGGGATTACATTGGAAGAACACTTTTTCAGATTATTTTTTATCCACAGATAACCTGTGAGTTCCTAGGGGTATCTGGTACCTAAAAGAGTGCCAATCAAAGATGAGAAGGTATAACCAATGGGAAGGAGAATAACAGGCAGGACAGAGGATAGACTTGCAAAATTTCAGATATGATTTAATTTCTATGATGGAGAGAAGAACCCCTGATCCTCTGGAGCCATGAGCTCTAATGCTCCTCTTGCTCCTGGAACTCTGACTAGGTCTTCTGCTTTCATGCAGACATAAGTGCTAGTGTTCCTCTCTGCCTTGGAACTGTGAATCCAGAGTGTCTCTGGATTGAGGATACCTGGAAGCTGAGCCTTAGAGTGTTAAAAGGTGATAAAGACAGGGAGTGAAGTAATTCTAGGAAAATAACCTTGACCACCAGAGTTATGAAGCCAGTTCATGCTCTTAAGCTAGGAGAGTTGCAAGCCAGTGCAAAATCTTGTAACCTGTGATTTAAAGTATAGTACTGGCATTAGCTTGTCAGAATATAAGGGAATACATATTCATATTCATAAGTCACTGCTTTTATCCCCATAAAATTAGGAAAAAATATTTCACCCTGAATGTTTTTTGACTCTGCTGCTCCATAATTTGATTTGGGAATTTATTTCAAAGTTGTTTGGAGGGGAATATTAAGAGAGTTTGGTTGAGTTGCTGCCTCTTATATACTGTTTTGGCTCCACTTCCAGGCTATTTGTTTTTCTATTAAACAGTTGAAATCAGGTTGGTTTTTTTCCCCCATTCCAACCAAGACAAAAGTAGTTTTCTTTTCTTTCTTTTTCTTTTCTGTGTGGAGTCAGTTATTTCTTTTTCTACTTTAGCGGGAATGAACTACTTAAGTAAGATTTTCTACTTTCTAATCTAAACCATTCCTCCTCAGTTCAACTTTTTAAATTTATGAATTTTGATTTTACATGTAATTTCATTGTTTATCTCTTGTTTCAGTTTTTTCTAACCATTTTTTGCAATCCTTGTGTACAAAATGCTTTTTTTCCCCTCTTCTCACTTTGCCTTCAGTTGCTGTGGGATTACTCTTTTCCTAGATTTGTTTCTTTGATGTCTCATAATCTCTTAGATTTCTTCATTATGTTCAGTATTTTTTTCTTTTTTAAAATCATATTTTAGTTTCTAGTTTTGTATTAGGATTTTGTATTCAGCCCAATCCTTTCAGCACTCTTGGATGGGTTGAATAGGTCTTGTTTTGTCCTATGCTCTCTATAGTTTGGATGCCAATTAGAATAAAGTTGTTGACATTAGGTTCACCTTGTTCCTCAATCTTTCCCATTTTTCAGTTTGTTCAGTGATTCACCATGGGCTCTATTTTCAACAAATCTCTTATTTCCTTTTTCTTTTATGATCCCAAATTGAGAACTTTTTCCTACTATGCTCTTACTAGGCCAAAGAGGGATATTGGAAATTATATTAATCTCAAGCTTCCAGTGTAACCTAGACCTCTAATACTAGTACTGTCACTGTCACACCCAGGTATTGAAATGTGGCTCTAAATTTTCCAAAGAATTACAGAGTTAGGCCCTGACTCCCTGCATAGTGACTTATGAATCTGAATCATACCCCCTTATATTCTGATAAACTAATGCCAGGACTGTGCTTTAAATCACAGATTACTAGATTTTGCAGTGGCTTGCTACCTTCTCTCCCTTCTTTAGAGCATGAATTGGCTTCATATCTCCTTGTTGGATGGCTACGGTTACTTTCCTAGAGTAACTTCACTCGCTGCCTTCATTACCTTTTTACATATTTTCTGGAGTTTGTGTAGGCTTCTCTGATATGACTCCTGCTCCTTCCTCTATTGACTTCTGTGTTACCAGAACTTGAGCTGTGGATTATAAAGTATGGTACTTTTAATAGCCTCCACTGCCTTCTAGTCTTTTTGAATGATTTTCTTTATCATTCATCTGTTTTAGTCCCCTTTTTAGATATTTTCAGGAATTATATTCATATTTTATCTTACCTGAAACACATAATATTTATTTTATCACTTCTGCCCTCTATTTATTTGAGATCTCATCTCTCAGTTATTTACTTTTAGGCATTATTCTGCATCATCAAGAAGTCTCATTTGTTTTTTGTTTTTGTTTTTGTTTTGTTTAGCTCATGTCACTATAGTTTGATAGCTAAAGTGTAAGGACTATTTTGGTAGTTATAAAGGCAATGAAAAACATCACCCCACCAATTTTTGTTTGCCAGAGTCAACATGAAGACAAAGATTACTTGGGGGAGATGCCAGTGAGGAATATCATCAATAAATTATTAATTCATAAAAACAACCCACTTTGGATACTGAAAATATTAATAGTGCAGAAGACCAATTTGTAGACAACCATTTAATTTTTTAAGGAGGACAATTACAAATAATTACTGGTCTATAGAACATACTTTAAGAGCCAGCAGTTTAGTAACTTCCCTTAATATAGAGGAAAGTGGGAAAAGCTTGGTCAATTGAAGAATTGATCGGATTATTTTCAAGAATTTGCCTAAGAGGAAAGAACTATCCATCTAATATATAAGAATAACATTTTTCCTAGAATTATTTTACAAATATTTAGGACTAAGTGTCAACATCCACAAAATGGAGGGTGCCACTGTATTTTGGAGAATAAGTAGGAACCAATAATGCTGCAATGAATCTGCTTTTTTATTTGTAATCTGTATCACTATTTTAACATTTATCCTTTATTTTTTATATATGTGTGTATATGCATATTGGTTTTTGTTTTTGTTTTTTTTTGCTTTTTGCTGACGTAATTGAGGTTAAGTGACTTGCCCAGGGTCACACAGCTAGGGAATGTTAAGTATCTGAGACCAGATTTGAACTCAGGTCCTCCTGACTTCAGGGCTGGTGCTCTATCCACTGCACCACCTAACTGCCCTGATGCATATTGTTTTTCTTGGTTAATCATTTAGTCATGTCCAACTCGTCAACATCGTGGACCAGCTGTCCATGAGGTTTTCTTGGCAAATAAGCTGGAGTGATTTGTCATTTCTTTCTCCAGTTTTATGCAGACATGGGACATTTGACTTGCCCAGAGTCACACAACTAATAAGTGTCTGTGGTCAAATATGAACTCTGGTTCTTCTGACTCCAGACCTATTGCTCCATCCACTCTGCCACTCTGTGTGTGTGTGTGTGTGTGTGTGTGTGTGTGCACTTGTGTGTGCACAGATACAGATATATATATATATGTATATATATATACACATATATACATGTGTGCATATACATATGTGTATATGTGCATATATCTGCATGCATATGTTTGTCTATATTGATCCATAATCCTAAATGCACATATGCCAATATTGATCTCAACTAGAGAAGAGCTGCTTATATTTATTAAATATGTTAGATAAATTTTGATTGCCTAGTAAAAAGAGGCAAGAGGGGAAAAAATGCTCCTTTTTCTTAAGATTATTTTATTATTGGATTCCCATATTTGAAGAGGAAATTAAACAGATCCAAAAATAATGAGAGAAGAATAAGAATAATTATTCTCTGGGTATTTAAGGCAAATTAATTTATATAAACCAAGGAGCCATTGATATTATAAGCTGATTATTGAGACAAGCATATAGGTTAACACTAAAGCCCCATTGCATTTAAACTATTCAAAAGATTGCTAAGATTTCTTTATATAATTTGAAGAGTAGTGGAGGAACCTGCATAGTAAAGTTACTATTATATTTTGGGGAAATTTTAATTCATATGAAGTCAACATAAAATATAAATGTTGAATTCCCAAAAACACTAATTAATGTATCTAAAATAAAAATAAAATTGAACTTGTATAGCACTATATTGATATAGCAAAGGAGATCAAAGCCTGGAGATGGATCTTCCTAAGGAATTTGCATAACCTGGGGATGACTCTACCATGAGAGGATAAAGATAAGGGAAATGATAAGAGATCTCCACCCTAACCAGAAAGTGTCCATCTCCAGTTTCATGATCTCATTGGAAAAAGTAAAAAATTATGTTTAAACTTATTATTCAGTGTTCAAGACACCTTTGTTTTTATACCTACCCATTCCCTTTATAGTTTACAGCAATCTGATTTTTCTTCTGACTACTCCATTGAAATTGATTCTTTCAAAGGTAATAAGTAAACTCTATCAAATCAAATTGCTTTATCCAACTCTCATTGTCAAGCTCTTTGCTACATGTGATATTACTGACCAACTTTTTCTTGAAATTCTCTTCTTTCTTGATTTTTTGTTATTCTACATAGTCCTGCTTATTCTGCCTCTTTAACTACTCCTTCTCTTTCCCTTATGGTCTCTTTCTCATCTTCATTTCTTCATATATATATATATATATATGTATATATATATATATGTGTGTGTGTATATATATATACACACATGTATATATAATTCCTTCCTCTTTGGCCTATTCTTTTTGTCAGGAAATAAGTCAAATTAAAGATCCCTCAAGAAATTAAGACTATTTGGTATTTGTTATTATCCTATTCCTTGAACCTTGTGCAAAGGTTGAGGACAGCCAAATTGAAGTGATATTTAAATATCCTTGCAATGTGAAGCTGATTGGTATCTTTGATGACAACTACATAACTTTCAGGAAAGGATGAGGTTTTTGCTCTCACAAGATTCTAAAGAGAACTAACCTATAATTAGAGAAGACAGTAGTGTTATAGGTCAAAAATATTCCACTGCAGTATGTATTACCATTTTGAAAACATTGATTGTGCCACAAGATGGCATCCTAAATCAATCTTCTATAATAATTAAAAAAAAAAAACATTGTTCATGAACCTGAATTCATAAAAATACTTTTAGTTAATAATTCAATTTGAAAACATATCAATCATTTTAATGAAATAATCAGGACAGTGTTTCATGCATCATTATTATAGTCATTAATATTTTGATAATATCTTAAGGCTTCAAAATTATAACTATTATTCAAAAATTAACATGCTTGTCTAATTTTTGGCATAGAAAAAATGATTTTTTTTTCTCAGACTAAATATTGGCATCTAAAGCTAGAAAAATAACAAGGTTCTAATAAAACCTCTGAATTTTCAACAATTATTTCTTAAAAATTAACTATTTTAGGCTGAATTTTTGGATTTTAGCACAAAGTATAGTTTTAACTTGTTTAAAGAGCATGTTGTTATTGATAAGAAACAATACAACATGAATATGCACCATTAGGTACGAAATTTTTTGTTCTATGTCCGAATGCTCTCTTGTTTAATCTGAACAGTAAATAAAGCTATACTGTATGTTTTTTTAAATTTTTATTTTATTTGCATAACATATGTGTGGGTAATTCTTCAACAATAACCCTTACATAGCTTTCCGTTACAAATTTTTCCCCCCAACTCCCCACCCCTCCCCTAGATGGCAGGATATCCACTACATGTTAATTATGTTAAAATATTGGCAAATCTAATATATGTATACATATTTCCAAACTTATAATTGGTGTGCAAGAAAAATCTTATCTACACAAACGATATATCAGATAAAGGAAACACAATGTAAGCAAACATCAATCAAGGAGTATGAGAATGTTATGTTGTGGTCGACATTTCGCATCCCTCTCTCTGGGTGTATATGGCTTTCTTCAGTGAACAATTGGAGGTGGTTTGAAACATTTCATTGTTGAAGAGAGCCATGTCCATCAGAATTGATCGTCTTATAGTACTGTTGTTGCCGTGTATAATGATCTCCTGGTTCTGCTCATTTCACTCAGCATCAGTTCATGTAAGTCTCTCCAGGCCTCTCTGAAGTCATCTTGCTGGTCATTTCTTACAGAACAATAATATTCCATAACATTCATATACCATAATTTATTCAG
>JAJPUD010001407.1:124926-160142 GCA_023553655.1 Myrmecobius fasciatus | reverse complement strand
AATCTGAATGAAATGGAGGAATATCTACAAAAATATAGATTGCCGAGGTTAACAGAAGAGGATATAAATTATTTAAATAGTCCCATATTAGAAAAAGAAATAGAACAAGCCATTAACCAACTCCCTAAGAAAAAATCTCCAGGGCCAGATGGATTTACATGTGCATTCTACCAAACATTCAAAGAACAATTGATTCCAATACTACACAAACTATTTGAGAAAATAGGGACAGAAGGTTTACTGCCAGAATCCTTCTATGAGACCGATATGGTGCTGATAGCTAAACCAGGTAGGGTAAAAACAGAGAAAGAAAACTATAGACCAATTTCCCTAATGAATATTGATGCAAAAATTTTAAATAAGATTTTAGCAATGAGATTACAGAAAGTCATCCCCAGGATAGTACACTATGACCAAGTAGGATTTATACCAGGGATGCAGGGCTGGTTCAATATTAGGAAAACTATCAGCATAATTAATTATATTAATAACCAAATTAACAAAAACCATATGATTATCTCAATAGATGCAGAAAAAGCCTTTGACAAAATCCAACACCCTTTCCTATTAAAAACACTAGAGAGTATAGGGATAAATGGGCTTTTCCTTAAAATGATCAGTAGCATCTATTTAAAACCATCAGCAAGCATCATATGTAATGGAGACAAACTAAAACCATTCCCAATAAGATCAGGAGTGAAACAAGGCTGCCCACTGTCACCATTACTATTTAATATTGTATTAGAAATGTTAGCTTTAGCAATAAGAGAAGAAAAAGAGATAAAAGGAATCATAGTAGGTAATGAAGAAACCAAATTATCACTCTTTGCAGATGACATGATGGTATACTTAGAGAACCCTAGAGATTCAACTAAAAAACTACTAGAAACAATTCACAACTTTGGCAAAGTTGCAGGATTCAAAATTAATCCACATAAATCATCAGCATTTTTATATATTACCAACAAAGTTCAGCAGCAGGAGATACAAAAAGAAATTCCATTCCAAATAGCAGATGATAGGATAAAATATTTGGGAATCTATCTGCCAAGGAAAAGTCAGAAACTATACGAACTAAATTACAAAACACTTTTCACACAAATAAAATCAGACCTAATCAATTGGAAAAATATTAAGTGCTCATGGGTAGGAAGAGCGAACATAATAAAAATGACAATACTACCCAAACTAATCTACTTATTTAGTGCCATACCAATCAAACTCCCAAGAAATTATTTTACAGATCTAGAAAAAATAGTAGCAAAGTTCATTTGGAAGAACAAAAGGCCAAGGATTTCAAGGGGATTAATGAAAAAAAAGGCAGATGAAGGTGGCCTTGCTATACCAGATCTAAAACTATATTATAAAGCAGCGGTCATCAAAACCGTTTGGTACTGGATAAGAAATAGAGCAGTCGATCAGTGGCACAGGATAGGTTATCAGGACAACCTAGGCATTAACCTTAACAATCTAGTGTTCGATAAACCCAAAGACCCCAGCTTTTGGGATAAATACTCTCTATTTGGCAAAAACTGCTGGGAAAATTGGAAACTAGTGTGGAAGAAATTAGGGCTTGACCCATACCTAACACCACATACCAAGATAAGATCTAAATGGGTTCATGATCTAGATATAAAGGGGGACTTAGTAAGCAAGTTAGAGGAACGTAATATAGTTTATCTCTCAGACCTGTGGAGATGGAACAAATTTATGTCCAAAGAAGACTTGGAACTCCTAATTGAACACGAGATGGATAATTTTGACTATATTAAGTTAAAAAGTTTCTGTACAAACAAAACAAATGCAGACAAGATTAGGAGGGAAGCATCTAATTGGGAAATCATCTTTACATTTAATGGTTCTGATAAAGGCCTCATTTCTAAAATATATAGAGATTGGTCACCAAATTGGCTACTTGAACCCAGAGACTCTCCAAAATATAGACCCTAGTTTCTTTTAGAAACTATTAAATTGACAATATTAAATTCACTCTTCACTCTACCTCAAATTCTCCTATTTTACCATTATAAGACATCTTGAATATATCCCTTTCCCTTCTCTGATACTGCTACCTTATACAGGTCCCCATCTTTTCATACCTATACTGTTATAGTACCTTGCTTATTGATCTGTTTCCCATAAGTCTCTCCATACTCCAATTTATCTTCCACTCAATTGCCAAAGTAGTTTCCTAAAGTATAGGTATAATCATGTCATCTCCTTACACTGTAAAGTCCAGTGGCTCTGTATCAGTTACAGGATAAAAGGTTAAAATATTGTTTGACTTTTAAAGACTCTCAAAAACATTCTCTTCACCTCCTTCACCCTTACACACTTAATGTTTATTGACTTATTGCTCTTCTATAGGAATTTTTTCCCTATCCCTCCATGTATTCTCTCTGTTATTTCTTATTTATTCTGTAAAGAGATTTATTGTTCATAGTTGTTGGAATATTGTCTTCAAATTAGACTGTGAATTTCTTGCAGAGACTGGATTTTGCTCCTTTTTTGGTATTACCCCTTTTATAACACAGTGCCTAACACAAAGTAAGTGCTTAACACATATTGACAGATTGACAGTTTAAAGGGATAGAATATTAGAATAACAAAAGCAAAACTAAATTTAGCAGTTAATTGATTCCAATATAATTTAAAAAAGCATTGATGAGAGGGTATATTGAAAACTGAAATAATATAGCATAGTAGCTATACTGTATTGTAGTGGCTATAGGTTGTCATGAATGAATTTCTGAAGTTTAATCCATTGAAATAAGCTTTTAATTTGAATAAAGATTTAGCATAGGACCATCAAAAAACACTACGGGGGTGGGGTGGAATGACTGCCTCAACAACGATGATAGGTATGAAGTACTGTAGCTACATTGATGACAGTATTTCATATTTTCATAAAGTAAATCCTCTGAATAAAAACTAAATATTCTTCTAGTTTACATTGATGCAAAATAACTTTTGACTGACTGAATTATAAACACATAATAAACTGAGAGTCTCATAAATTGTTTATTTCCTTTGTTCTTTATTTTTTTTCTTTTCTTAGGCAATTCTGATTCATTTAAAAGCCAATTCAGTGTACCAATTGTACTTAATTACCATATTCTAGTATCTTCATTAGCCAATTAAATCTCATTTTAATATTTTTAATGAATTGTCCAAAAATTCTTAATAATGACTTAGAATAATATCATTTTAGAATAGAAAAGGATCTTAGAAATTATTTGGCAAAATGCCCTCATTCCTCAGGTGAGGGATCTATTGCTCAGAAAGGTCATAATTAACTGGCCCATGTTAGTAGTGAAGAGACTAAAATAAGAAATTTAGCCTCCTGGTGGTGCTTTTTCTACTCTGCCACACTGTCTGTCTGATGCATTTAATTAGTATATATTTAAATATTGCATTTATATGCCACATTCACTTAAAAAGTTCCCTCTCCAAGGAATGCCAACTATGTTTTACTGAAAGCAAAATGTATATAGATTCCTTAAGTAACAATTTTATTAAATGATTTGCTGAAGATAATACTGACAGAACCAAGAATAGTACTCTGGTTTCTTTATTTCTAATCTAGTTCATTTTATTGTACATTATTAAATTCAATAAACAAATATTTTCAAGTACCAAATGTTCAAGACACCGCATTAAAATTTTTTTAAAGGATTAAAAGCATTTATTTTGTAACCCAATGAAATAATTATAATCATTATTATCCCACATTACAAATGTGTAGCTCAGAGAATTCCAGTGACTTGGTCAAGAAAGTGACACCAATAAGTGTTAGAGACAAGATTGGATCCCAGTTTTTTTTTTTTTTCCACATTAAAATTTGACATGTAAAGATATAACATAGGCTCTGCTTAATATCTCTACATGAAGTTTAATGGAAAATAATGTTATTATTTCCTTCAAGGAAATGCAATATGATAGTTTAAAAAGTTTGGAGAAAAATAGCATGCCTCTAAAAAAACTAGGTTTCTAGAAAGAGTATGAGGTTAGCTCTGTTTGAAATGAACCTTGAAAGGATTACACATTTGTCTTCAGAAGGATGATATTGGAGAATCATTTTACTTGATTCTGATGTCTAAAAAAGGAACAACTTTCATAAAATAATAATGTCATTCATTAGCAATAGGAGGATAATAAACAACAGAGCCATACTAATTAGCTATTTAAGATAGAACCACATGTAATAGTTCCTTACTTTAAAATATGGAACAAAGATATCTCAGATAAATAGATGTGATTGCTAGATTTGGAATAGTTACTAGCTAATATTATAATACTGATCAGTTAAGGATTAGAAAAAGGTACTTCTGAATAATTTAGTCTCCTCTGAAATAGCTTTCTGGTTAATCATTTGTTAACATTTATTTATGTTGATCAAATAGATATTTGTCCATTTTTTAAAATATCAAAGATGATGAATTTCCAAATCAATCTGCCACAACAAAAAATTCAGAAGTGTAAGAGAATATTATTTTTTATAGTATTTTTGTTTTTTTCTTCAATTACATACCAAGAAAAATTTTAGCATTCATTTTTACAAGACTTTTGAGTTCCAAATTTTTCTCCCTCCCCTCCTCTGAAGATGCGAAACATTTGATATAGTTTATACATGTGCTATTATGTAAAACATATTTCCTTATTAATCACAATTGTGAAAAAAGAAACAGATCAAAAGGAAAAAAACATAAGAAAGAATAAAGTAAGTGAAAAAATTCTTTGATCTATAATCAGATTTCCTCAGTTCTTTATCTGGTTAGGGATAGCAATTTTCTTCATGTATCCTTTGTACTTGTCTTAAGAATTGTATCACTGAGAAGAGCTGAGTCAATCATAATTGATCATTACACAATATTGCTGATGCTGTGTACAATGTTTTACTGGCTCTGCTCATTTCACTTAACATAAGTTTGTACAAGTCTTTCCATGTTTTTTTGAAATCTGCCTGTTCACTATTTCTTATTGCACAAGAGATTTCTATTACATTCCTATACTATACTTATTTAGTCATTGTCCATTTGATGGGCATCCCCTCAGTTTCCAATATTTTGCCACCATGAAAAGGACTTCTATATACATTTTTACACATGTACATCTTTTTATCTTTTTATGACCTCTTTGAAATAGATGCATGATATTACTGGGTCAAAAAGCATGAACAATTTGATTACCCTTTGGGCATAGTTCCAAATTGCTCTCCAAAATGATTGGATCAATTAACAACTAACTCCAGCAACAATGCATTAATGTCCTAATTTTCCCATGTCCTCTCCAACATTTATCATTTTTCTTTTTTGTCATATTAGACAATATGATAGGTGAGAGGTGGTACCTCGCAGTTGTTTTCATTGGCATTTCTCTGATCAAAAGTAATTTAGAGCACTTCTTCATATTCTTACAGCTATCTTTGATTTCTTCATCTGTTCATAACCTTTGGCCACTTATCAATTGAGGAATGGCTTGTATCCTTATAAATTTGCCTCAGTTCTCTATATACTTGAGAAGTGGGGCTTTTATCAGAGACACTTGCTATAATGATTATTTCTCAGATTTTTGCTAGCATTGGTTTTGTTTAAACAAAAGCATTTTAATTTAATATAATCAAAATTATCTATTTTGTGTTTCTTAATGCTTAATGGTCAAAAAATTTTTCCCTTCCCCATAGGTCTGATAAGTAGACTATTCCTTATTCTTCTAATTTGCTTATGGCGTCTAATATTCTATTTACTTCTTTAGTTTCTTTCTTTTTATTTTGTGGTTAGATTTATCAAGTTCTGAGAAGAGATAGTTAATGTCCCCCAAAATTATTGCTGTCTAGTTCTTCCTATAATTCACTTAACTCTTTTAAGAATTTGTATCCTAGCCACTTGAACGCATATATGTTTAGTGTTAAAATTGTTTCATTGTTTAGGGTGCATTTTAACAAATAGTTTCCTTCCTTATCTCTTTTAATTAGACTTATTTTTCTTTTACTTTTTCCAAAATTAGGATTGCTACCCTTGCTTTGTTTTTTTTTCCTTAATTTTAGCTGATTCATAATCCATTCATTTTACCTTTACTCTGTAGTCATCGCTCCACTTAAAATGTTTTTCTTATAGACAAAATATTATTCTGGTTTTTGATCTATTCTGCTATCTACCTCCATTTTATGGAAAAATTCATCCAATTCACATTCACAGTTATAATTACTACCAGTGTATTTCCCTTCCATTCTATTTTTCTACCTGTTTGTCCTCTCCTTTCACCCTTTCCCTCCTCACCAATGTTTTGCTTCCATCTACAATCTTCCCTAATATGCCCTCCCTTATGTCAATCCTCAATACCCCCCTTTATTTAATCTCCTCTCTTCCTACTTCCTTTTCAGATTAGAGATTTGCATATTCAATAGATGGTATATATTATTCTCTTTTTGATCCAATATTGATGATAATAATGCTCTAGAGAAACTCATTGCTCATCTTCCCATTTTCTGCTCTACTCTAATAGGTCTTTAATGATATTTTTAGATAGTTTAAATGATAATTCTGCCTAAATTTGTCTACTTGTTCAATGCCATACCAATCAAACTACCAAAAATTGTTTTATAAAACTAGGAAAAATAATAACAAGATTCATCTGGAAGGACAAAAGGTCAAGAATATCAAGGAAATTAATGAAAAAAAAATGCAAAGGATGGTGACTTAGTAGTACCAAACCTAAAACTACATTATAAAGTAGCACTCATCAAAACCATATGGTACTGCCTAAGAAATAGAGAGGTGGATCAGTGGATACATTAGGTAAATAAGACCAATAATCAAGGTCTATAGTAATATAGTATTTGATAAGTTTTCAAGCTCTAACTTCTGGAATAAGAACTCACTATTTGACAAAAATTGCTGGGAAAATTGGAAAATAATATGTCAGAAACTTAGCATAAATCTACATCTCACATCCTATACCAAAATAAGGTCAAAATTGGTACATGATTGGGGAATAAAGGGTGATATCATAAACAAATTAGGAGAGCAAGGGATAATTTACTTATCAGATCTTTGGAGAAGGGAGGAATTTATGACCAAAGAAAAACTAGAGAACCATTATGAAAGGCAAAATGGACAACTTTGGTTACATTAAATTTAAAAGGTTTTGCACAAACATAACCAACAGAAATAAGATTAAAAGGGAAGTACAAAACTGGGGGTAAATTTTATAGCCAATGTTTCTGATTAAAAGACTCTTTTCTAAAATATATAAAGAGCTGTCCAATTTATAAGAATAAAGTTATTCCCCAATTGATAAATGGTCAAAGGGTATGAACAGATAATTTTCAGATGACAAAATTAAAGCCTTCTGTAGTCATATGAAAAAAATGCTCTAAATCACTATTGATTAGAGAAATACAAATTAAAACGACTCTGAGGTACCACCTCACATGTCAGATTGGCTAAGATGACAGGAAGAGATAACAAAAAATGTTGGAGGGGATGTAGGAAAACTGGACACTAATGCATTGTTGAAAGAGCTGTGAAATGACCCAACCATTCTATAGAGAGCAATTTGGAACTATGCCTAAAAAGTTACTCAGCTGTGCATATACTTTTACCCAGCAGTGCCATTATTGTGTCTGTATCTCAAGGAAATCATAAAAGAAGGAAAAGGCCCCAGATGTGCAAAAATGTTTGTAGCAACTTTTTTTTTTTTTGCTTTGTAACAAAAAATTGGAAAATGAGGAAATGCCCATGAGTTGGGGAATGGCTGAAAAAGGGGGGAATCATGAAGATAATGGAATATTATTGTTCTATAAGAAATTATGAATAAGCTGTTTTTAGAAAGGCCTGGAAAGAATTACACCAACTGATGCTGAGCAAAACAAGCAGAACCAGGAATAAATTGTATACAGTAACAGCAAAAATGTGTGATGATCAGCAATGAGAGATTTGATTCTTTTCAGTAATTCAGTTATCCAAAACAATCCCAATAGACTTTGGACAGAAAATGCCATCTGTAAACAGAAAAGGAACTAAGAAGACTGAATGTATATCAACATATGCTATGTTCACTTCTGTTTTCTGTTTTTTTTTTTTTATCTCTTCCATGGTTTTTCCCTTTTGCTCTGATTTTTCTTTGGGAGTATGTGATCACCTGAATTTTTTCTTAATAATAGTTGGAGCAGGAGTAGCTTTTTAAACTTTTCTGTATTCTTCTAAGCATGAACCAAAATCTTTTGTGTTCCCATGGTAGCTAGCTATGACTAGATTCTTTCTCCTTATTTATTTTTATTATTTTTAGTAACTTATTATAGTCAATTCCTAGCCGCATTGGGGAAGGGGGGTAATGCCTTGCTTCAGGTTCTTCTTAATATTGCTTTCTTAGCTATGTCTCCATGGCTGACCTCAGTCACTCGTCTTTGTCCATGGGGCATGATTAGGATCCCAGCCATGTTGTTACTGCCAGTGTTCTTGCTTCCTCCTCTCCCTTGAAACCAAAGCCAGAGACTCTGTACTCTTATAAGTACTTATAGCCAGGAGAATTCTCACCACTATACTACCAGATTCACTTCTCATGAAATAAGGTCACTTCTCAGCCACATGCAGAACTACATCTGATCAGCACATCTGAGCCTGCCATCTAATGATATCAGCAGGTCCTTTAGTCTTCCACTACTCAACTGTCTGACCCTCACACTGTTTGTGACTTGAAAGTTCCTGAATTTGAAGCTAGTTCAGGTGCTTCCAGAGCTTGTTTGTTGATTCAGCAGTTTTTCCTGGTGGTGTTTTCACTTCAGTGGGGCCAAATTTCTACCCTTAGAAGTTGAGTCTCCCCTAATGTCCACTCAAGTTGTCTTAGAACAGCTGCTTTCTCCCTGTTTTTATTTTTCCTACCATTTAAAGCTCACTTTGAAACAATATTTTTCCTCACTTGTGGGAAAATTTTGGAAAGCCCAGTATTTCCTGTCTTATTTCACCATTTTTTTTCATAATTTTTCTGATTTTTTAAAATGTTAATCTTTTTTAGTTAATATTTTTTGCAGTTATATGTAAAGTCATTTTCAATATTTGTTTTTTAAAACTTTGAGTTCCACTTTATCTTCCTTCTTTCTTTCCCAACCTCCACACCCACACCAAGAAGGCACATGTAAAATTAGGCAGAACTTTACATAAAAGCCATGTTGCAAAAGAAAGCATAGATCTCTCCTCCCCCCCAAAAAAAAATTCATTAGAAAAAAAACAACTTTGATTCAATCTGTATTCAGACACAATCAGTTCTTTCTATAGATATGGATAGCATTTTTCATCATAAATCCTTCAGAGTAGTCTTGGATCATTGAATTACTAAGAAAAGTCATTCACAGCTGATTATCCTATAATACTGTTATTACTTTGTATATAGTACATTTCACTTTGCATGATCTTATGAAAGTCCAAATTTTTCTGAGAGCATCTTGCTCATCATTTCTTTGGTTTTGGGAGGTTTCTTTTGGTCAGTCAATTGGGGCTAAATGACTTGCCCTAGGTCACACAGCTAGGAAATGTTAAGTATCTGAGGTCTGATTTGAACTCAGGTCCTTCTGACTCCAAAACAGATTTTCCATCCACTGTGCCATCTAACTGCTTTTGCTTATTATTTATTTATTTTTGCTTATTATTTCTTATAGGGACAATAGCATTCCATCATAATCACATATCACAATTTATTTAGCCATTCCTCAATTTATGGGCGTACCCTCAACTTCCAATTCCAATTGAGATAAGAGATGCTATAAATATTTTTGTATACTTAATTCCTTTTCTTTTAAAAAAATCTCTTTTGGGATTCATGGCTAAGAGTGGTTTTGTTAGGTCAAAGAGTCTGCATGATTTTATAACACCTTGGCTACAAATTGCTTTACTGTATGGTTGAATAAGTTCACAATTTCATGGACAATGTATCAATAACTCATTTTCCCCACATTCCTTTCAGCATTTGACATCTCCCCCTTCTGGCCCATCAGTTAATTTGATATATGAATTAGTACTTCAGAGTTACCTCAACTTGCATGTTTCCAGTCAATAGGGAGTTAAGATATTTTGAATATGACTATAGATAGTTTAATTAGTTCATCTAAAAACTCTTCATATATTTTTATCATTTATCAACTAGGGGATGGCTCTTTTTTATTATTTTGACTCAGTCTCCTATACATTTGAATAATGAGACCTTCATTAGAGAAATTGCTTCAAAATTTTTTTCCCAAATTACTATTGCTAACTCCATCCCTCCTCCATTAATTATATTCTCTTTCCTTTTACCCTGTCCCTCCTCAGAAGTGTTTTCCTTCTGACCACCCTCTCCCCCATTATGTCCTCTCTCTTATTACCCTACCCCCTTCTTGTATTCTTCTCCTCTTCTACTTCCCTGAATTGTAAAATAGATTGCTATGCCCAATTGAGCATGTATGTTATTTCCTCTTTGAACCAATTCTCATTCATTCCTCCTTCCCTCTTCCTCTTCCCTTCCAATGTAAAAGCTTTTCCTTGGTTCTTTTTATTTACCCTATTCCACTTTTCCCTTTTCCTCTCTCCTAACACATTCCTCTATCACCCTTTAATTTTATTTATTTTTTTATATTATCCCTTCATATTCAGCTAACAACTCTGTCTATATAAACTTTAGCTGCTCTAATACTGAGAAAGTTCTAATGAGTTGCAAGTATCATCTTCCCATGTAGGAATGTAACAGATAAACCTTATTAAGTTCCTTATGTTTTCTCTTTTCTGATTATCTCCTTATGCTTCTTCTGAGTCCAGTATTTGAAAGTCAAGTATTCTATTCATCTCTGGTCTTTTCATCATGAATGCTTGAAAGTCCTCTATTTCATTAAAATTCCACCTTTCCCCCTGAAGGATTATACTGTTTTGTTGGGTCGGTGATTTTTCTAGCTCCTTTGCACTTCAGAATATCATTTTCCAAATCCTCAAATAATATAGAAACTACTAAATCTGTCTTTAAAATGATGTGACCACAACACTTGAATTATTTCTTTAAAGATGCTTGCAGTATCTTCTCCTTGACCCGGGAGTTCCAGAATTTGCCTAAAATATTCCTGGGAGTTTTCATCTTAGGATTTCTTTCAGGAGGTGATCAATAGATTCTTTAAATTTCCATTTTTATCTTATGGTTCTAAAATATCATGACATTTTCCTTGATAATTTCTTGAAAAATGATGTCTAGGCTCTCTTTTTGATTGTGGCTTTCAGATAGTTTAATAGTTTTTAAGTTATTTCTTCTGGATCAATTTAACAGATCAGTTGTTCTTTTTAGTGAGATATTTCACATTGTTTTCCATTTTTTTCCTATTCTTTTGGTTTTGTTTTATTGTTTCTTATTCTATCATGAAATCCATTAGCTTCTATTTGCTCAGTTCTAACTTTTAAGGAATTATTTTCCTCAGTGAGGTTTTGTACCACTTTTTCCATTTGGTCAATTTTTATTTTTAAAGCATTCTTCTCCTCATTGGCTTTTTGTGCTTCCTTTTACATCTCTCTCATATCTCTTCCCAATTTTTCCTCTACATTTCTTTATTTTCAAAATCTCTTTTGAGCTCTTCCTTCACCTGACACCAATTCTTATTTTTCTTGGAGGCTTTGGATGTAAAAGCTTTGATTTTGTTGTCCTCTTCTAAGTATGTGTTTTGATTTTCCTTGGCACCACAGTAACTTCCTATGGTGTTGTTCAGTCATTTTCCCAGCCTATAACTTGACTTCTAACTCTTTGTTAAAATAGGGCTCTGTTCCCAGGGTGGAGGGTACAATGCCCCAAACTTCAAGCATTTTATGCAGTTGTTTTCAGAGATCTTTTTGGGGTCCTGAAAGTTTTCATTTCTTCCAAAGTGGTATTATCCAAAGAGAAGTATATTCCTCTCTTGACCTGTGTTCTGGTCTATGAATGACCACAAGCACTCTTTTCTGCTATGGAACTGTGAGGAGGGTCCCAATCCACTGTGACTGTAAATTCTAGTGTACTCCTCCTTGTTCTGGCATTGTGAGCCAGGACTGTATCCCAGATCTGAGTATGGGCAAAGCCACAGAGCCTCTGATTTTCTGGGACCAGAGCTGCGCTGGTACGGTCTGTAACAGATTGTGCTATACTCCCATCTTGGTGCAACAAACCTTTTATACTGCCCTTCTAAGTTGTCTTCAGCTGAAAATTGTTTCAATCTGTCTTTTTGTGGGTTCTGATGAACTAAAATTTATTTAGATATTTGGAGGGATTTGGAGGAGAGCTCAGGTGAATCCATGCTTTTACTCCACCATCTTAGCTCCCCTCCTTCCCCTTTGATACTTTATAATTGATCCCAAACTACAATTTTTCAGAGACTGTAGACTTTCAAGACTCAGTTATACATTTTATAAATGTGTGTATATACGCATGCATACATGTTTGTGTATACATGTATCTATGTGTATATGTGTGAACACTGACATTCAAAAAATATGTTACCATTTCAGGATTATGATCCTTAAATATTATTTTCCAAAAAGAAAACAATCTGTTATGATAAATTCTAAACCTAATTTTTTCATTTACTACTCCTGTAATGTCTAAATTAAGATCTAGCATATACTAGTGGATGATTTCTTTAGGTTATCCATTTGTCCATTAAAATACATGACAGTGTAGATAACACTTATTTTCATCTGCTTGTTTTTTGCTGTGTGGACAATTAAGGCAATTTTTTTGAATTACTATAGATATCATTTTGGAGACTATACAATGACCTATGTTTGCCTATATTGAAATAATATTTATAATCTACCTTTGGATTAAAAAAGTAAGAAAATTAAACATTATGAGATTCCATTTACCTGTTCAATACAGAAATAAGAAAATAAGGTAGCATTTTATTTCCTATTCTCTGGAAAAGATAGAGGTATGGAGGTTCTCTTTCCAATGCTAATTATATCAAGAGGACAGAAGTAGGCTAGTCTTATGTTATTTTAAATTCATAACTTCTGTGGTTTTGTGTGTTGACAACTATTATATGTAATCACAGAATGTAACTGTCATTTGGAGTTACAAAGATAAGAACACAGGATCTAGCACATAGTAAATAATGAATGTTTAATTTATTGAATACATAAAGTATAATGCCACTTTGTATGTGACTTAAATAACCTATATAGAAGACCCACTTACAGATATTTTGTTATGCAAAGAAAGAAGAGGAAGATATTAGAGTTCTTAATTTTTTATCTTTACTTGTAAACAAAAAATATATATTTGAAATTATTAAAATAACCTTTAAGAATTAGAAAACCTACAATAATTAAATGATTTGAAATATAGATTATGCATTTTCATTAACCATTAACAATGTAATTTCAGGATTGCCTATTTGACTAGTAACAAAGTATGAGATGTCAAGTTAGTAAAATTTTACCAAATTCATGTTAACAAATTTTGAGAATGTTTCATCCCATTTACTATGTTCAAATTAATTCATATAACATTTGTTAAACACCTTCTAGGTTATTGGAAATACAAATATGTATAGTGTGTACTCTCTGTCATCTAGAAATGTAGGTTTTAGTAAAGGGGAATTGGCATATGAAATAATTAATATTATCAAAAACAAAATGAGCGTAGGAAATCAGAGAAAGAGGAAGAGGAAGGAAATTGAGGATATGTATGTAATTTTTTGCTATATATCATCAGAGAAGCCTTCCTGACATGAATGTGGTATGTTAGGTGGTGGACCTCAAGCTTAAAAAAAATTTCAACAGGCAAAGATAAAAAAATGATTCTATTCCAGACATTGGAGATGGCTTCTAAAAACATACAAAGTTGTAAGAAGGCAAAATAGTTTGGAGTGTAAGGAATAGCTTGTTGAAATATAGATTATGTAAAGGAAAATAGTATAGGAGGGAAGCCATCAATAATCTAGATGAGAACATTTTAATGTAAAATAATGTAATATTTTAATGTAATGTGATTTTAATGTAATGTAATATTTTAATGTAAATATGAAGAAAATAAAAAGCCCAATTGTGAAAGCCTTGAATGCCAATATAAGAAGTTTAAGTTTTATTCTACAAGTAATGAGAGGTTTACTGATGATTTTTAAACAAGATAGTAATGTAAGTATATCTGTGCATTAATAAAAGATTACCTTGGAAACAATATGAAGGATGGAATGGAAGAAACAGACAATGAAATAGAGGGAAGCCAGTAGAGCCATTTTACATTGTTAGATGAGAAATATTCATAGTTTGAATTATAGTGGTAGAAGAGACAGTAGAAAGGAAGATACACATATAAGAAGTCAAAGTAAAGTCAATAGGTTTTTGTAACTACATATGAGATGTAAGAGGATATCACAAATGATTGAAATTTTGAGTATGAATGACATAAAGAGAAATAGCAGATTCTTGGGGGAAAAGTACTGAGTTCAGTTGTTTTTTAAGGCAAATAGATTCCTTCTTCTGTGATTGGTTGTATCTGATTGTACCAAGTCAGAATCATATTTGATTAGCCCAACTAACCACACGCAAGGGGTGAACAAAAAGGGAAACATTTTGGTTTGCCTCTGTTTACATAATCATAAGTACTTGTGATAACAAATGATACCTGCTACAATTTTCAGTTATGTTGAATTCCATGGCAATAAACACACTTTGCCAGAATTTCACTGATCTTTCCTTTCATCAGTTAAATCTTTTCTCATCTATGGAGATCAAACAATTTTCATTTTAATATATTTGTGATACAAATATCATAAAGAAACAAAGATAAAAATCAATATCTCTATAATTGTTCTTTTAGTAATCAAAACATTTCTACAGTTGCAAGGATAAAAACTGTTCAGAATTTGATTAGTGAAAATTAATTACATAAGTGGCACAATACACAGTTCAATGTTATATATACTTTAACATTTTAAGACCTCCATAAATTCAAAACATTATATTATCATATTAACATTGGAATATTACCTTAATACCTTATTTTTATATAGACTTTCAAAGTTAATGCCATAAAATAAATTAAATGGATTTCCTTTCCTTTGTATACATTTCTTTTGATATTCAGCATACAAATTGAAAGTATTTTATGCAGATTTAATGAAGCAGAGTTGAAACCATTATTTAGATAATTCGAGCCAAAAGAAAATTAACTTTTGCCTCAGTTGTATGAATATTTTAAATAAAAATGGTGTTTATTTGACCATTATGTAGATAATTGTGTCAGTTTTCTAATTAACATGCGTGTATTTAGACACACTTCACACGTTTCTATTATTGATAGAGTGAAAGCAGAGCTTCCCAAATTAAGGAAAGGAATCAAAAGAGTGCTGAGAAGATAGTGGAGTAGGTCAGAAAATTCCAAGCTCTCTTGGAAACAAACAGAAAAATAAGAAAAAAATAGCACCTCGGACAAATGTAAAGTGAGTAAAAATAAACAAGAGTTGGGGCAAAACAGTGATGCTCCTGGAATAATTTGAGAAGATTCAAAGAAAGATAAGGATGGAAGTTTGGCTTGTGTGAAGCATAAACACCTCCAGAACAGCTCCAGGGAAAAGTGAGCTGGAACTCTGGGACTAGTTGATTTGAAAGGTAACCTCAGCCCCATTCACAAGAATTTTTGCCTCCCAGACTGTGTGAGGAGCAGGGGAAATATTGAGGGAATCTCTGCTGATAAGGGATGTCAGGCTATGGCTGGCTGAGATGCGGCTCTGGGGAAGAAGGAACTAGCACATGTATAGTTCTTGCTTTTGGTTCTAGGCAGAGGGGAAAACTGAAGAAAGACCTCAGATCAAACATCCCCCACATCCCAGGACTAGAAGTGAATAGACAATTTTTATCTGTTGTAGATAATTTAAAAAAAAATAACCAGGCAAAGGAGAAAGAATCCAAACAAGGAAATTCACTATAGAAAGAAAGAAAAGAAAGTCAAGAAAGTTGAGAAAGAAAGAAAGGAAGGGTGGAAGGAAGGGAGGGAGGAAGAAAAGAAGGAAGGATGGAAGGAAGGGAGGGAGGAAGGGAGGGAGGAAGGGAGGGAGGAAGGAAGGAAGGGAAAAATGAAAGAAAAGGAAGGAAGGAAAAGGAAAAAAAAGGAAAAGAAAAGAAAAATTGAATCTATTTTCTAGTGCAGGTACAAGTTTGTATAGATAATTATTATTTCAGATTAAATCTAGAAAATTATATCTATCTCTTTATCTATATATCTATATCTATATCTATATCTTTAAATATTTTACTGCAATTTCAGAGATCAAATTTGTAGTAAATAAATGGAAGTAAGACAGTGTAACAACAACAGTAACAAAAAGTGGTCTGAAGCTGGTAATGATTCAAATAAGCAAAACCCCAGGTAAGGTGCAGAACCAGCTTTGTTGTGAGTGAATAAGAAAAGGAATAGAAAACATTTGTCAATAGTTTCTGATGACTGAAAAATGCCACATTGGAATGTTATTCAAAATGCAATGATGGGTACTTTTCATGAGAACAATGATTATCCTAATCATCTCATTTTATAGAAACATAAACATGAAGAATATTAAAAACATATTTGATATACTAATGAAATAGAATGTTGTCACAAGATAATGGCCCCCTGCTGTTTAATAAACTACCAAGCCAAGGACTTTCATTTTCAGAGCAGAAGACATTAATACCATGATAGTATTTTATTAGTGATTTTATTACTATTAAATCAAATCAGCAGATCTAAAAAATTCATTTAATGAGAACTGGTATGGTAAACAAAGTGGGTTTTTTATTATTATAAATGTGTTGCTTTTGAGGGGGCAATTTAATAATGAGAATAATATAGGTATTTAATTTTTTAATTTAATTTAATTTTATTTTATTTTGCTGAGGCAATTGGGGTTAAGTGACTTGCCCAGGTTCACACAGTTAGGAAATATTAAGTGTCTGAGGCTAGATTTGAACTCAGGTCCTCCTGACTTCACGGCTGGTGTTCTATCCACTGTGTCACCTAGCTGCCACCTAGCTGCCACCTAGCTGCCCCCTATATAAGTATTTTAGAAGGCAGAACTTTTCACAATAAATTAAAATTTTCTGGCTGGCTAAAGTTTTTTTTTTCTTTAAATGAATAATAACATTTACTATTATATTATTCATTTATTCAACAAAATCAAAATTTCCATAAAGAGAATAGGAAAGGATTATATAAAAAATGAATTTTATTATATTTACATTCTTCCTATTTTAAAAGTAACAAGTATTTTTTTTAAAAGTGAGTTTTTAAAATTCAGCATAAAATTATATGGTAATTCATTTACTGTTTTATGTAATTACATATTGTATGCCTCATTTTAATATTATTCATTAACCTTATTATATAATAATATTATAGTCATTTGATGATATTATGATTGACAGACTCAGAAAGTCTGAACAATATTCTGGCTTATATTATAATTACTAATTCTTAACTTACTATCAGCCAAAACATGATAATTGAAAATAATTATTTCGGCAGAATAGCACAATCACACAAAAGGAGTTTGAATAATTTGGAAAGTTTAGAATGTCCTATAAAAGAATTGTTAAGGGAAAATCCCATTTGATTGAATAAATATAATATCATCAGATGATATATGACAGAAACATGGAAAGACTAATATTGATTGATTTAGAACAGGGTGAGTCTATATCATATAAATACACGTGTGTGTATATGTATATATATATGTATGTATATATACATAAAACAGGGTGAACAATTTATAAAATGAGCATAATAATGTAAAATAAAAAACTTTGATTTCAAAATGAAAGAACAAAAAGAAATTATTGAAACATTTAAAATACACATAAAACAAGTTCAGAATGCAACACAATCAAGTACTGTGTTAAATTTAAAATGCACTTTTAGTAAAGGAATAATAGAAATATAATAGAATTCATGTGTGTGTGTGTGTGTGTGTGTGTGTTCCTTAACCATTCATTCATTGAAAATTTTCATTTTGTTGATATTTGATCAAGTACATAACAGTAAAGACAATTATGGGGAAAAAAACTTCAGAGCTTTAATCATGCTTACCATTTCTTTTCAGAGAGATGATAGGTGAGAGATAACTAGTGAAACAGAATATGTTGATTTTTTTTTGCTTGAATATATTTACTTATTGGGGAAATATATTACTTATTAGGGAAAGTACAGAAAGTTCCCAGATAATGATAATGATGAAAAAAAGAAGGAAAGAGTATTTAAAAATCACACACAGGAGGAGAAGATAATTCAGAAGGAGTCACAGACAAACCAGGCAATTTTATTATTATTGTGTTATTTTAAATGTTAACTTTAAAACTAAATGCAAGAGAAGTTGCTTTTTCAGATGAAAAGATAAGGAAAGCCTTCTTCTCACTGCATGTGTTGTACCTTCCATCTTTTTCTGGTTACAGGATGTCACTTAAAGGAGAGCAACAAGATGTCTGACAAAGTGACTTTTATTTGTGCAATTTGTGACTCAGATGCCTTCTGTTATTATCTCTTCTTTCATCCCTATCTCACATGAGGTATCCTTACTACATATGAAAGCTAAGCCTCCACCTGTTTGGGTGATGCCATTCCAGCCCATTTTATTTCCTCCGTCCTCCATTCAAGTGCCAAAATGATCCAGTCTTTTAAACTCCACTGGCTTCCAATTACTTCCAAGATTAAATACAGAATTCTCTGGCATTCAAAGCCCTTCTCCTGTTTTCCTAGTCTTTATAATTTACTTCTGCCATGCATTCTTCCAACATGCTCTTTCTGTCATTTATACTCTGTCACTTAGTAATAACATCTCCCTGTCAACTTCTGCATTTCCTACCACCTACAAACATTACCATGTCTCCTGATTCTGAAAAAAAAAATATTTTTCCTTCATGCCTTTCAACATTATTTAGACTTTTTGCACTACTCCCCCCTTTTTTTTCTCATCCCAATAAGAGGACAGTGTACCTGAAAATATCCAGTGAGACACTAATGAATTGGGGAAAGAACTGGATTGAGAGTCAGAAGATCCAAAACTTTGTCTTGGATTTGTTATCTTAAACAACTTTTAGTTTTTGTTCTCTCATCTATAAAATGATGGAGTCAGATTAGTTTTTCTAGCTCCAAGTTTCTTCTAGTTCCAAGATTCTATAACTTTATAGCTATGATTTACTTTCTTTCCTCTTTTTGGTACAGGAAATTCATTTGTTCACCATATGAATCTCTTTCAGTTCTCACCAAAACTTAATGTTTTCTGATTATATTTCAATGCTTATCTTACTCTGCCAAGTGGTAGAATTAAGTTAATCCACAACATTTCTGATTACTTCTATATAGTTAGGAGTAATAAGAATTCATATTTTTTTTAGGAGAGATAGATGATTTTTATATGATATCCCTCTCCATCAACTTCTTATATCATCCTCCAAAAATTTTTTTCTTATGGGATGGGGAGAACAGTTATGTCAAGTATTAATACTTTTTTTGGTTCTGCTAAAACTGAGTCTTTACTAATCTACTCACCTTGAGCAGTTAGCTCAATGAAAAAATAGTGAGATGGCCTTGCAAAAACAAAAATAACAGAATATTTCCTAACAACCTGGGCATACTTTCCTACAACTATATCTAGTATTAGTGGGAAAATTTACTCTATATATAACTCCAATAGAAAAGCATATACATAGGGACATAGGGGGAATATGTGGTTCACATTTGCAGGATCCTGCTATTCTTTGTTTTCTTTTGATTCATGCTGCTCCCCTTTTTTGCATTATGTTTCCTGTGCAGTTTGCTTAGTTGGGCTTCATGGATCTGCAGCTAAACTCAAAGCAAGCATTTATTCTCAACTAACAGAGTTCCTTTGGTCTTATGCTTTCACCAGCTGGGTCTATTTGGTGTGGTGAATAGCTTCACTGCAAGACAACATGGCCAGTGTCGATAGAGAGAAAAAAGCAAAAAAGAAATCTTCTCTCTTTTAATAATCAATAGACATTTTCCTTCCAATTATTGGGTTCTTTTTCCATAAATGGCTTTCTTAATGTGTTTCAAAATTCACAGTTCTTAGAGCTACTTTTGGCCTTAACTGAAAGTACGCTACATTTTAAAAGATCACCAGAAGTATGTCAGATTATTAGGATTTCTAATAACATCAAACCTGTTATAAGGGAAAGAATGCTGGATTTTGAGATAGGAAGACTTGGACATAAGTGGTATAATTCTGAAAATGTCAATCCCTATTAGTCCTCAGCTTCTTCAGTTTCAAAATGAAGAACTTAGATTTATGAACGCTTAATTCCCTTCAAGTTCTAAAACAACTTTAGAAAAATCTCACATTTCATAAGTTGATAGCAAAATGTAGACACTTTACATTTCAGTAAAAATTTTTAACACATTGTTGTTCCTATTACCTTCTGCAATTTTATCAACTGAGTGGAAGGATAAGATAGGAATAGAAATCATCTGAACATAGGAGTCCTGATCAACTCCTCTTATTACTTTTACATTAAAAATGTATTATTAATAACTTGAGCATTATTATCTACAAATTTTTATGCTTATTTTTCTTCTTCACATATATGAAATTCATGTTACCCACCCCAATAGAGAGGCTAAGAGTTTCTGCTTTCCCTTCTTGAAATCTTCCTTTTTTGGGAAGTGAAGTTAACAAATCAAATAAAAGTAAAATTGTTGTTACTATTAAAGTAATGCTTTCATTTCATGAAAACACACACAATTCAGTGTGTGTGTGTGTGTGTGTGTGTGTGTGTGTGTATGTGATGTGGGAAAGAAGGAAAGAAATTATCCTAGCAATAAAATAGGGGTAGAGATTAAGTGCACTATTTGGAACATGTGTTTTAAGTATTGTCTGTGGTGCCATTAAATATAAAGTATTTTCCCTGTTTATCTCTTCTAATCAGGTCTATTTTTGTATTGGCTTATAAGAGATCATGATTGCTACTCTTGCTTTTGAGAATTCATCTGAGACATAATAAATTTTGCTGAAGTACTTTATTTTAAACTCTGTATACATCTTTATATTTCAAATGGGTTTCTGGTAACATTTTATTGGATTCTGCTCTCTAATTCATTTTCCTATCCTATTCAGTACCTATTATAGCTTGGGTAAGTCACAATTTCTCTAAGCCTGCTAGAGTTGAGACACCTATGCTTATTTAAGCTCTAAATCTTGTGATCCTAAGTCATATAATTCCTTCAAGAATTAGGGACATAAAGAAACCAAATTTGAAATAACAGAATATACATTCCTTTAGAATAAGGATAATTTCATTCTTTGTGTTTATATCCATTAGGTATTTAATAAATGCTTATTGATTCTTTGTAGAATAATAGACAAATCATGCTGAAAGTCATGTGGAAGATGATGTTGAATATATATATATATATATATATATATATATAAAGTCACAGGGTTGGGTAGTATAGCTCTCTTCACAGAAAAGAAAAAGAGAAATGAACAATGGCTATTCTAGAGTTTTAAACTATATGTAATATGAACTTCAAAGCGCACTTAAATAAGATTCTTCAATATTAGAGACAGAAATGAAGGAAATTATAAAACAAACTCTCACTACTTTAAATGTCAACCAATTTAACAATCCAATATAACAAAAGAGAGAAACAGTTTATTTAAGAACCTTCCTCCAAGAGACACAATCTGTTGCTTACAAGAAACATCTTAAAAACAAAGATAAAAACAGAATAAAAATAAAGAATTGACAATTCATCAGATTAAAAAAAAAACCAGGAACTATAGTTATAGTATCAGACAATGCAAAAACAAACATTAACAGCACAAATGGAAAATGAAATTATGCTGAAAGAGCCATAAACAACAAAGAAATATTATTATTAAATTTATAAATTTCAAATGTAATAGCATCTAAGTTCACAATGGAAAAAAAATTACAAAAAGACATAGCCTAATAGTGAGAGAATAATGTCCTTTTTTCAGTTTTGGATGAATCTAACAAAAACTAAAATACAAATTGAACAAATTGAAAAAAAAATTCAAGCTAAAAAACTTTGATGTCATCCAAATAGTTTGGTCATTTTAAAAAATGACCAAGATGAAATCACATCAAAATCAGAAGAAAAAAAAAGAATTATCAGAACTTGCTATTTAGTCATATGCTATCAAAATTGAGAACACAAAAGAAATGAATACTTACAAAAATATAAAATATTTAAATAACTGAAGGTCAAATAGATATATTCAATAATTCCATCTCAGGAAAAAAATGTAGCTCTAGTTGTAATGGAATTGTATAAGAAGCACAGTGTATAGAACAGAGTGGATAGATTTTTCAGAATCAGTAAGAAGAGTTCTAATCTGGCCTTGGACATGGGATTCTAAGTGAATCACTTAATTTTGACCTCAGTTTCTTCATCTGCAGATTGAGGACAATGATAGCTCCTATTCCCACAGTATTTGTGAACATAAAATAACATATAAAGCAGTGATCACAGTTCCTAGCTTTTAGTGGGCATTTAATAAACAAGAGTTGGTATGGGAAGAGATATTCTGATGGTTCTAATCAATTCAAAGTATGATTCTTTCAAAGTTCTAACGAACAGTTAGTATAAAAGTTTCACAAATTATTCTCAGAAGATAAAAAAGTAAACAAAGTATCACACTCCTTTTTAGAGATATACATTTAATCCCAATACCTAAATTAGGGAAGGACTGAACAAAGGAGAACTATAGGCCAATATTGTTAATGAATTTTGATTCAATATTTTAAAATAAAATCTTTTGAAACAGACTATAGCAAGTAACTTGAGAAAGCATTCATATGATAATGAATATATTTATATTTATATATTTATACCAAGGATTGTTTCAACCTTAAAAACATAACAAACATAATCATATTAAAAATAAAAACCTTCAGGTTTTCTCAGTAGTTGTAGAAAAAGTCTTTCACAAAACAAAATTCTCATGTATGGTAAAAGAAATGTAAAAAAAATAAAAAAATAAATAACCCAAAGCTACGAAGTATAGACATAGAAGAATCTGTATCTATCTAAAAGTAAAAGCAAGTATCATATGCAATGAGGTCACATGAGTTTTCTCAGTAAGTTCAGGTGTAAAGCAAAGATGTCTATTTCCCCCCTTTTTATTTGATATAATTTTGGAAATGCCAGTAATTCAATAAGGAAAAGACAAAGGAATTAAAGATATAAAGATAGGAAAAGAGGAAATAAAAAACCTTTTTTGTTGATCACTTTTTTTTTAGAAAATCCTAGAAAATCAATAACTATACATGTATCTAAAGCCAAAAAAATTCCAAAAGAGATAAACAGTCAAAATCAAGTCAAAATGTATTTATTAAATATTTCCTATGTAGCGGACATTGTGCTAGGTGCTGAGTGAGAATGAAAATACAAATAGCAAAAACATAGGTAACCCCTGTCTTCAAGGACCTTATGTTCTAATGAGAGAGGCTGGTATCTGAAGAAAAGAAGGATAAAAAGTATTTGTAATGTTTTCTGATTTCCAAAGTGTAAATGCTCACACTGAAAGTTTAACAATCAAACCTCCAGGGCTGATTGAGCGGGGCATTAATACACTTCTGACTAAAAGCAATCTCAAACCTCTGGCACTTTATTTTTACAGATAATGAAGCAGGAGGGGGAGGTCACTTATGAAGTAACAGAAACTGGCCACTGAACCTAAGCCACTGGCAACAAATCGACCTCTCTTTCCTCTGTATCATGTTGGTAGTGATATTATGCTTTTAAAGAACAGAAGAAAAGGATAGAGAAAACAAAATCTATTGATGTTTTGCCATCTCGCTCTTCCCTTCATAGGCAGAATTGACTAGCCTCTGAAAATTAGCCTGGGAACAATCTTATGATGTCAGGCTACAGTTTCTAAATATAATTTACTCCTATAGGCCAAAGAAAATCCCCATCCATTCTAGGATAGTTTAATTCTATATGAAGGGGTAATTGTCCTTACATGAATTTAAGATTTTATTTGTGGGCTTATCTCTTCTCAGCAGATCAATTACCAGGCAAACCTATATGATGCAAGGTCAATGAATAAAGATTTGGAGAGAATCCTCACAAACTTTTAGACAGTGGAATTCCAGCTAGTTATGGTAAATAGTTTGTAAGGTTGCTGTGTATTTTTATAGGAATGAAAAAGAAGCAGTACGATTAAATTCCCAGGGGGTACTCAAGCTTCCCTATATAAGTAGAACTTTGTTTTAGTATACAAGTTTTGAAAACAAGATTTTGTTAATTCAGATCTTATTTTTAAGACCAGTTTTAAAGAGGTTCAATTGTATGTTAACTAGGAACTATGTGATTAATTAAGACAATGCTCACTATCTTAGATATGAAGTACATCACAAAAGATGAAGAAAATATCAGAAGTCCTTGAAAGATATGGCTTTATGGTTTTTTTTCTAAATACCTCTCATGCTATTTCTCTAGAAGTAAGGTATTATGCATTATGATGAGCTTCTTAAAAAATAAATTTATTAACTAAATTTAGTCACTGAATAACAAAGCAGTAGTCAAGGAACATGTGAACCTACAAATAAGGTCAATCTAAATTCAGATGTGGTGTCTGACCACAAGATCTAAGTTCCTTTTCTCCGTGATAGGATGTGTAGTACATAAATAAAAATAAATAAATTATCAAACAAATAAAATTAATGATGATTCAGTAACTTATTACTCACTGTTTTATCTGCCTGAAATTTTTTGACACAATTCCATGTTTATCTATTTTGTTTATCTATTTTATCTGTTTATTTTGACACAATTCCTGCTTATCTATTCTACTACAAAGAGAATGCAGGGATAAAGGTGGCAGAGTCAATTGAATTCTGGACTTGGTGTTGATTTCAAATACTTATTAGCTAGATGACACTGGTTAAATCATTCAAGCTTGATTTCTTCATTTGTTAAAAAAAGATAATAATGATGATAGTAATAGCATATACTTTTCAGAACTAATGTTAAGATAAAATGAAATGATTTTGTAGCATAGCTTGCACATCTTTAAATGCTAAAAAATTGTTATTAAAGAAATTCATCATTTCTCTGTATTTCTGTAGTATGTTAAATTTCATTTTGCAGTATCTTACTTAGTCCTGTTGTCTTTTAACATTTTGAAGCATTGATTATGTGTATATGTATGTGTATAATCTTATAAAACAGCACATTTGAAAAGATGATGAAATTGATGATTTCAATGTAAACAAAGTCCTTTCAATTACAAAAAGAATCAAGAAACAATATCAGTCCTTTTATAATTAAAAACAATTAGCTCTCATGCTTATTTATGACTAAAAAAGTATTTTAGGCCATCAGATTCTGTAACATTACAAAAAGATGATGGAGGAAAAAAGCTATAGAAAAAGCACTGATAAACAATCATAAATCTTAAATGAGGAAAAATTTAAAGAGATAAATAAATCAAGAAGGAAGGAAAATGTCAATTCAATAAAAACAAGTAAAATATAATTAACTTTATAATAGAAACTAGATTTTATTAAGGGGAAAACTAAAAAAAATACCTTGGGAATATGAAGTTTTAAAAAATAAATTTGGGAAAAACTAATATAGAAGCCAGGCAGAAATTTAGAAAAAGTGAATCAAGTGGGTCCCTAGGAAATTAGAGAGTGAATTCAACATTTTTTAATTTATGAAGTTAAAGAAAACTTAGAGTTACTATTTCTAAAAAGCACTACAGCTCTTGTACTAAAGTGTTTTTTATGCTTGAAAATTTCCCAGAACATCTTCATTTCATATATGATTGACAGTAGAAAATTTTCCTAATTTATGTAACAATATGTTTTTGGGTTCAGGGGATACGGCCTGCTGTACCCTCTCCCTCTCCACCCAAAGTCCATCTCTGATTTCTGTTCACTCAGGGACTGGGTTTAGTCTTAGGGGAGTTTGACTTCCAAAGAGAATGTTTAATATTTTGCCATTGTCTCTGACTTTTTTCATTCCTACTTCCAAGACCCAGGGAAAATTCTTTAAAACTTAGGGCTCATGTCTAAGGTCTCTCCAAAAAAGGGAAGTGGAAAAGTATTCAAGGTATACTACAAATCATATATTAGCATAGTCCTTTATTTCTGCCATATATAATGCTGCATAAAAGTACATTGATAAAAGATGTAAAATAGTATGCAGCAAATTATCACTACTGTTATATTCTCCCAGGTGATTGAGACCTAAACTTCAGAACACGGAGAAATTTGTGGGACTGCTGAATAGTCATTTTCTGTTTTTGACTCATCTCTTCATTGTCAAAACAATTTCCCCCAGGCCCATAAGTGATGCAGTGGATACAATCTTGAACTTGAAGTCAGGAAGGCCTGAATTCAAAGCCAGTTTCAGATACTTCTTATCTCTGATACTAGATGGATCATGATCTTTATTTGCCTCATTTTTCTCAGCTGTAAACTGGAAATAATAAAAACACCTGCATCATAGGATTATTGTGAGAATAAAATAATATTTGTAAAAGGCTTAGCATAATACCTGGAGTACAGTAAGTTATTAACAAATACATATTCCCTTTTCATTCCCTTACTCATGTCTTCTGGTAAGCCTGGACATGGATAAACAGATAAAAAGCAAAAAACAATAATTAAATACTCTTACCAGATAATAATCCCTATTTCAATCAATTTATGCATAAATTTTAGATGAAATGAGGCTAATGGATTTTCATCCTCTTTGATGTCAATCAGTTATTTTGAAAACTATTGGAAAGGATTGCACTTTGTGTGGTAAAGAAATAGTTCAATTTATGTGTTATGTGATCAATAAAATGGAGGACTAAATATATATTTTTGGATCCTCACAACCTCTCAAAACTCTCTAAAATAAGAATTATGCATAAGACATAACTTTGAACTTTTTGCAGTTTTTTTTCCACAAAATTATATCAAGAACCTTACTAGGTAATAATCTAAGTAATAGCAGAGAAGGTTAATCCCTAACCTCTGAGATGTTCACTCAGCATCTCCTCCCCCCATCAACTACCACTCATGGCAGAGCTGGACAAAGGACCTTTGTAGAAGTTTATGTTCTGAGATCAACTAAGCAATTCCTGTGCAACTCCTGCAATCTCTACTGGATCACCACTCTTCTATGTTCTTACCCAACTATTCTGTGGCACCAAGAAACAGAACTCAACTTTGATCATTCCAAAACCCAGTAAAGAAGGGCAAAATGAACAGAAGGAGGAAGAAGAAAAAGAAGGGTAGGAAAGTGGAAATAAAAAATAACTGGAGCAACAATGAAAATATTGAAACAGACAACAAAAGGAAATGGATCAGAGTGCCTCTGTGTGTGTGTGTGTGTGTGTGTGTGTGTGTGTGTGTGTGTGTGTGTGTTTGGTGGTAGGTGGGTAGGTGGATTCCACTAGACCTAAATGACAAAGAATCATCATCAATACCTAAGAAAAATGATGGTGAGAAGTTATTTCTCTAGTATAAGAAGCTGAGACAGCTTTGCAGTCAAGAGATCCATAATCAGAAGGAAAAGACTTAAATGTGAGATATAAGGAAGATATATGGGAAGTTATAAGGGAGGAAAAGGCTAGTATTACCAAATCTCAGGAAGAAGAAAAATCATACCCCTGAAAGTTGGCAAAGAAGACAAAAAAATGGAAACAGTCAATGTTAGAGAGGATGGGAAGTGAAGCAAAAAACATGCATTATTAATGGAGCTGTTAATCATAAAACTATTTTGGAAAGCAATTATCATTAACATAATGGAGTAATGGTAATATCCATCCTCTATGATACAGATATTTAAATATCAGACATATCCCAAGGAGGACATTCATAAGAAAGCAAGTGCTCATTCACCAAAATATTTACAACAATTTTGTGGCAACAACTTAACAAGAGTTAGAAACATACCCATACATATGTTTTGCAAATAAAAAGCTTTAATTAAAAAAAAAAGAGAAACAAAGTAGATTATCATCATTTAAGGATTGACTAAACATATTGTGGTACATAAATGTTACTATGTTATAAGAAATTGTGAATGTGATAAACAGAAAAATGGAAAGAGTTCCATGATCTTATACAGAGTGATGTAAGCGGAATAAAAAAGACATACACAGTGATCACTATAATATAAATGGAACTAATAACCATTACAAGACATTCAAAAGTAAATGCTATGACTTTACAGTGAGCAAGTATGGCTCCAAAAAAGAGATATGAGAAGATATGTCAATTTCACTTATTTATACATTTGAGAGGTTCATGTGTATAGTACATTGCATATATTTTCAAACTTTTTTGATATGTTGTTAGTTGTGGTTTATATTTTTTGTCTCTTCCCCTTTTTTGTTCTCTTTTAAAATATTTTTGTAGGATGGTTTTCTAGAAGGGAATTTTGGGAGAAAAATGCCAATGATATAAAGAAATTACAAAATCTAAAAATAAATGAGTTCAAAACCACTTAAACTTTGATGATTTTAAAATGAGTAAGAAATGTCTATAAGTTTTATTAGTGCATAGAATTTTAAGAATTTTCATGAGAAACATCATTTTCATCAACAAAAGGTCAGTACTGTAAAAGTTTAACTAATCATAATGGCTTCATAAAATTATTAGCTAATATCTCTGGCAAAATGTATACTTAGGACAAAGTTTATCACTAATAATAGCATAAATAAAATCTTTATTTCAAATTACCGAAAACTTATAAAAACTTTTTTTTATCATTTTGTCAGATTTGATTATATCATTTTTTAAAAATCTTGTAATATGCCTTATAGATATCTCATAGTAGAAAAACTGGCAATAGCCATTTTTTAAATTTACTTGTAGTCACAATATTATTGCAGTTATTTTTTTCCCCTTAATGCTTGAGAGAATTCACTTATAAACCCAAATGTTCTTTTTTTCCTCTTTTGTTGTTCACTGATGTCTCATTCAATTTTCCCTCTTCTGAGACTTGAGTAGTTTATTTTTCCTGTACATCTAATAATTTGTATGCATTTTTCTAAACAAGCAAGGGCTTTTCTTTTGATTATCCTTTAATTTAAGTCAAATGCAAAAACCATTTATATCAGAATGAATCATCAAAAATAAAGACAAAAACTTTAAAGCTACTGCACTGAACAGGAGATTTATAGTCTAGTAGAGTACATTATCCTCATAAGTACTTTGTACTGATTGCATATAATAAAACTGTTAATATGTAAGTTATAGTGAATAGAAATACACTAGTGATGATGCATATGCTTATTCATAGGTTTTGTCTTTTGTGTCTGAAGGGAAAGCTATCCAAAAAAAGAACTAGTCCGTCCGTACCCAGATATCCTTGCCCGTGCAGATATGGCACTGAAAACTCTTATTGATAAACAGGTAATAGCCACTATCTTAAACCAGTAATATATGTTATATATATTTTATAAAGGTGCCTTGAATGAGCAAATACAATTTTGAAACATGAACCTTTATATGCAGCTCACATAAAGAAAACATTGGAAATTACAAAATCTGACCATGGAAGTACATTGATAAATTTAATGGTTTTGTTATATAATAGATACATTTTAATATCTTCCTTAACTTATGGGAAATTTTGCCCTTTTGTATTTGTAAAATACTACTAGTCTAATGTATTTCTTAAATTAAGAATAATTTGTGAAAGAATCGAATTTTTGAGTTCTTTTGATTTCTTCTGATGAATATTCTTGTCAACTAAATGCTAATCCTTAAAAGTTAGCTAGTTACATGGTGACCAATTTTTGTCTCTGAGATATGAGAAAAGCTATTAATGATTTTGTTCCCTGGAAGATATGAATGGACTGAGGAAGCAAAAGGACTAAATATTAGGTCAGCATATTTGTCTATTCTGCTATATGTATATGAATTTCTCCAAAATTTACTTATGTTGTGTCAGGGAGGGTAAAGCAAGAGAATAGGGAAGAAAATGTTTATTAGCTTTTTTAAAAAACACAATATAGGAATAGTGGTAGCAGTAATAGGTAAATTTATACTACAACACTTGGAAATTGAGATTTCTAATAGGATACTATCAACTGTAGAATTACATCCTTATGATCCTTGCTAATATTTTCCTTTATTTTATTTAACTATGTTCATCTTTCTAAACTAAGGAAGAAATTAATTCATTTGCTGAGTAAAAATTAAAGTAATTCTTATCCAAATCATTTAGATTTAATTATACTTTAATCTATACAGTTATTGTCCTAGCAACTTACATAAAACTGGGTATTAGATAGAGAATCCCAAATGACCAACTTGAAAAATCAGTATGGTATATGGTATATCTATATGGTATAGAGAACATGGTATATCTATAGGGGTAGCACCCTCAGTAAGTCAGAAAGCATTTATTAAGCATTTTGCTGAACCATGGTGATACAAAGAAAACAAAAACAAAAAGCAGCCCCAACTCTCAGGGAGCTCACAATCAAACAAGAAAGACAACTTGCAAAACAACTTTATACAAATAAGATATATCCAGGAAAAGGCTGAGATCGTCTTAGAGGTAAGGCACAAAAATTTAGGAGATTTTTCACAGAAGATGAGACTTTGAAGGAATATAGGGAAACCAGGAGGTTGAGATAAGGAAGAGTTTTAGGTTTGTGGAAAAGTTAGTGAAAATGCTTAGAATCAGGCAGTAGAGTGTTTTATTCAAAGAAAAGCAAGCAAGCCAGTGTCACTGGAGAGCAGCTAGAATATAAAGGGTTACAAAAGCCAAGCAGGTGGTTTTATATTTGATCCTGGAGGTAACAAGGAGCCACTGGAGTTTATTAAATAGAAGACTGAAATTGCCGTATTTGTGCTTTAGACAGCAGAGTAGAGAATGCACCAGAGTGAGGAGAGACTTGAGGGAGGGAGATTAACCAGACTTGAATTGGTGTACCTAGGTGAAAACAATATGAGAAGAAAGAAGAGGATATGATATGAGATTATGTATGAAGAGTGTGAGAGAGAATTATCAATCTAGGATAACACTTGGGTTGTGAGACTGAATAAGTGGGAGGATAGTCTCAAGAGAGGAAGGAAGAAGTAATGGTTTTGGGGAAAAGATAATGTCCAATAATATTGGACCTGTTGAGTTTAAGATATCATTAAGACATTTACTTATGTAACATCTGATCTGAAATGTTTAATAGACAGGTAGAGATGCAAACAAATAAATTGTGAAAAGTCAGGGCTAAGCAAAGTTGACCTGAAAATTATATGCAAAGAGATGAAAATTGAAATCACAGTAGCTGATGAGATCACCAGGGAAAATAATAGAGGGAGAAGACAGTTGAATAAAAAACTTTGTGAGCCCACAATTAGTAGGCATGACATAGGTGAAGAACCAGGAAAAGCTATAGTTAAAGATTAGTCAGTGAATCATCTAATTCAATAAATAAATATTCATGACACATCTGCCCTGTATTAAGCATTGGGAATGCAAAGAAAAATAAAAGCAATCCCTGCCCTCAAGAGCTCACATTTTAATGGGGGAGACAACCTGCTGACAACTTTACAAATGAGCTCTATACAGGAGAATTTGAAATAATAAATAGAGACTTATAACTAGAATTAAGAGAGATAGGAAAAGCTAAGATTTCAGTTGGGACTTGAAGGAAGCCAGGGGGGGAAATATGAGGAGAGGAAGAATTCCAGGCATGGAGAGTAGTGAAAATTCCCAGAATATGGAGAGAGAATGTCTTGTTCAAGAAACATCAAGGATGCTAATGTCCCTGGTTTATAGAATACATGGCAGAATATATGGTGTAAGAAGGCTAGAAATGTAGAAAGGCATCAAGTTATGAATAAATTTGAATGTCATACAGAGTATTTTCTATCTCATTTGCAGATCATAGACACTAGAATTTATTGTATGTGGGGGTAGCATGTCTCCAAAACCACTAATTTCAGGAAAACTAATTTGATAAGTGAGTGAAGGGTGAACTGAAGTAGGAGAAATTTACGAAAGGAATATCAACTAGAAGAGCACTGCAATAGTAAAGGCATGGTGTGATGAGGGCCTGCAACAAGGTTGGTAGTAATAATAAGGTGTTTGCAAGATAAGGTGATGTTTGCAAGAGATGCTATGAAAGTAAACTCAAACACCTATATTGAAAGCCTTGGTAATGGAGGGGGAGGGAATAATGTTACTTTATATAATAATAGGAAAGTTAGGACAAGGGAAAGTTTGGATAGAAAGGATATCGAGTTCAATCGTGAATATATTAAGTTTAAAATGTCTAGCAGACATCCATTTAAAGATATTGAAAGATAATTGGAGATATGAAACTTGAAGAGAGCAGAGATAAATAAATTTGATAATTATCAGCATAGAGATGATAAATGAACCCATGGAAGTTGATCAGATCCCCAAGTAAAGTAGGAGAAAAGAAGTGGGCCCAAAACAGAGCCTTGTTGTATACTCAAGGTAGCAAATATGACTTGAATGATGATCCAATAAAGGAGACTGAAAAGGAGTGATCATGAGACAGTAACAAAAGGAATCTGTGTGATTTAAGAAGAAGAGAAGAAGAGGAAGCCATTGCTAAATGACCTTTATATGTTCAGTAACACAAAGTTATCAGCTGAGAGGGTGGTTCTATGGAAGTTTTGAAGAGGGATGAAAAGATTTGGAAAATCTTTTTGAATGGAATAATAAATTAATAGGGAGTCATAAAAGTAGTGCCTTGTGAAGCCAAGCAGCATGCTGCTGTTTTGGAGTTTTTTTCTAGCTTTGTTCAACCAGATCACTATTTCCCCAATAATTACAATTGTCCAACAATGGGATTAACTACCATTTGAAGTTAAACTGAGACTAGATGACTGCATAACTATAAAAAGGATTCATGTATTGGACAGGAAAAGTTAAACCACCTCACTATGATTCTAAAATTCTTCAAAGACAGGTTAGCTTTCATGAAATATAATATATAATATCCATGTCAGTTGATTTTTATACTTTTGCAATAAGTCACAAACTTGTCAAAGATAAAAATTACTAAACTCATTTTACTGAAAATCTGTTATAGAGGCAGCTTTAATATTCAAAGGTCACAAGAGGAGGAGAGGCAAGTTAAAATCAGATCCTCTATCTTTGGGCCAATTAGAAACCAGTGGCTTCCAATATCCATATTTATTCTCTTTCTTTTGGGGCACATTCACTATCCACATACAACAATGTAATAGCAAGAGTTGAGGATCTATTTTACAAATAATAAAGTTATTTTTTTCCTTTAAAAATCCCCCCTCCAGGACCTAAATCATTGGTTTCATTTTTTAGTTTCATTATATGACTAACAGTAATTTGAAGGGATTTATAGCAATTTATTCTGAAGGACATTTTTAAAAAATCATTTACAATAGTCTACATGCTATTTACTTGTTCCTTGTTAGGGAGAGAAATGCTTTGTTGGTAGTGTCTTTTTTTCCAAACCAGAAAACATTTTTCTCCTTATTTTTTCATATATAGGATCCTGAAATTGAAGAGACCTCAAAGATTACCTTGTCCAGTCCATTAACTGAATAGAAATCCCCTCTATGACATCCCCAATAATTAGTTTACAGCTTTTACTTTTATTTTACTGTAATTTACCAATGGCTTGCATCAGCAAAGGGAAAACCACATTGAGAATTCCCCATATTGATTCATATCTAGAACAAAATAGCAACAACAATGGTAGTAGTAGTAGTAGTAGTAGTAGTAGTAGTAGTAGTAGTAGTAATAGGAGGAGGAAGAGGAAGAGGATTTGTAATAGGAAAAGAAGGAGGAGGAAGAGTGTAGTAGGTCATTTTAAAAAAGCTCATACATTTTCTATCTATACCTTCTCTCTACTGTATACTTGTACAGGTGATTTTTTAAATCTAAATGAATGATGTTCCATATATTTCTACTTAATATCAGATTGAAGCAAATATTCTACTTTGATAAAGTATTTTGGTAATCCTTATTTTGTTGTCCAGGATATTAACTATTCCTCCAAGATTCCTATTTTGTCCATATTTGGCAAGCATTCCATCTTCATACAAGTCCTTGATAAACATTTAAACACCAGAGAGTCAAGAGCAAATCATTTATGTGTTGTGCTAGAAATCTGTCTACATGACATCAAACCAGTAATGACTTAGGGTCCCAAACATTCAAGAATATCTGAATCCAAATAACTATAGTGTTTTTTAAGGATATTGTAAAAGATTTTGCCAAATAGTTCCTAATTCTGCAGTGGCAAGACTTGGTAAAGACTAAAAGTATCTTTTACACATAAAAGTTTGGGATATGTTCTCTAGTCATCCTTAAAAAGGAATTTTGGAGAAAAGAATTAAAGGGGAATATTTTGTTTTGAAATAGAATTTCTACATTTATCAGGAAAGGAAGTAGTACTTGTGGGTCAGAACAAAGAGGCACATAAAAATTTTAAGAGACTGAAATTTGAGAGGTTGAGCAAGAGCCTAAGGTGCAAAGAATTCAAACGTGTGTATGTGGAGGGGTAGAGTTGGGGAAGAGGCTGAGGATTTGCAGATTCAGAGCAACTGAACTGCTAGCTGTCATTTGGTCTGGGAATCCTGTCCTGATTATTCCACTACAGGTTTACATGATGATTTACCTGGATTTTCTCCTAGGATTAGAGCCAAAAAGCTAAATTTTAGAACTTGTTCTTTATCAGTACACAGCAAAGGCCCATGTTTAGGGCTATTCCTCTTCACTCTGGATCTGTGACTAGGAACTGAGAAGTGGAAGTTAAAAGTTGCTGGGTGACATTTTCCCTCTACCCAGTGCTAGTTCAATGTTACCCTGGGATCTCTTTCTGCCCTATAATTCCTGCTCTAGTTTTTAGTCTCAACCTTCTTTCAGTTCCCTGGGAACTATAATGTTCCCAATTGTATGTATTCTTGGACATTCCTTATCTCCAGTGTCCACAGACTTCTGCCTGTGCCTCTAAGCCACCCTAAATTGAAAAAAAAAAAAAGACTCCCTGTGACTTTTTCCTGGTTTTCCTAGATGTTGTGGAGAAGAGATAATTTGGAACAATTTTCCTTTTCATAGTGCCATCTTGACTCTGAATTACCATTTAACTATTTTGAAACCTCTCTAAAATCTAGATTTTAAATTTTGTCTATGGACAGGATCTGTTATCACACACTATTGATTTTGGTTATAAAAAATAAATAAATAAAATATGAATTCATTAGATTTTTAACATCAGTAAGTTCTTTCAATTGAAG
>JAJPUD010001407.1:76802-124916 GCA_023553655.1 Myrmecobius fasciatus | reverse complement strand
TATATCCCAATATAACACTATATCTATAAATCTATATATGCGTATATGCATACACACACACACATATATATATTAAAGCATGTCACAAAATCTATCAGCTTTTCTATCAGCTTCTTTTCAAAGCATGACTTACAAGATGTATTTAAATTTTCTTGATTATTTTGGCCTCAATTTCTTTATATTTCAAACAAAGTTATCCTTGTCTTTTATCTATAACTCCTTGGCACTCTATTTCTCTTTCTCTGTATCTCTATCATTCTCTCTCCCTCTCTGATAATTTTTACACAGAAAACAGATTTATTTTATGTGTTGATATGTTTTTTCCCAGTATATACTTAAAAGTGATTTGATTTTTCCTTGTTATTTAAGAAAAACTATTTTACAATAATTCTTTACCTTGAACATTCCCTTGTCCCTTCTAGGAAGATTACTGATTAAGTATAATACTTAACATGTAGTAAATAGCTAATAATATTGATTTGCTGCTTGATTAAAAGGGAAGGAGACTTATTTTTTTTTAAGACAATTGGGGTTAAGTGACTTGCCATGGGTCACACAGCTAGGAAATATTCCGTGTCTGAGATCAGATTTGAACTCCAGTCCTCCTGACTTCAGGGCTGGTGCTCTCTCCACTGTGGTATCTAGCTGCCCTAACACTTTTTTTTTTTAAAGAAATTTTTATGGGGCAGCTAGGTGGCACAGTGGATAGAGAACCAGCCCTGAAGTCAGGAGGACCTGAGTTCAAATGTGATCTCAGACACTTAACACTTCCTAGTTGTGTGATCCTGGGCAAGTCACTTAACCCCAATTGCCTCAGCAAAAAAAAAAAAAAAAAAGAAATTTTTATATATGCTGAAAAAGAAATTTGAATTTTTTTTTCCATCATTGGTCTCAAAAGCAGGAGTTCCCAACCAATTACAATTATCCAATTACAAGTGAAATCAATGAGAAGAGTGGGGACCTTGAGACCTCCCAGAGTGTGTAACCACACTTTTTCCACCAGGAAATCTAAGTCTTGGCTTATGGTTGTCTTATTTTAGATTTTTAAGCTGATATTGCTTATCCTTGCTTAATAGGGTTTCTAAATTTCAGAAACTTTATTTTACAGGGCTTTCAGAACTTCTTCCTTCCTTGGCCCTCTGATAATATGCCAATGTCCCAGATACTTTAATAATATAGATACTACACTAGGGTAAATAACATGGATAGCAGCAGGTGGAAAAGAATAACATTCCATAATTTACAAAGGTTCTTAGAATTCAATCCTGCTCTTTTACAATTTATTGGAAATTTGTCCTTTTCTTTATCTCTCTCTTACTTCAAATTCTTCTTTTTAGCAATTTGTATTTATAATGATTTAATTCTAATTTCATCATTAATGAAGCTATATGGTATCAACTACCTTTCTGAAATCTATTTCCTTAGCCCTTATGTCATATAAAACCCTGAGCCAAAGCATGTCCTTCCTACTTCCTTTAGCTTAGTCATATTGTTTTTCATATTCAACCTATTGGTCATATTGAAACATTCTGTTCTGCTTTATCTGTCCACAAATTCTTAATAAGAAATTAATCTTTCCAATAGACCCACGCTGCCTCTCTTAAGTTTCAAGCTTTAGGATTTCCATTATTCTATCTGGAGGTCTCAGAAGACGTTTGCCCTCTTATCTTTCCATTTCTAGCTGCTCCCCTTAAATAAATTCACTAAGTAAAATCTTTTGAATAGTTCAGCTCTTAATGGACTAGTAATCTCATCTCCTTGGATTGTGTATTTATGCCTAAATGTCCCATCATGTCAGATTCTTCACTCACACTCCAAATATGAACTTTTTGATTCTACAATTGCTTGTCCCAACAAATTGTTCTCTTATCCTTAAACTTTGCTTCCAAATGGTTCTGTGCTTAACTATTTCATTTTGATTGAGCTGAGTTGATGGATATATCCAAAGGCCAACTCAGAGAAGAAACATTTTCTAGTATTTAGCTAGACACAATATCACATCTCTATTTTAGGATCATAACTTTTGGGACATTCCCCTTGGGAATCTGAAACCAGGGTAGCTATAAACTGGGGGAAGATTTTTTCACTCTATTATGTGTCAGTGCTGCAGTGTGATTGTATACTAGAACAGATCTCACAAATTGCAGGTTGTTAAAATAATTACAAAAACATATTCATGAAAGAGCATTATATTCATATTCCTTTGATTCAGGACTATTTTATCATATCAATTTGATATCATTTCTCACTGAAAGGTAGCATGTGCTCTCTTTAATTGATATTTTAGATGGAGGAGGACCAAAAAAACAGGTTCAGGATCAGCTCCTCAGGACTTACAAGGAAACCTCATGCAGCCTCCCTAATACAACTTTGAAACAAGTTGAAAAAGTACACTTCCCTCTTTAGTGGAGGTGAAAGACTACTATAGAATGTTGTGTTTAGGTGTAGACTGTGGTAGAATATTCATATATTGTCAAATTTGGGTTTTGTGTATGTTGGTTTTATGAAACTTTGTTTTTAGACTTTCTCTTTGTTTCTTTGTTACAAGGATTGGTTGGGGACCCAGGGCAGAGGTAGGGGGGGAATATATTTAGAATGAAAATCATATACCAACAGAAGATGACAATAAATCTATTTTTAAATAAACTTGGCCCCATGAAAATTGGGGAACAAGTGCAGATTCTGCACAATAGAATCTGCTACTATCCAACACTTATTCCACATCTTATTCCCAAAGGATTTTTAAGAAGTCAGTTTGCTGTCAATAAAATGTATGTAACCAACTCAAGGGATCCCAAGTGGCTACTTTATGAAGTTGTTGAGAAATAAGTATAGGCCTGCCCTGCTCTACAATTTTCTCTTCAACATTACATATTAATGTAATACTAGGTACTACTTTGTCACTTGATTTGTGTTTTCAACATTTTTCATAAGTTCTACAAGGTTCTCCCTCTAGGCAAGTATTGTCATTGAGAAAAGAAAATATCACTAAGGCCTGGGCTACAGAAATATACCAAAACTGAGCCTCTTCTATTGACTGATTTCTATTATTTACCAAAAATAAAAATGAATTCTCTTTCTGAGGATCTAGATGTTTAAACTTACTTTAATTTTTATAATGTAAATGCTATGTAAAATTCCTGAAAGAAATAATGTAAAGTTTTCAGAAGCTAAAATTGACTAGAATTTTTTTTAAATTGAAAATAATGCAGGGGCAGCTAAATGGCATAATGGAGAGAGCACTGGCCCTGGAGTCAGGAAGTACCTGAGTTCAAATACAGCCTCAGACACTTACTAACTGTGACCCTGGCTGAGTCACTTAATCTTGATTGCTTCCAACAGAAAGAAAGAAAGAAAAAAACGAAATGTACTCATTCTTATTTCAAAGATCAATACTTATTGTTTAAAAGTGTCAAAAGTATCACCTTTTCAAAAATGTTAATTTCTATTATTAGAACCTAACCTCTGGAAATAGGGAAACATTTTTTTTTTCCTAGACTGTCACTGTTTGTTAACATTGTAGGTTATTCTAACATAGTTCTTGTGTTTATATCAATCTGCTAAATAAAACAAATTTTCTGTGTATAATAGTGGGAGAAGGAGCAGCTAATCAGACTTCAGGAAAAAGAGAAACTTCTGGCCCAAGAAGAGAAACAAAAAAGAAAAGAAAAGCTAGAGCAGTATCAAGCAATAATGAAAAGAAGGGAAGAAAAAATACACAAGACAACTCAACCTTATGCACTACCTTGACCTGGAAAATTCTGAATCAATGACGTGATAGGTCATCAAATGATCCAAATGAAAAAGTGATATACACTGCAAAAGAAAACTTTATTATAATTGACTTAGAAACACTTAAAAGTAGTTGTCAGTGTTGTGACTCAAACTTCTTAAAAGTAATATCTCAATCTTTGTTAACCAATCAGTTTTTTAGCAATAACATCTGAGTATAAATTTTCCAATTATAATTTTTCAGAAGCTCAGTTAGCATTTCTCTCAATTGACTATGACTTATCTTTTTTTGTCATATTTTATTTGCATTTAAGCAGAAGTGCTTGGTATTCATGGTGGTATACAATTACATATAGAACAATTATAATTTCTAATAAGCCATATTTGAATTATCTCTTTAAAACAAAAGGGAGAATATTGGCATTGCTCCTGTAATATATAACAGAAGAATAAAATGTCTGGTTTCTCATGTCTGGATTTTGTATATCAAAACAAACACCTTTCTGAACAGCTTGAATTAAAAAAAATGAGTACATACAGCTAAGCAAGAATTGGTATATTACTGGAAGCTCTCTCTAGTCTTTACTATACACAGTGTGAGGCTATTAATAGATAATGCCTTTAATTTGTCAGGAGGGACTATGAAAATGGACTGGCATGATCCAAGTAGTACCAGAAACTTTAAAAAGCTTTTTAGATGTTCTTTCACTCTATCCAATGCATGATTCTCATGGAAAGAACCCAGATTGGGGGTTAAGGGAGATCTAAATTTTTTCTCCATCTGTAAAATGTCTCCATGACAACAACCATCTTTAAAACTTTCTAGGGACTGGGGCAGCTAGGTGGCGCAGTGGATAGAGCACCAGCCCTGAAGTCAGGAGGACCTGAGTTCAAATCTGGTCTCAGACACGTAACAGCTGTGTGACCCTGGGCAAGTCACTTAACCCCAATTGCCTCAGCAAAAAAAAAAAAAAAAACTTTCTAGGGACTCTTCAAATAAATATAAAATATGAATTACAGGTTTCATTTTATAAGGTATTGCTTCATGGCCATATGGTTGGAAAAAAAGAAATGCATGTTCATTTTGAAGTAAAAAGTTAATAGTTTTCTGGTTGAACCTACTATATTCAAACACAACATTTCAAGATTCTTACATATTAAAAAGTATATCTCCACATTTAAAATGGATAAACAAAATTTACAGTTAAAATAAATCAGCTAAATATGATTTAATATCTTTATTAGTACTTACTTATTCTGAGTCTAATGCTTAACATAACATTCGTTAGATTTTTCTTCATAACCAATCTTTAATCCAAATTGTCCCAGATATGTGACTTCACACTGAGTTCCAAGTTAGCTCCCATGTTTTGTCAGGGATTCAAAGGTGTCATCAAGTTTCTTTAGACAAGTACAATACTCATCCTGTACAAAATTATGATATTTGATAAAGGAATTTTTCTGGCATTTCCAGGGGGGCAGAGCCAAGATGCCAGAGAACAGACATGACTTTCTGTGACCTCCTTTGACCTTCTCTCAAACCAACAGCCTCTAAACTGGTTTTTTAAGTGACAGAACTCACAAATATTTGGAGTACAACACATTTCCAGAAGAAGATACCTTGGAAGAATTTCAGAACAGGTCTGTTTCAAACAGGCAGGGGAATAAGGGGACAATCTGTGAGCCCAGACTCCAGCACAGGGATCTTGGGGCAAGGAGCTGGGTTGGGAGGAAGAGTGTTATGCATCCTGCACCAGGGAATCTTCTGTGAGCCTCTTAGGCTACTCTGTCCTGGTTGCAAGCATGTGATTTGACAGATTTGCTACAAAAGGCAAATTGTAAACCACTGAGTCCTGGAAGAACATGGGACCTAGCCACAATTACCCAACACTGGAAGTCAATCAAGCAGAACTGCCCCAAGGGAAACTAAAGCAGCTGTCACTCCTTTGAGTTAAGAGCAGACTTCAACCCTTAAAAAATGATGAGCAAAAAACCAAAAAGAACTCTCACTATAGTCAGCTTTTATGGAGAGAAAGAAGAACAGATCTCAAATCCTGAGGTTCCTAAAAGCAAATCAACTCCAGATGAAGATCCAAAGGGAGATGAGTTGTTCTCCATTTCATTAGGCTTTCTTTGAAGATTTCAAAAAGAATCTTAGAAGAGAATTAGAAGAAAAATGGGGAAAGGAAATGAAATCTTTGCAAGAGGGTATGGAAAAGGAAAAACAAAAAATTTCTGAAGAAAACTCCTTAAAAATAGATTTGATGAAACCAAAAAAGCATATAACTCCCTACAAAATAGATTTGATGAAATGGAAAAAGCACATAGCTCCTTACAAAATAGATATGAAAAAGAAACCAATTCATTGAAAAACAAAATCTATGAAGTGGAAAAAAAATCCAAAGAACAAAACACTTTATATAAAAATCAATTGGCCAAATGCAAAAGAAGATTTTAAAAAGGTAATTGAAGAAAATAATACACTAAGTGAATGATACAATAAGACTTCAAGAATCAGTCAAACAAAACCAAAAACATGAAAAAATAGAAGAAAATATGAAATATCTCCTGGAAAAAAACAGCTGACCTAGAAAATAGATCTAGGAGAGACAATTTAAGGATTATTGGACTTTCTGAAAGTCATGATGGAAAAAAAGAATCTAGACATCATCTTACAGGAAATCATAAAGGAAAACTGCCCTGATGTCCTAGAATCAGAAGGTAAAATAGCCATTGAAAGAATTCACCAATCAGTTCCTGAAAGAGACCCAAAAATGAAAACACTAAGCAGTAGTGTGGCTAAATTTCAGAGCTATTGGACCAAGGAAAAAATTATTACAAGCAGTCAGAAAGAAACAATTTAAATACTGTGGAGACACAATCAGGATTACCCAGGACCTAACAGCTTCTACCTTAAAGGATAGCAGGGTCTGGAATTTGATATTTTGAAAGGCAAAGTAACTGGAATTATAGCCAAGAATAAACTATCCAGCTAAACTGAGCATTATCTTTCAGGGAAGAAGATGGACATTCAATGATAAATGTGAATTTCATCTATTTCTGATGAAAAGACCAGAGCTGAATAAAAAATTTGATCTCCAAACAAAGAACTAAAGATAAGGATAAAAAGGTAAAAAGGAAAGAACTCTTGAGAACTATATTTCTGTTATGGGTATACATAGAGAATAATTGAGGGAAAGAAAGGAGAGGGATGCTCATTGTATGAATCTTATTCTCATCAGATTTGGCTCAAAGAGAGAATATCAAACTTATTTGGTTTCACAGAGAAACTGGTCTCACCTTAGGAAAGTGGTTGGGAAAAGGAGAAGAGAAAGGGGGAGGCTAATAGAAGAGAAAACAGAAGTAGTAGGGGAAAGGCATAAAAAAGGGGAGGGCTGTTTGAGGGAGGTGATGGTCAGAAGTAAAATACTGGGAAGGAGGGAAAGGGAAAAAGGAAAAAGAGAGGCATAACTTGGGGTAAGATAGCAGGAAATACAGAATTAGTTATTTTAATTGTAAATGTGAATTGGATGAACTCTCCCAGAAAATGGAAGCGGATAGCAGATAAAAGCCAGAACCCTACAATATATTGTTTACAAGAAACATATTTACTGCAGTGTGATATACATGGAATGAAGGTAAAGGGCTGGAGCAGAATTTATTATGCTTCAGGTGAAGTAAGAAAAGCAAGGGTAGTGAGCTTGATATCAGAACAAGTAAAAGCAGAGATAGACCTAATAAAAAGAAATAAGAAAGGAAACTATATCTTGCTAAAATATACCATAGATAATGAAGCAATAGAAATACTAAATATATATGCATCAATTGGTATAGCATCCAAATTCCTAGTGGAAAAGTTAAGAGAAATTCAAGAAGAAATAGACAGCAAAACTATACTAGTCAGGGATCTCAACCTTGGTCTCTCAGAACTAGATAAATTGAACCACAAAACAAAAAAGTTAAGGAGGTAAACAGAATGTTAGAAAAGTTAGGTATGATAGCTCTTTGGAAAAAATTGAATGGAGACAGAGGAGAGTTCACTTTTTTCTCAGTGGTTCATGGAACCTATACAAAAATTGACCATGTTTTAGGGCATAAAAACATCAAATCAAATTCAGAAAGGCAGAAAAAAGTAAAAAAAAAAAACAGATCATGATGCAATAAAAATCATATGCAATAAAAGTCCAGGGGAAAATAGACCAAAAATTAATTAGAAACTAAATAATCTAATCCTAAAGAATGAATGGATAAACAACATTGAGTTTACAATGGGTAATTCAACAAATCATAGACACAATCAAACTTCAAGAGAACGACAATAATAAGACAATATACCAAAATTTGTAGGATGCAGCCAAAGCAGTTATTAGGGGAAATTTTATATTTATATTTCTAGATGCTTACTTGCATAAAATAGAGAAAGAAGATCAATGATTGGGCTTACAACTGAAAAAACTAGGGAAAAACACATTTTAAAACCTCAATTAAATAAACAATGAGATGGTTGATGCCAGTTCCAATGATCTTGTGATGAAAAGAGCCATCTACATCCAAAGAGAGGACTGTGGGAACTGACTGTGGATCACAACATAACATTCTCACTCTTTTTGATGTTGTTTGATTGCATTTTTTCTTACTCATTTTCTTTCCTTTTTGATATGATTTTTCTTGTGCAACATGAGAATTGTATAAATGTTTACAGATATTGGATTTAACATATATTTTAACATATATAACATATATTGGATTGCTTGCCACCTAGGGGAGAGAATGGGGGGAAAGAAAGAAAAATCTAAAACACGAGGCTATGCAAGAGTCACTGTTGAAAAATTATCCATGCATATGTTTTGAAAATTTTAAAAAGCTTTAAATAAATAGATAAAGCTTTTCCAACAATGTATTAATCTGCTTACTTTCCACAATCCCTCAAACATTGTCAGGGGATATTTTTTGTCATTGTTGACAGTGTAAGGTGAAACTTCAAGATTGTTTTGATTTGTATTTTTTTTATTAATGGTGATTTGGAACATTTTTTTTGGTGGTCGTCTGTCATTATTTTGAAGTTCTTCTTTGGAGAAATGCTTGCCCATTAATCTTTTTTATATTTTGTTAATAAATGATTTTAATTTTATGATTTCTCCCCCCACATATAATGTTAGCTGCATCTTAGAAGATTTGGCATGTTGTTTCATTATCATTACTTTTTTTTACATAGTTGTTCTATGATGTTTTTCTTTGACCCATTCATTATTTGAGATTTAACTGTTAAGTTACCTTTTGGGTCTGCATCTTTTGTTTGGAGCCCTTAAACCAACTTCTATTGTTATTACATTATGTTATGTAGAGGGCTTTTAAACTATTTCTGCCTTTTTTGCATCTATTTGGAATATCTCTGTGTTCTAGTATATGGTTAGTTTCTATAAAAAGTTTCATACGGTGTATATATACATCTATGTACATGTGATGCATATACATATATGTATATATGCATACACATAAATATATATTGTATATATATATATATATATTCTTTTCTGTCCCATTAGAATGCATTTCTTAAGCATTTTGGGGGGGCTATGTGTTTTCCCTTTTGTTATCTTTCTATTCAGCTTATACAGAATATTGGGGGATATTGAAATATGTCATGGCCTATGTCTTCCTGAAACTAAGTTAATGTTACTTTTATAAATTTAGATTGTGAGTCATTTGGAGCATATAAACTTATCAATAATGTTGATTTGTTATTTATAAATTTGTTTCTTATAAGAAAGATTATCTTCCCTTCACCTTTTATTCCCCTCTTTTTATTTGTTAACATTTTCCCTAATAAAAGGATTTATTAGTTCATTTTTTTGCTCCTGTTTAATGCAGTTATATAGCTCTACCCCTTCTTTTTTCATCTAAGTTAGTGGATTTTCTCTTCTTCCCTTCTCCTTTGGCTAATTCTGCTTATTCTTTAAATTTCATTTTTGCTCTCCTTTCCAAAAAGTATTTCTCTCTGTTATCCACCTTCTTTTTCTGTTTAACACATTCTCTTATGTCTTTTAATATAATATGGTTTTCTTGTTTACTTTTTAAAACATTTGTTTTTGCTTTATGTGATAGCAAGGATATAACCCTGCTTTTTTGGATTATAGTGCATTTTTTTCATTCTCCTAGTCTTATTTTGTGTATGTTTTTTTTAGCTATTTCTTGTAAGCAACAGATTGTAAAATTCTGTTTTCTTAACCATCCTGTCAACTCTTTTTCATTGTATTGATTGTTTCATCTATTCACATAGTTAGGTTTGTATATATTTTTTCCAACCATCTATTAATTTTTTTATGATTTTCTTTGTGTAAACACAACACTTTTTAAAGTTACTTTACTTTAATCTTTTTTTTTAATGTGGCACTGTTTCCACTGGTTTTCTTCCCTTCTCCCTTCATCCCCATTTTTATTTGTTACCACTGTCCCTGATAAAAGACATTATTAATTTCTTTTTCTCTCCTATTATTGAATGGTTATGTTTCCTCTCAATTTTCATCTAAACAGTCAAGCACTTTTTCCCCTTTCTCTCCTCTTCTTTAGCTAAGTATGTCTGTTTTTAAAATTTCATTTGCTCCCCTTTTCAAAAATGATTTCTCTTATTCTTTTCATTATCTTTTTACTATTCTCTATCCAGTTTATGTTTTCTATCCATTTACTCTAGAGCCTCATTCTTTCAATCTTTGATTCATGATCACTATAATTATTTCACCTCTCTCTTCTCTCTGTATTATTCATTGCAATCCAAACTTATAAGGCATCTATTCTAGGTTTTGCCCCTTAGGTACTATCTGCCACTGCCTTATAGGGCTTGCTTCATGTATTCCTCTTTTCCCTTATGCCTTGCTACTGGGACAATATCAATTATTGCCAGTGTCAAAAAGTATACTGCCCTTATGGTATACTTCCTCCTTCACTATTTTCCTGATTACAAAGCCCATTACTCTATTCCCTATCCTGTTGACTTTTCCCCCTGTGTCCACTCCCTTCCAATTCTCCAGGTACCAGTTGTCGCCAGGGATTCCAACTTTTCTCCTACCAATATGAATAAGTAGACTTTTTAAGCACCAAGGTCTCACCCAAAGTAAAGTTTTCATCTCTTTTTACCTACTATCTCTAAAGTGAATATGGGAATGAAGATTGGAAGTGAAGGTCAGGGGAAGTGAGAGGTTTATTGACCAGAAGTCCAAACTATTTAAAGCATAATGATGTTCTGATATACTCAAATATAAGAGCAGAGGTTGAGACTGAGGGGAAGACTTTGAGCCATCTACTTAATTCCTTGGAAAAAAATTATAAAAACAGCCTCAATAGTGACAAAGAACATGTTATTTGATGAATATGGTGATATAGATGTTCCTAAATATTGGAGGCAGAGGAAGGGCCTGGAACTGGTTGTTCAGAATTAAAGACTATGCTGACTCCTCCTGCCCATTGTCAGGTTGCCTAAAAGAAGGAATAACAAGTACTGATGAGTATGGCCAAGGATAGGCTGATACAAAGATAAAAAGGAAGTGAAATAAAGAGATATAAGGTAAAGGAGAATTTGGAATATATTAAGGATTCTGACAGGATGGAAGGAATGATCACATAGGGGCAAAGCAGATAATATTAAACTAATGAATGAGAATCTTGGAGGGGGAATCAGGTAAAAAAACTCCTTCTTCCTTCCCCCCTTAGTCAATGACATCTCAAAATTAAAGGGATTAAAGGAAAGGATCATAGAAGTTTGGTATGCGCAGAATTGGAGAGGTGTCAATTTTTATAATATTAACATGTTAAAAGGGGTCACAGGATATTTGAGGATACTAGAGAGCAGGGAGATCATGTGAAGAATGATATCTCAAATTTAAGTGATAACTTAATTTTTCTGTCTCTCTTCATCACATGACAGCTATCATGATCTTTAAGAGGAATAAGTAGAAAGATGATCTGGGAGAACCATGAAGAATATGGCCATATTATTGTCCTTTTCTACCACAGTCTTTCTGAGGTATTGGAGTTGGGATCCTAAAATTGGGAAGCAGAGTTGGCAGTGGTAGAACTGGATTCTTGTTTTGACTGAATGACAAAAGTCTACTTTTGTCCTTTTTCTCATACAATAATCATGGAAAATGAGTAGTGACGCTGGGACAAAAAGGTAGCATTTCTATAGGTTGAAGCTATAAGAGTCTTTGCAATTTAAAGGAAATACTGTGGAGCAGGTGTTAGGACAAGTGCATCTGTTAGCAGTATCTCCTTTCTCTTAGCAGTATTGACACACTCCTACTTGGGCTATATATGACTCATTGGGGAAATGTTTTCTCAGATAGCAGATGACACAGAGAAGTGTAAAGAAAGCAGAAAACTAGAACTCCACTTTTAAGAGTTTATACTCTAAATATGATTTAATGAAAAAAACAAGCACTAATCAGTAAGTTAACAACAATTTATTAAGCACTAACTACATCTCATGTGCTAAACTATCTTTGCTCTCAAGGAGCTCAGAGTCTAATGAGCAAGACAAAATGCAAACAACTATGTACAAATTGTATATATGTGTGTCTGTGTATGTATGTATGTATGTGTGTATGTGTGTATATATACACTCACCCACTCCTATATGAATACATACACACACTAATTTTGAGATAATCAACAAGAGGAAGGCCCTAGCTTTAAAGGGAAATCAGGAAAGACTTCTAATGGAAGAAGGGATTTGAATGAAGGGAAGGGAGTTGAAGAAAGAATTTATAATTGAATGAAGCTAGATAGACCAAGAAATGGAGATAAGAAAGAGAATATGAGGAATGAGAGAAAGCAAGTGAAAATGCCCATGAGGCAGCTATGTGGCAATCAGCCTTGGAGTCAAGAGAACCTGAATTCATTCAGCTTAAAACACTTATTAGCTTTATAACCCTGGGCAAGTCACTTAATCCTGAGGAAGAAAGAGGAGGAGGAGAAGGAAAAAAGGAAGAACAGGAAGAGGAGGAGGAGAAATAAAAAAAGAAGAAGAAGAAGAAAGAAGAAGAAGAAAGGGAGAAGGAAGAAGAAGAAGAAGAAGAAGAAGAAGATGATGATGATGATGATGATGATGATGATGATGATGGCCGGAATCAGGAGATGGAATCACATATTTGATGAAAAGCAAGGTTAATGTCACTTGGTGATAGAGGACTTAATGTAAGGTATAAGAAGTTTGGAAAAGTAAAGTGAAGACAGGTTATAAAGATTTTTAAAAGCCATACAAAAGATTTTATATTGGATTTCATATTTATATTTGATTCTGGAGCTAATAGGGAGCTACTAGGGTTAATCGAGTAGGACAGGTGTTATGATCACACATATACTTTAAAAAGACTCATTTGACAATTGAGTAGAAGCATCAACTGGAGTGATGATAGACTTGTGGCAGACTAGCAAGCAGACTGCTGTGAGATGATAAGTGCCTATATCAGAGTAATAGTAATGTCAAAGGAAAGAAGGTGGCCTATATGTGAGATGTTACAAAGATAGACTTGATTGATAAGACTTGGCAACAGATTAAATATATGGTATGAGAGCAAAGAATTGAAAATGACATTTAAGTTGAGATTCTGGGTAACTGAGAAGTTAGTGGTATTCTTGATCAAGAATGGGATTTTTGGGGCAGGTAGGAAGATAATGAATTTATGTTCTGGACAAGTTGAGTTTAGAGATGATAATTAAATTAATGGGAGCTAATGAGATTATCAAATAAAATAATATAAAAAGACAAAAAATAACTCAAATCAGAGCCTTGGAGGGTGGAGGGTGAGGAACCTTGGTTAGTAAGCATGACCTGAATGAAAATCTAGCAAATGAGAACAAGATGAAATGGTCAAGCAGAATGGAGAAGAATTAGATTAAATAGTGTCATGAAAAATAGAGACAAAAGAAAGAATCAAGGAAAAGCCAGTGATCTTTTACAGTCAAAAACTGCAGAAAGATGAAAAAGGAATAAAATAAAGAATAAAAAAGGATGATAGGGCAATTTAGTGGAAAAGATGGGGCAGAATGGGATGGATAACTTGTGCATCTATAGGCTTGAAGGGAAAAAGGACACCTATAAATGTGAGAGAGTGACAGAGAAGGTGACAAAAAGCATGAATGATATGAGATTAGGAGGAAGGGAGAAGAGAAAGCACTTAGTGAATTTTTTCATGAAATATAAGCCAAGGTTCTCAGATGAGAGAATGAGGAGAAGGAAAGCTATGGAAGGTTTAAGGAGGAATAAAAAGGTTTGGAAAGAAACAAAAATTGATTAAGGAAGCATAAAAAGAGTGGTTTCTTTAAATGATAGATGAAGTAATCCAATCAGAACAGCTCTACAGCTTTATTCAGTAAAATAAGATTAGAATGGAAGATAGTAAATGGCAGGATACATCCATGACTGGGGCTCCTCTGTGTCAGACACATGCTAGTTCCTAAAGATTGAAGAGACTTGATTCTCAAGGTGCTTGCATTGCAAAGTTAATTAACACATACACCCTTAAATACATTCATGAGAGGTAGGATGTGAAAGTGTCTAAAATTGTAAAGTAGAATCCTAATCTCATATATCCTCTAAAGAAACAAAGTTATTTAAGCAGACTCTATAGATAAAGTAAGCCAATTTATACATTAAACTACTCTTAGAGGGTTCACAAAGGAGTGACTGAGGGAGAAGGGACTTGTGTAGCCAACATAACCAAGAAGTCGGGGACAGTTGAAATTCTTCTTCGAATAAAATATAACTTTTGACTTTCCTTTGGCTTCTATCTGAGGAATGTTGAACAGTTTTCCCTTAATATTATTTATTTCATGAGTCAGTTTCTCATCAGATGAGATAAATATTAACAAGAAGACAGACTTTTAATCAAAAGTTGCAGAAAGAGAAACTCTAATCTCCCTAGAATAAAAATTAATAATAGGAAATTTTAAAAAGTTAAATCCCATTACAAGAGAAATGAATGAAGAAAAAGTATTAATTTCTTACTATGTTTCATACACAGGGGAGAGACTGGAGGCAGTAACATCAATTGGGGAACTATTGTAATAATCTAAGTGAAAGATGATAGTATCCTGAACAAGATTAGTAGCAATTTAAGTGGACAGAAGGGGATAGATAACTAATATGATATAATCATGTCTTGTTAAGTGAATGGATACAGCAAGTGAAGTAAAGTGTAGAATCAAGGATGATTACATTCCTATAGACCTGGAGTAAAAGGCTTATGGTGCATGTCTTTTTTCCAGCATTAGAAAAGCATCAGATCAGTTCAACTCTTTTAGTGATTATATATATATATATTTGTGGAGTTAAGCTATAAGGGAAAACTGAAGGAGTTGTATAAGACAAAGTGAAAGTGAAAAGTGACAATAGCGAGCAGGAGTTGTATAGAATTATCAAGGAAACAAATTATATTGAAATAGTTACCAAATACAGATATATATTTATATATAAACATACATATGCACATATGTATGTATATATATAAATGTATGTGTACATACACATATATGGATGGATGGATGGATGGATACATGGTTATATATTCATCCATAGGCAGCAGAATAAGGACCATAATATAATCAATAAAACAAAAGAAATGATTAGGTAGGTAACAGAAGAATGGGAGAGAATAGGGTCTCTAAGTACCATAGAAGAAGGAGTGACAAGAGTGACAGGAAGATTAATAGTGCCAGATGCTGCAAGAAAGGTCTAAAAGGATGAAGACTTAGAAAAGTCCACTGGATTTATAAATCACAGGATCATTGATAAACTTAGAGGGTACAGTTTCAGTTGACTGATGAGCTCAGAAGCCATATTGCAAGGAGTTGAGAAAGAGGAGAAAAAAAATACATACATATGTAATCTATGTGTACATGTATGTCTATGGATGCTTGTAACATGTATATGTTGTAAAAGAGAAGAGAGATTTAGAATTGTTGTTTGGAAGGATGGTAGAGTCAAGTGAAGGGTTTTTTGTTTGCTTTAAGGATAAGGAGTCAATGAATACTTTTGAATAAAGTAAGCAGAATGGCCAGATATTATTCATAAATAAGATTAGTCTGGCAATGAAGTGATGGATACATTGAATTAAAGAGAAAGATAAAACAAGAACACCCCCTCAGAAGGATATTATTGTGGTCTTTTTGTTGATAATAAGGACTTGTCCTGAAATGATGACAGTGAGAATAGTAAGGAGAGCCTAGAATGGAAAGATGTTAAATTAGGATCAGCAGAAATTATAAGTGATTGAGTAGGAAAAGCAAAGAAGAGAGAAAAAAATATAATATTGATCTTTTGAACATCTATGAGTAGTGCCACAGACAAAAAAAAATTAAAGTTAGAAGGAAGAACAGGCTTTGGGAATTATATAATAATTTTTATAAATTTAAATATTATAAATTATAATAACCTCAGTTTGGAAGCTTTGGGGTTCTCAAAATAGTGGGACATTTCACTAGATCTATCCTGTAATTAATTGGTGATGATAAATGGCATAGTGGTCAAAAGAGATGATGGGTGTAGAATGTAAATTTAAGACTAACCTGCCTAGAAATGATTGTCAAAACCATGAGGATGAATGACATTTCCCAAGGGGAAAAATAAAGAAAAGACAATTAAGGATAAATCTTTAGGGAATATTCTCTTAAAGAAACAATAATAGGAATAAGGAGATGAGGAAGATAAAGAAGTGATTAGAGAGAAAAGCATAAACCAGAAGACTAATATCTTTGAAGCCCAAGTAAAAGAATCATAAAAATTCTGGTATATGAATTTAATGCTATTGATTTATAAGATATGAAGACTTCTGAGAATCTTGATAAAATTTTTATCAACTAATGTAAAGCAAGATCAACAAAATCAGAAGAAAAATTTTATGTATGGACCGCAACAATGGAAAACAACACTGATTTCCAAAATTCTGATCAATATATTAACCAAAAGGTGCGGGATACAGCTGCACATTGAAGTAAATATTAAGACAATGTTATGCTAAACTATACTTTGTTTCAAAGGACAGTTTTGAGATGGGGAAAAGAGTCCCTGTAAAATAATATTGTAAAAAAAAAGTATATCAATTACACATTTTAAATAAATATCCAAAATATGTTTTTATCTTTTTTTTATTGACTAAGTTTAGGAGTGTAAATTACAAGGAGGGTTGGGGAGAGAGAAGTAGATTGGGATTGGAAATGGTTTAGAAAGAATGAAGAATAAGCTTCTGAAAAGACACTGGAGAGAAAAAAATATTTTTGAATATGAGAAATGATCTTTCACATTTGATGGCAAAAAATTTAGGCAAACATCAAGAGGAACACAAAATGGGTAAGTGTAATTTCAAAGGTCAACTTCAAATTTTGTGAGATGAAAGACTATGGCTTTTCATTAAAAACGAATATGATAAGGAGATGGATATGTGTATGGAATGCAGTAGGATATTAAGAAGACATACTTATGTGCACCTACATTAAGTCTCTTACAACAAATCTAGTTTCCCTCTTATCATTAGAATTGTTTCCCAGTTTTCAAAACATAAATATTGAACATCTTCATTCCTCCAGCACTGGCCTCTCCTAAGGCATTTTGGTGTGTGGGATCCTATCTATCTTTCTTCTGAACTCTTTGAAATCTACTATTCCAAAATCTAGAAAACATGTTAAAATATACCTAAATGTCCTCTCCTTTATCACAAAATTTACATTGGAGCAGTAAGTCATCCTCCTGATGCACCCTAGCAACTCCTTCTTACCTATTATGTAGAATCAGTTCCAGAATACAATTTTGCCTTGTTTTCCACCTTTATAAGGATGAAATTATCACTCACAACTGTCAAGATCTCATTAGCTGTTCTTATTTTGGTAAAGTGTTTTGAAATGTCCAAATAATTGAAATCCCTCGTCACTAGTTGTTGTTCTTTGTTCTTGAAGAGGACCAAAATGACATTGCTGTGTTTCTGTGGCTGATCAGATCAATATGAGCTCAGAATGCTCTGCCACAGGTCAGACCCAAATGGTCCCTATGAACATTTGGGGTAGCTTGCCTAATTTTGCACTTTGAGCTAACTCAATTCTGCTTCACTCATCCAGCACAATACCTTACAATACAAAAGTTCTCCATGCTGGGTGGTACTGTACCAGTGTCTCCCATGTGATATAATTGATTTTAAGTTTTTAAAATAAGCTATCATGATATTCATTCCACCAAACTTCAATGACATCCATGAGGTCACAATTGCTCTCTTGTTAGTAAAGAACCTCTAGTTCTTCTTGTTTGTGATCAACACACTGGAAATGTATGTGTGGACAAGAAGCCACGGATTTCACTACTTGATTTCTTTCTTGGATGTTGTCTACTCTTAGTTTGATAAGTATTACATATACTTTTCCTTCTTTGTTGCTGCTCTTAATGATATAACTTGGGAAAGAGAAATAGCAAGTTTTCTTCCATCTTTTTTTTTTCTTTTTCATTTAAAGCCCTTAATTAAAGGAAAAGTGAGAGAAAGCATCCCCAAAAAAGGAAACTAGGGTGATGAAGTGCCTTGAGTTTATATCATATGGATATTGGTTTAAAAAAAAAAGCTAGGAATATTTAACTGGGAAAAGAGATGTAAAGCAATAACAAGCATCTATTCAGCACTTACTAGGTTTCAAGCACTGAGTTAAACATTACAGCTATAAATATTAGCAGAAAGACAATCTCTGCCCTCAAGCAGCTTATATTCTAAGGGAAGTGGGGAAGGAAACAACCTTTAACCCAGAAGGCAGAACAAGAAGGAATGGTAGGAAGCTAGACATCACAAGAGGAAAAACTTCCTAACAAATAAAGCTGCTCTAAGGTAGGTTGCCTTGGTAAGTCATGAGTTCCTCTTCATTGAATAACCACTTGTTAGATACATTATAGTAGATTTTTCCTTCAGGTAAGGATTGGACTAGAGATATTCTGTTGAGGTGGTTTCTGAATCTGAAATTGCATGATTCTGTGCGTAGTTATAAGGAATGGGAAAAGGAAGAAAACTGCCTTCTGCTATTGTTTTTGCTCCAGGCAAAAGAATTTTTAATCTTTAGTCCTCTGCTCACAGTCAGATGATATTTTCCTGGTTTTCATTGTTGACTTTTCTATTTAGTAACATCAGACAGAGGCTTAGTTCATTGAGAATAAAATACTAAATGGCCTTTATTTAGGTCCTTTTCCAAATAGATAGTATTACCTTTTCAAAAGATATTTCTCTAAATTTCTGAGAAAATTATAAAACCATGAACAAAACGTTTTCACCAAAAGTGTGCTTTCTTAAACTTCCAACTTTTCTGAATCCTCTTGATGTAATAAGGGCTCTGTATCTCCCTGATCTCTGTGAAGGGTGGGCCACCTGGCCTGGGGAAATTCCTAAAAATGATCCCCACCCACCCAAATCTCCCAGCTCAGAGAAAACTACCAGATTCCCAGGGGAAATTCCACTTCCCAATTGATCTGGGAATCACTTTGGTCTGGGAAACAATCTCCACCCTTTATTGATTTGGAAATTGGCCCCTAATCCCTCCCTAGCCCCAAACCATAGAAGGCTAATAAAAAAAACAATTCTATACCCAAACCTTTGCTATCTTCCTAATTGGGAAGCAGCCCACTGAGGGAAAGAGTTTCTCAGTGTAATAAACCCATTTTTGCGGGGAAAAAAAATTGGAGATTAGGATAGCTAATTCTTCCACAAAAACCCTACAACACTGGCCTGGGGACCCCATTGATGTTAGGGTATCTTTCACCTCTCAACACTCCAATTTTTTCTGAGTACACTCATACTAGGGAGTGTACACTTGCTCCACAAATCAGAATCAGGTAGATTTGTAATTAAGGGAGCTTTAACAAATCGTTAAACTGTCATACCCCACTGATCAGAATTTCAGCTTCCTTACTCCCCTGCTTTATCTTTGGAAGGTGTTGGGAACACAGTGACCCTAGAGCTGGCATTTCAGCCCTGAAGAAGGATTTTCCAGATATTGGCTTTCTATATATCTTGGGAAAATATTTAAATGGCAGCAGTGAAATCCAAAGTGATTTCAGGGAAGAATATAGGGGAAGTCATTTTCATATTCAATATTCACTTTAATTAAAATGGATACCTATTTAAATTAGCTTTAAAAGATAGGTTTTTGATCAGGAGTATTTATTTACAAAGACTAAAGTCATATATCCCAGCCCCTGTTGTCCTAATTAGAGGTGAGAGCCTGATTTAGCATCCACCTGCTTGCTATATTTGGGATATGGCTGGTTTAAAAGAAAAAAAAAAAGGAGTTACAAATTTCTTATTTCCTCTTTAGCAAAGAGAGCCCAATGAGCCAAAATCTCCTTTTCCAGAAAACAGGGTATGCCTCATGGACAAAATCGGAACATCCTGAGAGACAATGATGGCTATAATTTGAATACAATGAAGGATTCTCTTCAGAGTTCCTTCAAAATTATTAAATTCTTTCTCAGGCTATTCTTTGTAATCTTGGGCAAATCATCTTTCTCAGGCTATTCTTTGTAATCTTGGGCAAATCATCTTTCTGGGAGAGGAGGGGAAGAAGAGGAAGGCTTTAGACATTTTGAAATAAACTTATGGGAGGACATGAGTCACCTAGGATAGACCAAAATGGATAGGTTTGCAATCTTCATTTTTGGAAAGAATTTAGAAAAGTCTACATAAATATATATCACATGAGTTGACAGTCCCTTGTTTTGAATCTGGACTTATTAGAATCCACTAGTACCATCAGAAACTATGTTTTCTAAAACTTCTCACTAAAGAGAGAAAGAGTTTGAGGCTGTGTAATAAGAGGTCACATATTTGGGGGTTTTTTGCTTTTTTTTTTTTTTTTCAAAAAATACTAAGCCACAAGAGAAAATATGAAAAATAATGAGAATTCTGGAAAAATAATCTAGATAACTGATTAGCTGTTGGCACAGTTGTGCATGCAGAGGAAATACATCAATGGTTTACATTTACTAAAGAAAGGGTGAAATGATAAAATAGAGTGAAGATGATTTCATCTCTGCAGTCATTCTGTATCTGCATGAGGCATTGTATTCTGTGGCCTGGGAGAGCTTACTGAGCCCTATTATGTGTGGAGAGTGCATTCATACTCCCAGGCTGTATTTATTATTCAGTATGATTGAACTACTACTGTGTCCTTATTCCCTGGCTCTAAATAAAATCCTTTGTGAGACTTGTTAACTCTTGCTAGTCATTAAGAATGTCATTCAGTATATACAAAAGAAAGATATTTTCTAAACGATAACTTGCTCTCCTAAGTGTTTCACTGACATCCAGAATCTAACTTGTACCCTGGGCAAGTATACCTGAGGCCTTATAATTCTCATTCACACTCATATATATCTGACTGATTCTAAGAGGAGTTATTGAAGAACCAGTTGGAAGGAATTTGGAAAACAGACTGTTCATAAAAAGCAAAATGCCCTCAACCAGTAATCCTCTGAGTTTCCCAAGCAGAATCTAACCTCTCTAATGATATATTCATTGATGATCATTGGAAAGAATACATTACAAAGAACACCAGATACAACTCAGTATTCCTCCATGATGTAGGCAATTTATAGAATCCCCTGAGCATTACTTAACACTTCTGAATTATATGCTATGGATTCACATAAATGAACATAGGGTCCCACATTAGAGGACTTCCTCTGAATTTCTCCTACTGTCCAGTTTGTAATAGTGTTCCATCTAAATAAATAAAAATTAATTTTTTTAAAAAAAACTTCAATTTGTACTTACTTTAAAGTCTTAAATATATTTGGAAAAAAGAGCTAGTGAATAACAAGTAAAAGGATCTTTAATTTAATCTCCCAACTCATTATAAGAAGCCTTTCCACCCATTTTCTTTTTTTATTTTTATACTTAGAATTGCATCTATTTTTTTAAAATAATTTTATTTTTCCAAGTACATGTATTTTTTTTTTGCTGAGGCAATTGGGGTTAAGTGACTTGTCCAGGGTCATACAGCCAGAAAGTGTTAAGTGACTGAGGCCAGATTTGAACTCAGGTCCTTCTGCCTTTAGGGCTGGTGCTCTATCCATTACACCAATTAGCTGTCCCCATGTAAATATTTTTTAACATTCATTTTTAAAATTTTGAATTCTAAATTCTCTCCTTTCCTTCTCCTCTTTGTTCCCCCTCATTGAAAAGGTGAGCAATTTGATATAGGTCATACATGTTCAAGCATTTAAAATATATTTTCATATTAATCATGTTGTGAAAGAAAATATTGATAAAAATAAAGACAAAGAAAATTTGAAAATGTATGATTTTATTTGCATTCAGACTCCGTTAGTCCTTTCTTGGGAGATAAATATAATTTTTCATCACATGACCTTTAGAATTTTCTTGGATCACTGTATTGCTGAGAATAATTAAAAGACATTCACAGATTATCATCCTACAATATTGCTGTTTCTGTGTATCTTAATCTCCTGATTCTGCTCACTTCACTTTGCAATGCTTTATGTAAATCTTTCCAGGTTTTTCTAAAAGCGTCCTGCTCATCTTTTCTCATAATAAATCACATTTATATACCACAATTTATTCAGCCATTCTTCAATTTCCAATTCTTTGCCATTAAAAAAAGAGCTGCTATAAATATTTTTGTACATATATATCCTTTTTATCTTTTTTAAAAAAATCTCTTTGGAATACAGACTAAATAGTTGTATTTCTTGATTAAAGTTTGATTGCCTTCTGAATATAGTTCCAAATAGCTCTCCAGAATAGTTGAATCAGTTCATAATCTCACCAACAGTGCTCTTAAGTGTCCCAGTTTTCTCACCCACCTCCAACATTTTTCACTTTCCTTTTCTGTCATATTAGCTAATCTAACAGGTGTAAAGTGATATAATACTTTACTTTTTTATTGTGGTTGGAAATCTGTAAGATGTCAGAGCTCCCAAAATGTTCTGATCTAGTGCAACATCAAATCACTTTCCTTTCTACTTCCATCTTAGCCTGAGGTCTGCAAGTTTCTGATCTCTATTTGTGTGTGAGAAATTGTAGATTGTTAGGGACTCAGTAACTATCAGTCACTCGGAAAACTCTATTGGTTCATAGTGACAGAACTGTAGGTTTCCCTTTTTTCTGAGACTCCTGCCTTGGATATTCTTCTGTAGGCCTCAGCCACACTGCTTATGATTGATTTTTAAACTAATCCTCCTTACATGTATTGTTCAAATCTGCAACTCTTCCTTAACCCACATCATAAATACCTTTCTCAATCAACTCTAGATTTGTGACTCAAAATTAGTGGATGACAATATTGCTAGCTGACTCTTTTTCCAGTATTAGAAAGTTCTGGAACTCTTCTGAGATTTTATTTTAATTAAAATAATGTATTGGCTCAAAGAAATGTCACTGATAAAAAGTTCCCCAAATATATAAATCCTTCTTTATCAGACTAGTGTAGGAGAATATCCATATTTTATAATAGCATAATTGTGTTAATTTTGCAGATCAAATCTCAAATATGATTTAAACAAGCAGTCATAGTAGTTATTTTCATTTTATGTTTTTTGGATCATATATGAAATCAACTGTTGCATCAAGAATTGTAAATATTTGTTAGCAAAAGTCTCTGAAGTCTTGTATATTTATATGGTTTTTGATGAAAAGGATAATTTTATGTAATCATTCTGCTTGATAAAGTTAAATGCAAACTTTCTAGAGGTTTCCTAAGCTAGCATCAAATGTTTTTCATGAATTCAGCCCTCAAAATGCAAGCCATGCAAAAAAAGATAAATTCTTAAATTAAAAATTATTAAAGTGGGGAGCCCTTCATTGCTCTGCATACTGTCTTGTTGTCTGAGTTGCAAATTAGAAGACCTATCAGTCTCCATTCAGATTGTTAGGAGTGTTCTAGCCTATTTTCCATTTGTATGTTCAAAGTGACCTTTCTTATGATTCAATTTAAAGGAAATTATGGAAATGGCTCCAAATATCAAACTTCATTTCATTTAATTTTCTCCTGCTTGAAAATTCACACTAAAAATATTTTCTTTCAGAGCCCTTTCCTTGGGGATTAAAGTCCCAATAAGGCATAAGCCCTTCTGAAGTTTGTATTTTTTTAATAGTAGGGTTTCACAAAGCAAACATTCCCTACAATTCCCCCATTTTATATTAGCCTGGCAATGGAAAGAATGAGACATTTCATTTTAGCCTGCACTTGATGCACCCAGAGAGTTAAATATTCTCTCTGTGTGGAAGTAAATATGAAAAAAAAAGTCACTAGAATTATAGAGTTGTTTGTCAAGAACGTGACACCAAGAAAATCAATATATAATTTGGCTGGGACAGTGATGCTTAAACATCTGTATTGGCTCCATTCACAAATATACATGTATGAAGTTTATGATTTATATCTGTAATATACTACATGTGAAGCATCAGAGAGGTGGTAGAGATTGCTCTAGAAAAGGACAAATTACAGCCTAACAAACTCATTTGTTCCCTTCAGAACTCCATTTTAAAGATGGTTCTTTAAATTCCTAATCAGATTCTTCAGTGTGAAAAAATACAGAAGCAACTTAATATTCTTCCTTTACTGTCTAAAGAGAGTAAAAACCAGCCAAATGTTAGAGCCCTGAGATATCACATTCCATATTATTTTAATTCCTCTTTTGTAATTCTTTCCCCTTCCTAGTACTATTAATTCCTTGATAATTTCTAGCCTCTTTTACAGCAGTAACTAAACAAAAATAAGAACGGTAGTTAATAGAACTATTTTCTCTTTTAAAAGTATTTCTCTATTTTTCCTTACTACGAGTAACTGAGGATTCAAGGAGCCATTTAATTTTTGGAATCTCCTCTCGACTTCAACTTCCTGCTGGAAGAGGAGAAATATCTTTCTTTCTAGTATCTGACCCCTCCCTTCCAGGGAAAAGAAGAAAGACCAGAAAGTCTCAAGCCTCTACCCTGAGGGAAAGGGTATAGTACCATTTCTTTAGCTCCAAATTCTTATTCTCTTGACATAAGTAGCTAAAACCTTGAGAAGACTTCATCCCAAAGCCAAATTATTATGGATGATGGCCTACTTATACCTTACACTCCACCACATATTCAACAATCCAGTGATATTGCTCTTTTTTGACATTCCTTAACAATACAATTTCCCTAATCTTTGCATTTTTACTGACTGCCTTCAAGCATGAATGCTCTACCTCTTCATCTTTTCCTCCTGGCCTCTTCAAGTTCCAGCTAAAATCTCACCAGCAAGAAATCTTTTCCTATCCCTATCAATTCTAGGGATTTTCCTCTTCTGACTATCATCTATCTATGTATATATGTGTATGTGTATCTATGTAATTTGTACATAGTTGTTATCATAGTCTCTCTCCCATTAAATTGTGAGCTTGTTGAGAGCAGTGATTGCCTTTTGCTTTTCTTTGCCTGGCACATGGGTGATGTGACCTGGCCCTTGGTGATATTAACTAACTAAACTTGATTTTCCTCAGTTTCTTTGTGAAATAAAAAGCATTCTTTTTGGAAGCTATGTAAGGGACTGGGCTTCTAATGGAATCTTTGAATTATATCTACTTAATTTAAGATATAGTTTCCAAAAACAAACCATTTATTTTTAGTGAAGATTAAGGAATATTTCTTCTCCCTAGACAACTTAACTTGTGGCTTCATTGTGAAAACCTCCACTTAATAAACCAAATTATGCCATTTGTGGTGGAACAGAGAAAGACACAGATAGAGAGGTGAGATAAGCTAAAGCCATAAGGGACTTAGGGGGATTAAAGAAGTCAGTCCTTGATTTACTTCTTGTCTTGACTTATTATTGCCAAATCCAGACACTGCTGCTCCTAAAGGAACTCTGAGGAAAGCCAAATTTCAACCACTTTTCTGACTTGAGAGTCAGGAGAACTTGGTGCTTCTTCTGAAAAAAATTGAGATTGGACAAAGTGCTCTATGACTTGAAAGAAAAATTAACAGCTTAATATGAAAGGTACTATATCTTACACAAATCCCAGTCTCCTTGAACTTTAGAATGGGTAGGATAGAAGCCAATGACTCTATGAGATTACATAAAATGTTAAAACAAAGTCAAAAGACTGAAAAAAGACTGAAAAAAATTTCTCATATTTAAAAAAAAGTCCTAGAAAATACAAAAAAAGAGACAATTTAAGAATTTAGAAAACACCTCAAAATCATGATTAAAAAATAGATATTGCATGTCACATATCTAGAAATCAGAAAAGAAACTACTCAGATCTATTACAACCTGCAGGCAAATTAAAAAAGAAAAGGAATCAGTCATCTTTAAAAAAAATCTCCCAAATGAAAACTCCCAACAAATTTATATCTTCTAGGTCAGAGAGAAAATGTTACAAATAGCCAGAAAAAAAGAGTTTAGGTTCCAAAAAAATTTAGGATTACAAAAGATTTAGAAACTATATTATACTATTCTAAGCAGCAAAAGATATGAGCTTGTAAACCAAAAATAGTTCATCTAGCAAAATGATTATAATCTTACAGGAGGAATAAGAACCTTAAGTGAAAGAGTAGATTTCCAAGTACTCCTGAGGCAGAGACTAGAGATGAGTAGAAACTTTGAAATACAAACAACAGTAAGAGGACATTTAGATCTAATAATAAAGTCAGTTCAGGGTCAAGTCAATACATTTGGGGCATGTTGGAGGGTGTCTCCTAGGTGGTCCAGGAGTGCAGACTCTAGATCAGAATTTTAAGTCTGGGGATATTCAGAATTAATCTTAGACTCAGCCTCTGGCTCAGAAACATCTTGGGACTGCCAGAATTGGAGTAAAATGTGGATTCAATGTCCAGAGCTCAGAGCTTGAGCTGTTCCAGGGCAGATAGTAGACTCAATTCTCCTAACCAGGATAGCACTTCTGAGGGTAAGGGGAGTAGGAAGTCTCTCAGAGAATGCGGAATTGTAGAATCAGTCCCTAATACTACTAGCTAGGATAGCAATGCTATTTTTTTCCAGAGCAGATGGCTAGATACATGAATTTTTTAAAAAATAAAACAATTTTTAAGAAGCCTGTGATGCCCAAGACATAAACCCATAGGAGTAGAATAATCCCCAAACAATTACAATCAAAGCCTCAAAGAGAAACATAATTTGTACACAAAATCAATTAGAATTCCTAGAAATAAATTATTTTCTAAATAGCAAATTAAAATTACATTATAAATTAAATTGGAGTTACAGAAAAAAAAACTGGAAAGTTTGAGTACAGAAGATATATGTAGAGTTTAACTGGTTTACCCAAGGGTGACCAGATAGGGAACAATAGAGGATGGTAAGACCCTGGAAAAGAACTAAGGAATGGAGAAATTGGAGGTCATAGTAAGGTTGAAGAATAGGATTAAGTACCATAAAACAGAGAGACAGACAGACAGACAGAGACAGAGAAAGAGAGAGAGACAGAAAACCAGAGAGAGAAAGACAGACAGAATCATAAAAAATTATGATAAAATAACTTTCAAAATTCATGAACATATCAGGGGAATACTTGTGGTTGATGGCAAGATCAAGGATATTGCCTATTCTTGCATATATGAGGTAGAGTGAAGGAGAGGTCATGGGAAGCAAATAGATTGTCAATTTGAGAAATTATTGAGGAACTCAGTGCAATCCAGTTGTCATTCTTGACTCCTCACTTATCCTTCCCCACATATCTAATCTGTTGTCAAGTCTTGTTTCTGTCTTCATAATACCTCTCATATACATATCCTTCTATCCACTGACATAGCAATGACCCTGTTTCGGGCCACCATCAACTCATACCTGGGCTATTGCAGTAGTTTTATGTCGGACTTCCTGCCTCAAGTCTTACCTCACTCTATTCCATCCTCTCCTAAAGTGTCAAAGTGATCTTCCTCAAGCTCAGATCTCACTTTCATCTCACTACTCAATAAACTGCTGAGATGCTCTATTATCTCTACCCATACCTTCCATTCTGGCTTTTTTATAAACCTTGACCCATTAACTTCCCTTTTTCTTACATATAAATACTAATATCTCTCTTATCCTTAAAGAAATTTCCCTCTATCATTTTATCCCTTGGAGAACACGGAGATATAATTTTTTTTCCCAATAGTTGACTAATGAAGCAAGAAACTGTAGCGCACACACAATGAACTGAGAAGAAAAGTGGCCCATTAGAAAGAATACTAGGACTTGTGTTTGAATCCCATCTCTGACTCTCAGTTAAGGGCCTTGGTTTCCTATTCGATCTTACATTTAAGTTTTAAGATTAAAGACAACATCAACACAAAGTAATTGAGGGAATACCAATAAGCAAAAGTAACACTTTTGCAGATGATGGTATTTTACTTGAAGAACTCAAAAGAATTAATAATTACAGAACATAATATAAATCTATGCAAATCATTAGCATTTCCTTAGAATACCAACAAAAAGAGATGGGAAAAGAACTGTTATTGAAAATGATGACAGACTATATAAAACATTCGGAATTTTACATAGTGAAACACATCAGAATTATATGAATATAATTATAAGACACTCTTTACAGAAATATGGACCTAAATAAATGGAGAGAGATTCATTTCTCTTGGTTGGACTCAGGATTGTCTTTTCCCTTTATTTGTAATCCTAATGTTTAACATAGTGCTTTGCATATAATAAATGCTTGTTGACTTGATAATTTGCTCCATAGAAATACATTTCTCTCTCAAATAGTACTTCTCCTTGTAATATCAATGTATGAAATCAAAGTTTTTGCTGACATAATTTAAATTGTAATGAAGTGAGTTTGCTTGATATAGAGTTGTGATGTGAAATGAGTAGAAGACTTGATCTTTTTTGTTCTTGAGTGAATAATTTAGGAAAAGAGTTACTAAATTATGGAGACAGACTTTTGCTCAATGTGAAGAAAACTTTCTAATTCTTATAACAGTCCCAAAGTAAAATTTGCTACCTTTGGAGTTAAGTTCCCCTCCTTAGATGCTCTCAAATAGAAGCTGGATGCTTATTGAAGATGGTGCAGAAATGATTCTTGTTCAAAATGTTACACAATACAGATGTAGTAGAGTAATTTCACACTGCAAATATTGGCTTGATTAAACGACCTCTGAGGTCCCTTCTAACTCTGAAATTCTGTTAAATGCAAATAACTATTTAACAAAATTCCCTGTAATGCTTGTAAACAGAAATGGCATACTCAAATTCCACAGAGCCAGATTGGGAAAATTGTGCTACTTAATGTTATGTTTACTTAATGCATAAATGAATAAAAGAGAAGCAATGTTTACTTTATTTCCTTTGTTACTGCCTCTTTCTGAGAGAAACAAGCAAAAAGCATAGTCTCAAAAAAGTGCAGGTAAAATAACTTTTCTCACCTCTTAGGAATTTATTTTTTAATTACTAGGATATGGGAGATAATATTGGGAGATGGAAATTAATGTACCTAATTAAATAAAAAGGAAAACTTGAAGCCTTATCCAAAGGCCATCCTCATTTCATACTAGGCCAGAAAGGCAAGACAGCCTGGCAAAACAGCAGAGCAAAGCCACTAGAACCTCAATTCTATAGTACTATTTTTTATCCTTTATATACTTGAGCAAGAAAGTCTTAAGGAAGAGAGAAGAACCAGGTGAATTGCTATATGAGTGGTAACACAATTCTAGGAAATGTAATATACAGTATTATATAAAGAATATTTTTTTCTGCCTAATCTAGATGATCATCACAACTGATAGGGTAAGAGAAGGTGGTTTACTCAAAGAAAGACAGGCTTCTTGGAAATAAAAAAGAGAAACATTGAACAATTTCTTCTAGCTCAGACTGAGAGAGCAAAAGTTTAGGCTGTGGAAAGGAATCAGAAGGGACCTCATTAGGTAGGATTCAAACATTTTTATTAAAGGATAAGAGTTGAAAGAACAGAGAGCAGGCAACCTCATCAAATCCCAGGGTTAGAAGAAATTTCAAAAGGCATTCAGTCCAACAAATACCTGAAGTATGAAAATTTCCCACAACATCCCAGATAAATGTTCACCTAGCCTTTGACTGAAGACCTCCAGGAAAACATGACTTTATAAAGAAACAGATTCCACTTTTGATTAACTGTAATTGTTAGGAAGTACAAGAAGACAATATGATGCATTGAGCACTGTTGAATTTGGAATCATGGGACCTAAGTTCTAATCACAGGTCTGCTACCTACTCCTGGGATGAATATAGGTAAGTGACTACAGTTTTCTGTGTCTGAGTTTTCTCCCCCTATAAATTCAGACAGCATAAACATTAAGGTACCTTAAATATTCAGATTTATAATCCTTCCTAAACAGAGCTTAAATCTGTTCTCTATCATTCCTGATTCTCTCTTTTGAGATTACACAAAACCAGTCTAATATCTAATCATCCTGACAACCCTTTAGAAATTTGCTGATAGCAATTAAACCAGTTCCAAGTTCTATTCTCAGAATAAAATTCATTCCAAAACTCCTAAAATTATATGGTTTCCATCCAAATAACCATTCTTGTCACCTTCTGAATCAAGGTGATTTGAATTCAAATCCTGTTCAAACCCTTAATGCATAAAACATGTATTAGTTGTATGACCCTGCGCAAGCCATTTAACCTATGAAAATCTCTAGTTACAGAATTGTTGTTGATATGCATTAGTAAAAGACATTTTCTCACCAGGGACTTCCTAAATGGGGGAAATCACAGTTTCAGAACTCCCTCCCAAAGAATAATAATGCCTCTATTAATGACAATGAGCCATTCCAATATATAGGGATGCATTCTGGGAAGTGGTTTCTCATCTTAATGAAGAATATCATCCCTTCTTCCCCTCACCCCCTGCAAAGAACTGAACTAAATTTCATCCTAAAGAAGACACACTGTGGTGGGTTTTTTTGAAAAGTCATGTGATTATATAATCAGTAATGTGCAAGAATGTACACATGTAGGTAAGGATTGAGCAGCACATCCCCATCCCATGTGATTGAACCAAAAAAGTCCTAAAACTGAGACCTTTATAACTTATGGCCCAGAAGTATAGAAAAACAGTCAGTTTACATAGGTCATTTAATATTGTGGACTCTAAAAAATCATACTATCTTATACCTACCCTAATAATTGGCACATATCTACATCTCTACAAAAAAAGAAAAGAAAAGCACTTTCAGGTACCATCCAAGTACAACTAAATGCATATTACAGTTAAGGCTTTATTTAACACAAAAAAACTTAAATGCACACACATATTATAATAGGAGCAACAATTATCCCAATTATTCCATCCTTACCACCATCAAAAGGTAGTGAAACTGTCTGTAACATTTACTTGGTTAAAGAGACTAAGCCTCAAGCCATTAAGGTAGATTTCTGGTGAGTGATCTAAATAAAACAAAAACAGCAACAAAACCACCATAGCAAGACTCATTGGTTCCTCAGACTTGGCACAAGCTTCTGACCATTTTGCAACTGTGACAAATGTAGCAAAATTGGGCTGAATTGAATCTGCTTTAGTCTCACTGAATATATTTTCTATGCTATTGGGAAATAAATCTTTTTGTTAAAACTTAAGCTGTGGAGTTCCAGGAGTGGAGTCAAAATGGTAAAGTAAATCCAGGAAACTGGAGCTCTCCAGTTTCACTGGAAAATCACATGAAACCAAGCCTCTGAACAGAGTCTGATGAAATGAAGCCATTCTCCAGTTTAAGATAAATTAGAAGGACTTCAAGAAAGATCAGTCTCACGGGGGTGAAAGGAGTGTTCAGCCTAGTTCAGATGATGTCTGGGAAAGCCAGTGAGAGGGTCTTAATTATAACATATCAAAACTGTGACCCTCCATCTTGGTTCAGTGGGGCAGCCTCCAGTTCCAGAGAAGAAGGTAAATTGCTAGCCCAGGAAACCAGCCTGTTGTCTGGTGAGAGCAGGTAAGGTTGTGAGCAAGATAACAAACACAAGGGAACCATGGCAAATTGCTAGCCTGGGAAACAAGGTTGTTTCCTGGAGAGAGCAGGTATGACTATCCCCTGCTGTAAGTGAGAAACTAGGGGGGCCCTGTTCTCAAATCCAATGCTCAAAGCTGCACAGGAAGCTTGGGGCACACTCCCTTTGCCCCAAAAGCAGAGTTTGACCATAAAAGGCACAAAAGAGGAAGAAAAAAAGAGAAGGAAAGAAAATGAGCAAGAAGCAAAAAAGAACCTTAACTACAGAAAGCTACTAGGGTGATATGGAAGATCAAAGCACCAACTCAGACAAGGACAAAATGTTCACAGAAGAAATCTCAAAGAGTGATATGAATTGGTCTCAAGCCCAAAGAGACTTTTTAGAAGGGCTTATAAAAAGATTTTAAAAGAAAATAAGAAAGGTAGAAGAAAAAGTGATAAAAGAAATGAGAGGTAAACAAGAGAGAGTCAATAGCTTGGAAAAGGAAAATAAATCCTTAAAAAAACACAACTGGCCAAATGCAAAAAAAAAAAAATCCACTGATGAAGAAATCAATTCTTTCAAAAATACAATTGGCCAAATGCAAAAAAAAATCCACCCAAGAAAACACTATCTTGAAAAGTAGAATTAATCAAATGTAAAAATAGATAGAAAAGCTAACTAAATAAAATCACACATTAAAAACTAGAACCAGGCAAATGGGAGCTAATGACTCTATGAGATATCAAGAATTGATTAAACTAAAAAACAATGAATTGGATAAAAAAGTAAAATAACTCCTTGGGAAAAAAAGTCAACCTGGAAAATAGGTCCAGAACAGATAATTTTTAAATTACCTGAAGGCCATGGTCAAAAAAAAAAAAAAAAGCTTGGAGAGCATTCTTCAATCACCTCCAGAAAGTGATTCCACAAGGAAAACCCCAAGAAAATTATTGTAAAATTTTAGAAGCATAATCTCAAGTTAAAAATTCTGCAGGCTGCTGGAAACACACCACACACACACACACACACACACACACACACACACACACACACACACACACAAAAGCAAGTATCAATGAGCAACAGTGAGGATTACCCAGGATCTTGCAACTTCTGCAATAAAGGATCAGAGGGCCTGGAATAGCATGTTCTGGAAGACAAAGGACTTGGGGTTACAACCAAGAATCAACTATCCAACAAGACTGAGGGAAGGAAATGGATCTTCAATGAAATGAGACTTTTAATCATTTCTGTTGAAAAAAACAGAATTAAACAGAAAATTTTATCTTCAAAACAGGACTGAAACAAAGCATAGAAAGGTAAACAGAGAAAAAATACATATTATTTAAAAGTTAAACTGTTTACATCCCTAAAAAGGGAAAATGACACTTGTAACTCTGGAGAACTATATCTTCTATTGGAACAATTAGATGGGATATATATGGGCATTACTTGAATCTGATGTGATGATATCAAATAAAAAGACATTAAGGGATAGGAAAAGTATTGTACTGGGAGAAGAGGTAAGGGGAGGTAAAATGGAATAAATTAAATCACATGAAGAGTCACAAAAGACTTATTACAATAGAGGGGAAAAAGGGAATGGGATGAGTATTGCCTGAAGTTTAATCTCATCAGTTTGGCTCAGAGGGAATAACATATATACTCAGTTAAGCATAGATATTTATCTTACCATGTAGGAAAGAGGAGGAGAAAGAGGGAAAGAAGGAAACGGCTTGATAGAAGATAAGGCAGGCAACAATAGGCAAAAAGGGTAAGAGAAGGAAGGAAGAATACTAGAAAGATTGAGAGAGGGATTAGTCTGAAATAGAACACTAGCAAGAAGGGAGAGGCTGGGAAGAGAAAGCAAAAATATATACAAAGGAGAAAATAGGAAGGAGGGAAATTCAGAGCTGGTACTCATAACTGTGAATGTGAATGAGATGAACTCTCCCATGTAAGAGAAGTGAATAGCAGAGTGGATTAAAAACAAAATCCCACAATATCTTGTTTACAATATACAATATACAAGTTAATGCAATAAAATGACAATTCTATCCAAATTGGTCTACATGTTCAATGCCATACCAAACAAATTGCCAAAAAATTACTTTATTAAAGCTAGAAAAAAATAATAAAAGTCATTTGGAAGAAGAAAAGAGCAAGAATATCAAGGTCATTAATGAAAAAAAATTAGAAAGGATGGTGGCCTAGTAGAACTAGATCTAAAACTCTATGATAAAGCCGCAGTCATCCAAACAATATGGTGCTGACTAAGAAATAGAGTGCTAGCTCAGTGAAATAGGTTAGATATACATAAAACAATAATCAATATAGTAATCTAGTATTTGATGAAGCCCAAAACTCCAGCTTCTGGGATAAGAACTATTTCATAAAATTTGCTGGGAAAATATGTCAGAAACTCGGCATAAACCTACATCTATGTCACACCTTATACAAAAATAAGGTCAAAATGGGTACATGATTTAGGCATAAAGGGTGATACCATAAACAATTTAGGAGATCAAGGAATAGTTTACCTATCAGATCTTTGGAGAAGTGAGGAATTTATGTTGAAGAAACTAGAAAACATTATGAAATGCAAAATAAAAAGGTTTGCAAACAAAATTAACACAGTCAAGATTAGAAGGGAAGTACAAAACAAAGGGGAAAATTTTTATAGCCAGCGTTTCTGATAAAGGCCTCATTTCTAAAATAAATAAAGAACTTAATCAAATTTATAAGAATACAAGTCATTCTCCAATTGATAAATGGTCAAAGGATATTAACAGAAAATTTTCAGATGACAAAATTAAAGCCATTTATAGTTATATGAAAAAAATGATCCAAATCACTATTGGCTCATTAAAGAATACAAAATTTTTTAAATTAGAAAAGAAACACATGTGGCTAAGTGATATATTCTTAACCAGATGAGAGATAAAGACAATTACAAAAAATTAAAGATAATTTTGATTACTTGAAACTGAAAAAAGCTTCTACAAATACAAAGTTAATGTACTTAGAATAAGAAAGGACATTGCTAAATGGGGGAAAATATCTTTGTATCAATTTTCTCTAATAAATATTTAACAGTCAAGACATATGAACAGTTAACACATATACACACATGTATGTTATGTGTATGTATATGTGTTTAATAGCTATTGCCCAATAAATAAGTTGTCAAGAAAGATTCAAACAATCAGTTCTCAAAAGCACAATTGCAATGTATTCAGACCCACATGAAAAATCCTCCAAATGACCAAAAATAAGAGAAATACAAAACAAAAACCTTGAGTTTCATCAAATTGATAAAGATGACCAAAAAATGGCAATATTTAATGTTGGAATGGTTGTAGAATGACAGACACATAAATACATTGTCAATGGAGATGTAAAATGGTATAAACATTTGCAATATAGGAAATAGGCAACTAAATTTTCTATAGAATTTGATGCTGAGACTATTTCTGGGCTTATAACCCTAAGAAAGTTAGTGATATGAATAAAGTAAATATATAAACTAGAATGTGTATATTAGCATTTTTTGTGATAGCAAAGAAATGGAAATAAAATAGATCCTATTGATTAGGCAATGGCTAAACAAGTTGTGCTACATTATGTAATAATGTATTGCTGTGCTGTAAGAAATAACGTGTGAGATGAATATAGAGAAGCATTGAAACAAATACATGAACAGATGCACAACGGATTAAGCAGACACTCTCTCTCTCCCCATATACACAATAAGTATAACAATGAAAAGAATGACACACACAAAATCACAAGTAAATGTAACAAAATTACAAGGATAAAACATGACTCAACCCACCGTTTCATGGAGATGAGAGTTCCACAAATGTTGGATGTTACAGTTTTTGACTTTTTAAATGTATTGATCAACTGTACAGAATTTCTTTTTTTGGATCTTAAAATACTTTTAAAAGAATATGGGATGGCTCTCTGGGAAAAAAGGGGGGAGGGATACCATGGATGACTGTGATGACATATATATATATAGGCAAACAGAGGCTAAATGACTTTCCCAAAGTAATACAGCTTATAATTATCTGAGATCACATTTAAACTCAGATCTATTCAACATTTCTATACATTATGCCAAATATTTACTTGGGTTCAAGTACCATCTTATGACAGATAGATATGACCACAATTATGGGCAAATTACTTATCTTCTCAATGCTTTAACAGTTTTCTAACACTACCTTTTTCCAAGAAGATGCTTACCTGCATTGATAAAGGGAATTTCCTAACCCGCAAATTTTCTTTACTAATGAGATCTCAGGTCTGGATTCTATTCTTGGTCTTCAATGACATTCAGAACTTCAATTTGTTTATTTTTATTTTTTTAAATTAAAAGTTTTTATTTACAAAACATATGTATTGATAATTCTTCAACATTAACCCTTACGAAGCTTTCTATTACAAATTTTTCCCCCCCTACTCCCCACCCCTCCCCTAGATGTCAGGATATCCATTACATGTTAATTATGTTAAAATACTTGACAAATCGAATATATGTATACATATTTCCACACTTATCATGGTTGTGCAAGAAAAATCATATTTACAAGAAAGAAAAATCAGATAAAGGAAACACATTGCAAACAAACATCAATCGACAGCATGAAAATGTTATGTTGTGGTCCACGTTTCACATCCCTCTCTCTGGGTGTATATGGCTTTCTTCACTGAACAATTGGAAGTGGTTTGAAACACTTCATTGTTGAAGAGAGCTATGTCCATCAGAATTGATCGTCATATAGTATTGTTGTTGCCGTGTATAATGATCTCCTGGTTTTGCTCATTTCACTCAGCATCAGTTCATGTAAGTCTCTCCAGGCCTCTCTGAAGTCATCCTGCTGGTCGTTTCTTACAGAACAATAATATTCCATAACATTCATATACCATAATTTATTCAGCCATTCTCCAATTGATGGGCATCCATTCAGTTTCCAGTTTCTAGCCACTACAGAAAGGGCTGCCACAAACATTCTTGCACATGTGGGGTCCTTTCCCAGAACTTCAATTCTGTTCTTCTTGCCTGGAATGTCCTCCCTCTTTAATCCCATCTCTTAGAAAATAATTTTTCCTTTGAAATTTTACTTGTTGTACTTCCTACTTGAGGTCTTTTTGCATTTTTAATTAGTATCCTCTCTCCTAAAATTGTTATTTTCTTTGTAATCATTTTTTGAGTATGAGTTTTATCCCCCTAGCAACATGTAATGACCCTGTAGGCAGGAACCATTTCAGTTTTTTCTCTTTATAGCACCAACAGAATTTAGCACAATACTTTTTTTCCCCATGGTGGAGGAAAAGAGGCAGTAAAGTAGAATAAATAATGTTTATTATGAACAATGGTAAGGCCAGGGACAAAAGTTTTCTTAAAAAGAGAGACACTGGGGGGCAGCTAGGTGGCGCAGTGGGTAGAGCACCAGCCCTGAGGACCTGAGTTCAAATCTGGTCTCAGACACTTCCTAGCTGTGTGACCCTGGGCAAGTCACTTAACCCCAATTGCCTCAACAAAAAAAAAAAAAAAAGAGAGAGACACTGCCATTTGTATGTTTGTTTTAATATATGTTATAAAGCAGGGTTTGGACTCTGGCAGAGGGTTGCTTTACCTAATTTAAACATTGAGTACACTGGCCTCTACCATCTGAAGGCGAGGTGGTTATTTTCTCCCTTCACCTCTCCAGTAACCTCAAGGGATTTTAAATTGCTTAGGCTTTCTGCAATTTGCTTTAGTTCTCACTGATAGTATTTCCTCAATTGTATGAGGTAAGTCCCCTGAATCTGTTTCAATTAGTCACTGACATTTAAAATAGCTTTTACAAAGGATATTTACTTCAAATGTATAATCATAAATATACAAACTCATTCTCTCATACATGGGTCTTAATCCCACTTTATACTACTCATTCTCTGAGGGATAGAAGGGAATTCTATTCTTAGTTTAGCCCAGTTCCTATAAAGCACAGCCCTAAGTGCCAAGTTCCATGTAAAACTACTCTTGGGCTTGAATCCCAAGTCCCTTTGCTTCTCAGGGCTTTCCTTTTAGACTAGTTAGCTACAACATTCCCCCTGAGAATCATACTTCTAAGTATGGTAGTTTTTAATGCCTGCAACTGAAACTGAAAAAGACAAATGAAACAAAGAAAAAACAAACACCCAGGATCTTTAGGGTCTTGGGATCTGGAAGGAAAAAGGGGGTGAGGAAAGTAACTCCCTTCCTCATTTCAATTCATGGCTCTTGAACTGTGTGGAAAATGTAAATGATCTTTACCTCCTGAACGATAAGGGGGGAGAAAGACAGACAGACAGAGACAGAGACACACAGGGAGACACAGAGACAAAGACAGAGAAAAAGCAAATAAAGACAGAGAAAGAGAGAGACAGAGAGATAGAAACAGGGAAAGAGAGAAAGGACACACAGAGAGAGTGGAAAGAAGTGAGGAGAAGGAGGGGAGAAAGAGGGAGAGAGAGGAAGAGAGTATCATATTTTGATAGTATTAATGACATAACCTATTCTGCCAATTCTGCCAATCAAAGGAAGCCACTCCAACCTATATGATAGGGAAATACAGGAATCAAGGTGCCTCTATGTTAGACAATTTGGGCACAGTATATTTTAAGCAAGCAAATTGTGAGCCTCTGAGGTACAGAAGAATGCAGGATCTGGCCTTACTTACCTAGCCTGGGAAGTCAGTCAGCATAACTGCCCTAGGGGAAACTAAAATGGCTGTCACCCCTTTGCCTTAAGAGCAGACCTCAAAGTTTTAAAAAAAAGAGCAAAAAGAAAAAAGAACTTTGATCATAGACAGCTTTTATGGAGAAAGAAAAGAACAAACCTCAAACCCTGAGGATAATAAAGTCAAGCCAGCTCCATATGAAGCCTCAAATGGTAATATGAATTGGTCCCCATTTCACAAAGCTGTCTTGGAAAAATTCAAAAAGAATCTTAAAAGAGAAGAAAACTGGGAAAAGGAAATGAGACCTTTATAAGAGGTTATGGAAAAAAAACCAGAAATTATCTGAAGAAAACTTCTTTAAAACAGACTTGATGAAATGGAAAAGCATGTAACTCCTTACAAAATAGATATGAAAAAGAAACCAATTCATTGAAAAACAAAATCTGTGAAACAGAAAAAAAAATCCAATGATCAAAACACTTTATATAAAAGTTCAATTGGGCAAATGCAAAAAAAAGGATTAAAAAGCTAACTGAAGAATATAATTCACTAAAAATTAGAATTAAACAAATGGAAGTGAATCAATCGATGAGACCTCAAGAATCAGTCAAATAAAACCAAAAAAAGAAAAAAGAAAAGAAAAAATAGAAGAAAATGTAAAATACCTCATTGGAAAAACAACTAACCTAGAAAATAGATCTAGGAGAAACAATCTAAGAATCATTGGACTTCCTGAAAACCATGATGAAAAAAAGAGCCTAGACATCATCTTTCAGGAAATCATCAAGGAAAATTACCCAGATGCCCTAGAACCAGAGGGTAAAAGAACAATTGAAAGAATTCACCTTTCACCTCATGAAAGAGACCCCAAAATGAAAACTCCAGGGAACATCATATCTGAATTTCAGAATTATCAAATCAAAGAGAAAGTATTGCAAGGAGCCAGAAGGAAACAATTCAAATACAGAGGAGTCACAATCAGGTTTACCCACTTAGTAGCAGCTTCCACTTTTAAAGATCTAAGGACATGGAATCTGATATTCCAAAAGGCAAAGAAACTTGAATTTCAGCCAAGAATCAATTATCCAGCAAAACTGAGTATGATCTTTCAGGGAAAAAGACGAACATTCAATGAAACAGGTGAATTTTCATCTATTCCTGATGAAAAGAGCAGAGCTGAATAGAAAATTTCATCTTCAAATACAGAACTCAAGAGAAGCATAAAAAGGTAAAAAGTAAAGAAAAAATAACTTTCTTTTAAAAGTTAAAAAGCTTATATCCCTATATGGGAAGATGATATGTTTAACTCTTGAGATCTATACCTTTGCTATGGGTATATTTAGAAAGTGTAGATATAATTTGATTTTATTGTGACTATTTTAAAAAAATTTAGAGGAGGAAAAGTGATTCGAATAGGGTAAATTTCATATCATGAGGAGGCAAAAAAGAAAATTATTGAATTAATAAATAAAACTAAGAGTTGGTTTTATGAAAAAACCAACAAAATAGATAAATCTTTAGTTAATTTGATTAGAAAAAGGAAAGAAGAAAAATTGTTAGTCTCAAAAATGAAAAAGGGAGAGCTCTCCAGCAATGAAGAGAAAATTAGAGCAATAATGAGGTATATGCCCAACTATATGTCAATAAATATGATATTCTAAGTGTAATGAAGCAATATTTTAAAAATATAGTTTGCCCAGATTAACAGTAGAGAAAATAAATTACTTAAATAGTCCTATTTCAGAAAAAGAAATAGAACAAGCTATTAGTCAACTCCCTAAGAAAAAAATCTCCAGGACCAGATGAATTTACATATGAATTCTACCAAACATTTAAGGACATTTAATTTCAATACTATAAAAACTATTTGAAAAAGTAGGGAAAGATGGATTCCTACCTACCTAGTGATGGAGCTACTAAAAAAGATTAGATTATTTAGTCTCCAATTAATTTTAATATGTAGTTCCATGATCCCTTATTAAAATAATTTTATTGAATTATCATATAAAAGTGATACTTTTAATACTTCTGCCTTTCTTCATTTAACTATAAAGGTTTTATGACATAATATATAGTCACTTTCTGAAAAGGTGCAATATGTTGCTGAAAAAAACAGTGCGTTTCTATTAGTCAGTTTTCTTCAGAGATTTATTATATCTAGATTATCTAAGAATCTATTTATCTCTGTGAATTCTTTTTCATTTTTTAATAATTTACTAGGTTCTGAAAGGGAAAGATTGTCCTGTTGTTGTAGTTTTGCTAATTATTTCCATCTTCAGTTCATTTAGTTTTTCATTCAAAAATTTGGAAGCTATAATATTTGGTGCCTATAGGTTTAATATTGATATTACTTCATTTTTTAACATAATAAAGTTTCCCTATTCATCTCTTTTATTTAAATCTATTTGGATTTTAAATTCATCTGAAATCATGATTATTAGTACTGCTTTTTTGCATTAGGTGAAGCATAAATTCTATTCTCACCCCTTATTTTTACCCTATGTGTATCTCTCATATTTAAATGTTTCTTGTAAACAAAGAATTATCAAATTCTGTTTTTTAAGCCATTCTGATATCCATTTCCATTTTATGGGTTAGTTCATCCCATTCACATTCAAAATTATAATTTCCAATTGTGCATTTTTCTCCTTCCTATTTTTCATGACTGTTTATATTCTCTCCTCTTTTTTACCCTATTGCTTTTCAGCCATCTAATTAATCACTCTCCCTAATGTGCACCCTTTCTAAGAATACCTCCATCTTTTCCCCTTATCCTCCTATTCTTTTATAGTGTTTTTTTTTTATTAAAGGTAAATTTTAATTTTCATTTAAAAATTTTAAGTCCCAAATTTTCTCCCCTCTTCCCTAATATGTAAGCAATTTGATGTAGGTTAGATATGTACAATCATGTAAAACATATTTACATCTTATTCATGTTATAAAAGAAGAAACACACCAAAAGAAAACAAAAATGAAAAAAGTAAAGAAACTGAAAATAGTATGCTTTTATCTGTATTCAGACTCAATCAGTTCATTATCTGGATATGAACAGCAATTTTCCCAATGAGACCTTTGAATTGTCTTGAATCATTGTATTGCTGAAAATAGGTGTCATTCATTGTTGATCATAATTTTCTTCGTTCTGTTTGAAATTATGCCAAAAATGCAATCAAAACTATATACTCTTTGAGCCAGAAATATCAGTACTAAAATTCTATCCCAACAAGATTAAAAAAAGGAAAGGAACTTGCTTGTACAAAAATATTTATAGCAACTTTTTGTGTGTGGTGACAAAGAATTGGAAATTGAAGGGATGCCCATATATTGGAGAATGGCTTAACAAGTTTTAACATATGATTGTGATGGAATGCCATTATGTTACAAGAAGTAATAATTTCAGAAAAATCTGCAAAAATTTGCATAAAGTGATGACCCTATGTGATAGGAAAAAGTCCTAAGAAAAGTAGCCTTTCTTTGGAGGTCTCTTAAGCCCATTCCACTGAATAAAAGTCCCATCACATATAGAGAGACAGAAAGACAGACCAACAATTCCTTTTACTTCTGTAGGTGATAAACTGTGAGTATCTTAGCAATAGAGTGATACCAAGACAATTCTGAAGAACTTATGGTTAAAAATGTTATTCACTTCAAAAGAAAGAATTCTGAATTCTTTCTATATGTGTGTGTGTGTGTGTGTGTGTAAATAGTCTGAATTCAGATTAAAGCATATTTTAAACTTTATTTTTTGTTTTTTTGTATGTGTTTTCTTTCATACCATAACTAATATGTTTTATATGACTACACATATATATATATAACTTCTATTAAATTGCTTACTTTCTCAGTGAAGGGAAAAGTAAGAAGGAAAAACAAAACGAAGCGCACAAATTTAAAAATTGAACTTAAGTAGTGAGAAAAAAATAAAATATTTTATTTTTTAATATCTATGGACTACAATTAAGACTACAGTTGAAAAAATGGACCAAAGGGAAGATAAAAATGTGGTTTCATGCTAAAAGATTAAAGAGTATATATGTTTCAAAAGCTTGTGAACTCAGTGTCAAATTGGGTAAAACAAACAATTGAAACAAAAAGGATATATTACATATTAAAAGTTTTTTAACAGTGCAAAATCATGTATAAACCAATCCTGAATAAACCAATACATTCATCCATTTATTCATTTATTTATTTTTGGTCTCAAATGATTCTCAAGCTACTGCGTCTAGTGTGAGCTTAACAGGACTAGGAGATCATGGTTTTCTCGATCTCCAACTCTACCTTAATGGCTTTAAAAGGCTAAGAAAAAATATCAGTGGACTGGACTTACAGAGGTGAAAAGGATTTGTGAAAAGGATTCTTGGGGATTGAGAGTGGTTATATCCACCATGTATCCATGTCTGTATTTAAGTGATAGGACTTCTTTCAGTGGGAATGGATTCAAAACACTTGTAAACAAGGGCTATTTTTCTTAGGACTTTCTCCTATCCCATGGGATCAACTTATTTGTATGCCCAGGGGCTTTTAACATGTAGTAAGCCCAAAGGAAAGATATCTTTTCCTAAATATAGGCAGAGAATGAAAGGTCTTGTTGGAGAACTACATTTTTTGATGTAGGATATAAAACACCTGCCAACATACTATATTGCCTTTGAGCTTCCTCAGAAGAGAAAAAAATAAATGGCAGTACAAGACAAAAGAAGGAGATGAAGTAGATGATGAAAGCAACGGAAGTGAGAAAGAAGTAAGATGGGATGAAAGATTGATATGTGGACTGGATAGAAGAAATTTTTGTCTTCCAGAAAATCACTTGGTATTAGAATTTTACAAAGATGGAAAAAATTTATCTTTAAATACAAAGCCTATGAATAAGTGATTTAATTCCTGAATAGCCTGGAAGGGTAAAGGTGTTTTTTACAAAGGAGATCAGGGACTTAAGGAACATAAGCACTTCTTAGGAAAAAAGTCTTGCTTATCTATATTACTCAAACTAAATAGTAAATGGATAGATGTGGGATGTCGTTGGGACTGAATAGGTAGGAGAAAGAAGGATCCTATAAACACTCTCTTATATGGGCTAAGCAATAAAGACAGAGTAAGAGAAATAAACTGACAAGAAAAGAGACTTAGACAAGCTGGGACACAATAATTGGATGAGATCATGATAAGTCTGTAGGAGTCTGAAAGGAAATATCCATCAAATTACTGTAAGCCAAACAAACCACAGGGACCAAATACTTAAAAAGGAAAAGGACAAAAGGATTACATTATCAGCACAAAATTAATTTAATGGAGGAAAAAGTAAGCTCAACCAAAAAGGTCATAGAGATCCTTTGCAACAAAAAATACCTCTTTATTGTTCAAAATTCTGGAAGAAAAATTATAATTTAAAAATTAATTCTAATGAATTTACTTTGTGGGGCTAAATATTTAAGATATCAAAAATCCAGATGAAATTGTATTGGTAATGTTTATTAGTCCTAATCTCAAATTATGCCTGATTCTCCTTCAGCAACTTTTTGAATTTGTTCTTACTGCTTTTGCTCTCCTCCACTGCTGTCTCCTTGTATCTGTGGGAGAATAGCAGTCCACTTATTTTCTTTTTCATAGAAATGCAGTGGAATGCAAATAATGTATATATTTAGAATAACTTGGTAAATAATTTATAACCTTACAGTAAATTATTTATTTACTTCAGGCATACTTATTTAGAATATGAATATAAATATTTCATAGACTCTGCCACCAAGTGTAAAATTAAATGTCTCTGCCTTGAGTCCTGGAAACTACTATATATACACTGTACACAGTGAAATACCAATAACCATATAGTTCTTGAGTTATTTTCTCCTTAAAATTCTTCCAGAAATTTTATGAAACTTCCCCCAAATATAAAAAGTCCCCTCTGTTTCCTCTTGCTAGTGAATGTTTGAATTCTTAATTCATTCGTATACATTTAATGTTTCCTACTACATATTTGACATTGTGATAGGCATGATGGAAGTGTATAAGAGAAATATAAGACATAATACTTATCCTGTAATTTTGCAAGTTGGCTGGATAGCCAAGAAGACATATCACTTAAAAAATGAGAAAACAATATAAGATAGTATCTAGTGATTTAAAGAATCATCACAATAATATCTAACATTTATATAATTTTCTAAAGTTGACAAGTCACCTTGCACATATAATTTTATTTATTCCTCACAATAAGTATGTCAATAAGTACTATAAGTACTTATGTTCTTTACTTTCCAGATGAAGAAACTGAAACTCAGAGAATTTAAGGGACAAGGTAATGGTTAGAATCAAGAATTAAATATTGTAAGTGGAAGCTAAGTTATACTTTAGTACAAACCTCCATGGTTATTATATAGTTGAAGAAACTGATGCTAAAAAAGTGAAATGTTTATTTAAAATCATACAACTTAGTTGATTAGAAGAATAAGAGTTAGAATCTGGTTATTCTGAAACTTTCCATCCTTTCCAATGCTCTATTGAAATCCCTAGTCCTCTGTGCTGCTATTGTGTAAATCAATGAAAGTTAAGTTTCTTAGAATTTGTGCATAAAATTAGGAATTGGTTTAAGTTAACTTAACTCCTTGATACCTTTTTCAGGGTTGGTTATCTACCTTTGATGTTTATCTGATTCACCCAAATCTCACTTGTGATTCTAAGAAGTTGTAGCATGCACAATAGACATACCTTAGTCAACCACTTCAGCAGATGGGCTAAACTAAGCCAAAGGTAACCAAGATAGGAGGATCTCTATCCAAAACATGCAAAGACCTCCTCTGTGGAAAATACACAAGTGAACAAATCATTCCAATGGGTCTTTAAGGCATTGATAAGAGATGCTGTAGAGTGCTTAAAGGTTGGTTAGACATCATAAACACCAAACGTCATCCACTGCATCCCAAGTTCTCTCAACTTTTTTCTCACCATTAGATTTTGATGGCTGTGCAAGAGAGAATGAAGCTGACAACTTTGGTAAACAATGAATAACTTAAATACAATTTATGCATGAATCAAAAGTTATCACCTAGACCACAGATATACAAAGGTAGCCCAGACTACAGGGTCATCTTCTCACTAGACAGTAGTAGCAGTGGGAGTTAGCAGTTAGCTGGGTTGTCCAAGTAGCCTTTTTAAAGAACCACATTGCTCACATCCTGGAGTTAGGATGAAGGTAGAAAAGGTGCCCTAAAAATTGTTTGCTTCTTCTAAATCAATCCTGGTTTACTTATTGCAGTAGGCAGGACTACTACCCTGTGGTTGAAACATAAACACACAATCAAAAAATCTGCAAAAATGATCCCGCTTACCAATGGTACATGCAATGTGCACATACTTTTGGATAACAGGAAATCCAGTAGACCTCAAAGAAGATCAGCTCTTGTTGAAAGAAGACTCAGCAGGGGAAAACTGGAAAATAATACGTCAGAAACTTGGCATAGATCTAAATTTCACATCCCGTGCCAAAATAAGGTCAAAATGGGTGCATGATTAGGACATAAAGAATGATGCAATAAACAAATTAGAAGAGCAAGGGATAACTTACCTATCAGATCTTTGGAGAAGGGAGGAATTTATGACCAAAGAAGAACTAAACATTATGAAAAGCAAAATGGACAAAGTTAATTACATTACATTAAAAATTTTTAGGACAAACAAAACCAACAAGCTTAAAAAAGAAGTTCAAAGCTGGGAAAAAATCTTTACAGCTAATGTTTCTGATAAAGGTCTCATTTCTAAAGTATATAAAGAACTCGGGCGGAGCCAAGATGGTGAATTGCGGACAGCTTTCTCTGTGAACTCCTCCGACATTCCCTCAAACCCAGACAAAGTAAGCCTTCCAACTGGTTTCTGAGTGAGGGCCTCGCCAAGCATTTGGACTACAACGCACTTCTATAAAAGATCTACCATAAAAGAACTCCGGAGAAGGTTAGCCTCAGGGGAAATCGGCCGCTGGTCGTGATCGGACTCCAGCCAGGGCGGAAGTCAGGGCTGCGATAGAGGGGCGGATTTTGGGCACCCACGAAGCCCCTGGGAGACGCCTGGGCCACTTTGCTCTGCTTGCGGGCAGGTGCTTTGGCAGATCTGCCTTTGGAAGGGGGTGGATCGAGACCAGCTGAAAACATGGTCCTAGTGCGAATCTAGCCCGACCAGCCTCAGACCGGAAGTCAACTCGGCAAACTGCCCCAGGGCAAATACAAATTGTTGCAGTTTTCTCGGCTTTTGACCAATATCGCAACTTTAAATCATGAGCAAGAAGCAGAAGAGAGCTCTCACCATAGAAAGCTTTTATGGAGAAAAAATAGAACAGTCCCCAGATCCTGACATTATGAAAACAATCCCAGATGAAGCCACAAAGGCAGACTTAAGTTGGTCTCCCTTTCAGAAGGCTTACCTGGATGATTGCATTAAGAATCTCAAAAGAGAGCTAGAAGAAGAATGGGGAAATAAATTGAGATCAGGGCAACAGAAATATCAAAAACTGGAAAATAGGACTGGTGAATTGGAAAAAGAAAACAGTTCACTGAAAAACAAAATTGGTGAATTGGAAAAAATCACCAATTCACTGGAAAATAAAAATGGTGAACTGAAAAACAAAATTGGTGAATTGGAAAAAGACAACAATTCACTGAAAAATAAAACTGGCAAAATGGAAAAAGAATGCATTGAATCCAGAAATTCAATTGGCCAGCTACAAAAGGAGCTAAAAAAGATAACTGAAGGAAATAATACTTTAAAAATTAAAATTGGACAAATAGAAGTAAATGACTCAATAAGACTTCAAGAATCAGTTAAACAAAAACAAAAAAATGAAAAAATAGAAGAAAATATGAAATATCTCCTAGGAAAAACAACTGACTTGGAAAACAGATCCAGGAGAGACAATTTAAGGATTATCGGACTCCCTGAAAGCCACGATGAAAAAAAGAACCTGGATGCTATCTTCCAGGAAATCATGAAGGAGAATTGCCCTGATGTTTTAGAATCAGAAGGCAAAATTGGCATTGAAAGAATTCACCGATCACCTCCAGAAAGAGACCCCAAAATTAAAACCCCAAGGAATATCATGGCCAAATTTCAGGACTATCGCACCAAGGAAAAGATATTGCAAGCAGCTAGAAAGAAACAGTTCAAATACCGAGGAACTGTCATTAGAATTACACAGGATCTGTCAGCTTCCACATTGAAGGATCGAAGGGCCTGGAACCAGATATTCCGAAAGGCAAAAGAACTTGGATTACAGCCAAGAATAAGTTATCCAGCTAGAATGAGCATCATCTTCCAGGGAAGAAGATGGTCATTCAATGATACAGGAGAATTTCACCTATTTCTAATGAAAAGACCTGATCTGAACAAAAAATTTGATCTCCAAATAGAGAACTCAAGAGAAACATAAAAAGGTAAAAAGGAAAACTCTTGAGAACTATATTCCTACTATAGGTATCCTTTAAAGAATGGCAGTATAATTTGATTTTTCTTTGATAATAATGGAAAAGAAATTAGAGGTGGAAGGGATACCATACTGAAAAAGAAAAAGGGGGGAGGGGGGAAAAGGAGGCAAAATAAAGTAAAAATAAAGGAGGTAAAATAAGGCAAAATCTCATAAAGAGACATAGAAGATCTAATATAATTGAGGGAAAGAAGGGAGGGCGATGAGTATTGTGTAAACCTTACTCTCATTAGATTGGACTCTAAGAGAGTATATCAGACACATTTG
>JAJPUD010001407.1:48227-70393 GCA_023553655.1 Myrmecobius fasciatus | reverse complement strand
CCAAGAAATTATCTTACAGATCTAGAAAAAATAGTAGCAAAGTTCATTTGGAAAAACAAAAGGTCAAGAATTTCAAGGGGATTAATGAAAAAAAAAGGCTGAAGATGGTGGACTTGCTGTACCAGATCTAAAACTATATTATAAAGCAGCGGTCATCAAAACCATTTGGTACTGGCTAAGAAATAGAGTAGTCGATCAGTGGAATAGGATAGAATCACAAGACAAACTAGGCAATAACTATAGCAATTTGGTTTTTGATAAACCCAAAGACCCCAGCTTTTGGGATAAGTATTCACTATTTGACAAAAACTGCTGGGAAAACTGGAAACTAGTGTGGAAGAAATTAGGGCTTGACCCACATCTAACACCACATACCAAGGTAAGATCTAAATGGGTTCATGATCTGGATATAAAGAGTGATTTTGTAAACAAGTTAGAGGAACATAATATAGTTTACCTCTCAGACCTGTGGAGATGGAATAAATTTATGTCCAAAGAAGAACTGGAACTCTTAATTGAAAACCAGATAGATAACTTTGACTATATTAAGTTAAAAAGTTTTTGTACAAACAAAATCAATGCAGACAAGATTAGGAGGGAAGCAATAAATTGGGAAATCATCTTTACATTTAAGGGTTCTGATAAAGGTCTCATCTCTAAAATATATAGAGAATTGTCTCATATTTATAAAAATTCAAGCCATTCTCCAATCAATAAATGGTCAAAGGATATGAACAGACAATTTTCAGAGGATGAAATTAAAACTATTTATAGTCATATGAAAAGGTGCTCCAAATCACTATTGATCAGAGAAATGCAAATCAAGACAACCCTGAGATACCACTTCACACCTGTCAGATTGGCTAAAATGACAGGAAAAGTTAATGATGAATGTTGGAGGGGATGTGGGAGGGCTGGGACACTGATGCATTGTTGGTGGAGCTGTGAACGGATACAGCCATTCTGGAGAACAATTTGGAGCTATGCTCAAAAAGTTATCAAACTGTGCATACCCTTTGACCCAGCAGCATTTCTATTGGGCTTATATCCCAAAGAAATCATAAAGGAAGGAAAAGGCCCCACATGTGCAAGAATGTTTGTGGCAGCCCTTTCTGTAGTGGCTAGAAACTGGAAATTGAATAGATGCCCTTCAATTGGAGAATGGCTGAATAAATTATGATATATGAATATTATGGAATATTATTGTTCTGTAAGAAATGACCAGGAAGATGATTTCAGAGAGGCCTGGAGAGACTTACATGAACTGATGCTGAGTGAAAGGAACAGAACCAGGAGATCATTATACACGGCAACAACAGTACTATATGACGATCAATTCTGATGGACATGGCTCTCTTCTACAATGAAATGTTTCAAACCACCTCCAATTGTTCACTGAAGAAAGCCATATACACCCAGAGAGAGGGATGCGAAATGTGGACCACAACATAACATTCTCATACTCCTTGATTGGTGTTTGCTTACATTGTGTTTCCTTTATCTGATATATCGTTTGTGTAGATAAGATTTTTCTTGCACACCAATGATAAGTTTGGAAATATGTATACATATATTCGATTTGCCAATATTTTAACATAATTAACATGTAGTGGATATCCTGCCATCTAGGGGAGGGGTGGGGAGTTGGGGGGAAAATTTGTAACGGAAAGCTATGTAAGGGTCATTGTTGAGGAATTACCCACACATATGTTATGCAAATAAAATAAAATTTAAAAAAAATAAAAAAAATGAGAAAAAAGAAAAAAAAAAGAACTCTGTCAGATTCATAAGAATACAAGTTAATCCCTAAATATAAATGGTCAAAGAATTTGAACAGATAATTTTAGATGATGAAATTAAAGCCATTCATAGTTATATGAAAAAATGCTCTAAATAACTATTGAATCTCTATGCAAATTATGATAACTCCTGAGTTACCACCTCACACCTCCAGATTGGCTAATATGACAGGAAAAAATAATGATAAATGTTGGAGGGGGCATGGGAAAACTGGAACACTAATGCATTGTTGGTGGAGTTGTGAAATGGTCCAACCATTCTGGAGAGCAATCTGGAATTCTGCCCAAAGGGCTATAACACTGTGCATGCTCTTTGACCCAGCAGTGCCATTACTGGATCTGTATTCCATGAAAATCATAAAGAAGGGAAAAGAACCCACATGTGTACAAATGTTTATAGCAGCTTTTTTTGTAGTAACAAAGAATTGAAAAATGAGTAGATGTCCATCAATTGCGGAATGGCTCAATAAACTGTGATATATGTAAGTAATGGAAATTATTATTCTATAAAAACTGATTAACAAGCTGATTTGGAAAGATTTTCAGGAACTGATGGTTCATGAAAGAAGCAGAACCAGGAATACATTGTACACAATAATAGCAAGAATGTGAGATGATCAACTATAAAGGACTTGAATCTTCTCAGCGGTTTAATCATCCAAAACAGTCTCAATAGACTTTGGACAGAAAATACTATCTGCATCCAGAAACAGAATTATGGAGAGTAAATATAAACCAATACATGCTATGTTCACTTCTTTTTCCTGTTTTTTTTCCTCCCATGGTTTTTCCCTTTTGTTCTGATTTTTCTCTCCCAACATGATTCATAAAGCAATGTGTATAAAAATAAATAAATAAATTTGAACTTGCTGAAAAAAAAAAAAAGAAAGAACACTCAGCAGTATCACATCCAAATATAAGACCTGTGTGAAATGAGATTGGCAAATGAAAGTCAACTTACAGAAGTTTCGTGGGATACACATTTTTCTGCAGTGGTCATGATGATGGGGACCACTGTGAAACTGGCTTAAGTTTCACAATCAAAACCAATCTAATCAATAAGCTGTTATATCTCCCAGAAGGAGGGAACAGGCTCTTGACAATGCAATTGCTATGTAGGAAAGCACCACACCACCATCTCAGTGTGTATGCTTTCACCATGACAAATTCTGATGAGCTGAAAGAAAAATTTTATGAAGACCTGGAGACACTCATTCATCAGTGTGCCAAAAACTTATAATTCTGGGTGACTTTAATGCCAGAGGAGGCACAGACGATCAGACTGACAGAGTCCTTGGGAGGAGTGGAATCAGAAATGCAGTAGTCATTTATTAATGAAGACTTGTATGTCTCATGACCTCCTCATTACCAACATGGTCTTCCATTTACCTAAAAACAATAAAATTTAGTGGATCACTCCCAAAGCAAAAATTAGCACTTTTTTTCTACTTTTAGGAACCAACATGGCAGAGTAAACAGTGAGTCACTCTAACCCTCCCATGTTCTCCTCTGGAAAAACATAAAATAGCATCCCAAGACAAGTCTTGGAGCAGCAGAATCAGCAAGGAGACACGATGAAATAATCTTTTAGCCCAGGAAATTTGAAATAACAGCCAGAAGGATCACTCTCACTCTAGTAAAGCAAAGGGAAAAAAGGGGGACTACAGTCCAAGATAGAAAGCTGACTAGTGAGCCAGCAGCAAGCCCCACCTCAGGAAATCAGAAGATCCTGAACCTCAGGATAGTGAAATATGGGAGAAACCTCTCCTGTACCTTCACAAAACCAGAGAAACCTGTGGACTCATGCTCCAGGGAATCACCACATGCTCTGATGTAGCCCTAATAAAATAAAGAATTAGTGAAGGGGAAAATACAAAGAAAGGTAGCTTAGCAATACCAGATCGCAAATTATATTATAAAGTAACAATCTAGCTAAGATATAGAGTGGTAGATCATTGAATAGACTTGGTACACAAAACGTAGTAGTCAATAACAAAAAGTGTTTAATAAACAAAAAGACCCCAGATTTGGGGATAAGAACTCAGTGTTTGGCAAAAAGTCCTGGGAAAATTACAAAAACAATAAAACACAAATTAGGTATAGACCAACATCTAATACCATATATCAAAATAAAGTCAAAGCAAGTATATGATTTAGACATAAAAATAACTTGATAAGCAAATTAGAAGACAAAGAAATAATCTGTCAGACCTCTGGGAAGGGGGAAAATTCATGATCAAACAAAAAGCAGAATTATAAAATGCAAAATATTTAAATTTGAAAAAAATATGTTAAAAAGCTTTTGTACAAACAAAACCAATGTAATCAAGATTAGAAGGAAAGCAGGAATCTGGGAAGCAAACTTTATAGAAAGAGTCTCTGATAAAGGCCTCATTTCTCAAATATATGTAATTTGTAAGAGTACAAGACATTCCTCAATTGATAAATTTTCAAAGGATATGAATAGACAATTTTCAAATGAGAAAATCAAAGCAAATTATAGGCATGTGAAGAAGTGCTTTAAATCAATGTTGATAAGAGAAATACAAATGAAAGTAATTCTGAGATATATCAATCAGATTGGCACATATACCAAAAAAGGAAAGTGACAAATGTTGGAGAGGCTGTGAGAAAATCAAGACACTAATGCACTGTTGGTGGACATGTGAACTGATACAACTATTCTGGAGAACAATTTGAAACTATGTTCAAAGGGCAGTCAAACTGTGCATACCCTTTGACCTAATAATACTACTGATAGGCCTGCATCCCAGAGATTATAAAAATTGGGAAAGGATTAATATATGCAAAAACATTTATAGCATCTCTTGCCATGGTGTGAAAATATTGAAAATTGAGGGGATGTCCATCAATTGAAGAACAAGCTGTGATTTATGAATGTATTGGAAATATGCAATGAGAAATGATGAATAAGTAGATTTCAGAAAAATCTGTAAAGACTTATGTGAAATGATGCAAGGTGAAATAAGCAGAACTAGGAAAACATTGTATAAGTTTTCAATAGCATTGTATAATGATCAACTGTGAATGACTACTCTCCTCAGCTACACAATGATTCATAATAAGAACAAAGGACTCATGGAAGAAAATGTTATATATATAACCAGATAAAGAACTGGTGGACTCAGAATGAAAATTGAACACTTACTTTAATCTATCTCATGATTACTTTTTCCTTTTGATTGTTTTTTTCTTTCACAATTGTGACAAATATGGATATATGCTTTACATGATAGCACATATATTAAACTGCCTACCATCTTTGGAAGAGGTATGGTAGGAAGAAAGGAAGTGGAAAAAACTTGGAATTCAAAACCTTATAAAAGTTAATGCTAAAATTTTTCTTGACGTGTAAGTGAGGAAAAAACAAAAACTATAAAAAAAAAAGCATTCCCTCAAAACTGACTCAATTAACTATGTCATTATAAGGAAAGAAACAAAAAGGATAAAAGAATGATAAAGGTAATGTGTAGCACTGAATACTGGACCAATCATAGACTTATCCTGTCCAAGCTAAACATTCTCACTCAACAAAAGTGGTGACTCCAAGTCAAGAGGACTACCAGAAAACAATGTCAGCCGAGAGCTTCTCCAACTAATAACAATTCATTACCAACTTGAGAGAAAGTTGAGCCAACACAGAGTTGGCAATAGTGGAGCAGAAAATGAGTAAGCAGCTTTCAGAAATTTGGTATGCAGAATTACATTTACTTATATAAGTCAGAAGATTTCAAACATCAAGATTGACTTGACAAAAATGAAGGAGAAACTCAGAACCTGCTAAATAAAAAAAGAACTCCACAGGGTTTAAGTTTGTCAGAGTGGTTTGTCAGTCTCTAACAAACCAATATTTAACTCCATCAAAAGCAAACTGTAAATGAAACTTAAAGAGAAGCAGGATTCTTGACTCAGTAAGAAGGCAAATAAAATTCAGTTTTACATTGATAGCAACAATTCAAAATGCTTTTATGATGCCCTGATATATATGGAGCAGAGACTTGTGGTTCATCTCAACATGTCAGGGCTGATGGAGCTTCATTCACAAATGATAAGGACATGATCTTAGTGAGATGGACTGAAGGCTTCTATAAGATTCTCAATAGACCATCAGCAAACAATGCTGAAACCATTGACTGTATATCTCAGAATGAAGTCAATCACACTGCTGCTGAGCTTCCAGCTGAAGAAGAGATTTTGAATGCTATTTGGCTCCTTGCATATGGCAAAGCACCTGATGCTAATTCCATGCTAGCTGAGATTAAGCAGGCAGAGTCCACTGCTCTTATAAAAACTGACCTGGAAAATAGATTCAGGAGAAACAATCTAAGAATTATTGGACTACCTGAAAACCATAATGAAAAAAAAAAGAGTCTAGATAAGAAAAAAAAAGTTTATTTAACATTAGTATCTTAACACTTAAGAATATAGAACCTAATCCAGAATATGTTGTCTCCCTTGTCTTCATATGGAAATGCTTTTGGTCAGAAGAACATGTTGTATCAGAACGGCATGTCAAATCACACAGTAGGGGGGCATTCATAAAAATGAGCAACATTGACTATAGGATAGCCTTTTATGGTCCATTATCAATAACCAGAGACTTAGTCTGCTAAATCTAAGTTTTATGAGCAACTTCCATATTTTTTAGGGATAAATTAGCTTAACCTACATAGCATGAACTCTAGTAAATGTTTCTCACATCCCAGTATACAAAAGACAATAAACACGATGGAAGTTCTTATATTTTCATATATATCTTTCACTCAGTTGTGTGTTGGCAGAAATATGGTCTGTTTTAGCTTCTTTCTAATAAAAACCTTCCCATTCCTTTTAATATCCTTGTCACATGCTTAATAATTTGTTAATAATTATTTAAAGTCTGTTGTTTTTGTAGAAATAGAAAAGTAAATATACATATTACTTGTTCCTATTGCTCTCGGATTTTTTTTATAATTAGACCAAGATTTTTTAATGCCTTTAACATCTCCCTCTCCTTCAAATAACTTGTGAATCAATTCTTCCGTGTCTTTATAATTGTTTCAACCTGAGTACAGATCTTTTTGTTTATCTACTTTCCCCTTCTTTGATCTTTTTAGTACTATTTCTATCTCCTATATAATCACAAGGTGATTTTAGGGTACAAATGAAGTGGGAACACTGCCTTAGTGTTGAAAAAATAACTTATTGTAAATCTTTGCAAATCTTTTTCATTTTTCTTCTTTTTTTTTTCCTTTCCATTTTCATTCTTATAAGCCTCAGGATGGCTTTCAATAGGATTATTGGATCATAAATTTAATGCTGGAAGAAGGCCTTGAGGCCATCTCGTCCAACAGCCTAGTTTTAAAGTTTAAAAAAAAAAAAACTAATGGGGAAAGTGGGGCCCAGAAAGAACAAGTTACTTACCAAAATCACTCAGTTATAAATAAATGTCAGAGAAGAGATTTTTGTTCTCAGCCTCTAGATTTATTTCTTCTCTCGCTACCACAGTGACTTTATTCTCTTTAGTCAAACTTTCTTTGAACTTTGATCTATTTCATGAGATGATAATATTCATAATCTTCTATCACCTTTCTTTGTTAAATTTTACATATGTGTTTATATTCTCAAGAACCATTATCTTTGTCAAGTATCTGCTTACTAAGTGTTTTTAGGCTCTTTTTCTTCTCTGTGTTTTAACAATATATTTAGAAGGGGTTAAATTTATGTATGAAATTATTTTATTCTATGATCAAATAATTTCTTTTCTTCACATATCATTTTGACCATCACTTTATTTTTATTGTTTCTTTTTTATTTTTTTGCTTTTTGCTGAGGCAATTGCGGTTAAGTGACTTGCCCAGGGTCACAGAGCTAGGGAATGTTAAGTGTCTGAGACCAGATTTGAACTCAGGTCCTCCTGACTTCAGGGCTGGTGTTCTAACCACTGCGCCACCTAGCTGCCCCGACCATCACTTTTTTGAATAGATCTTTACTGAATTATTTTAATTGCATGCTCTATATTTTTTTCTAATTTTTATTTTATTCTGGATTTGAAATTTTTTTTTATTTTTAGTGATTTGACTACATATAGATAGCTGATTCCACAGAATACTAATTCTTTCCTTTCTTCTAAAAATAATTAATTAATTTTTGTCATGTTATTTGGTATACAACATGCTAAGTACCCATCAATACCTTTCTTTTTTAATGTATTTATTTAAAACAAATACAAATTAGAAAAAAAACAGAAAAAAATTGTCATATGCATAGCAGAACATGAGAGTATTCAAAATGTATAAAAATAAATTTCCATTTCAAGAAAACATACATAATGAAATACATTATATTCAAAACTGTTCATCTTTGCTTCCTTGTAAGTTTTCTTTTATTCTCTGCCATGTGCTTTTTGTTTTATTCTTTTGTTTTTCCATTTTCTTTCCCCCACCTTCCTGTACCAAGCTACCATTAAGCAAGAATATATTTATGAATGAATGAATGTATGTATGTATATATACACATTTATGCATGTGTATACATACATGCACAGTTATACATACTCTTATATACATATATATAGATGCATTCACATAGATACTTATAATCATACATATATATGTTCATATACTTCTATGCAAGGTTATATGACACTTGTTTGTCTCCTCTTTCTCTGAAGGTAGATAATATTATCCATTTTAGGTCTAAGTTTTTCCATAATTTTCTAAATTCACCAACTCATCATTTCCTGAGTCAGCTCCAAACCAAACTTTCTTTTGAACTATCCAATTACTAATGATATTCTTAGATATATGGTTTAACATTTCCATGTATAGAACAGCTTGTCTTTATTGAGTCCCTTGAAATTAGTCTTAAATGTTTCTCATCATATCTTATGCAACAAATTTTCTATTTAGTGCAGAGGGTTTCTTTTTAAACAAAATTTTGAAAATCTGAAAATTTGTTGAATATCCATTTGTTGTTATTGTTGGTGGTGTTCAGGATTATGGCTAATTTTGCTGGGCATGATATTTTCAGTCACAACCCTAATTCTTTTATTCTTGGATATATGGCATTCTGGAATCTTTTACTGTAACATCTGATAGGTCTTGTATGATTCTAATTGTGCCTCCAACATATTTGAAATGTTCTTTTTGTGGTTGTTGTTGTTTGTAAAATTTTCTCTGTGATCTGGGGGTTTTGAAATTTAGCAATGAGGTTCCTATAAGTTTTCCTTGTGGAATTTCAGGTGATTGTTGGAGGATTTTTAAAATTTCTATTTCCTCCTCTTGTTCTATCACTTCAGGACAACTTTCTTTAATTATTTCTAATATTATTGAATCAAGATTCTTTTTGATAGTAGTTTTCAAATAGTCCGGTTATTCTTATGTTTTTTTTATCTGTTCTCTAGATATGTTGTTTTTCTTATGAGATGTCTGATATTCTCTCATTTTGTTTTATTTTTTATATTTTGTTTCATTATTTCTTAGTCTCATATCTTTCCTGGCTTTCCCTTGACCAATTCTAACTTTCAGAGTCTTTTTCTTCCTTTAGACTCTGGGTTTCCTTTTGTAGTTGATTGACTTTCTTTTCACAATCTTCTTATTTTCTTGGATTGTTCTTATTTTTTGTTTTAGTTCCTCAGTCTCTCTCATTTGAGCTTTAAAAGTACTTTTTGAGTTCTTCTATGCATTCTTTTTGGGCAGATGGCTAGTTAAATTATTGTTTGGGTTATTAGAGGCTTTCTTATTTCAATGTCCTCTTCTCAAAATAAACTCCAGTCTTTCCTATTTTCATAATAACTTTCTATGGTTTGATTCTTCAGAAGAGGACAACAATGTCAAAATGTCTACATGCAAATCCTCAAAGAGAAATATGAATTCGTCTCAAGTCCAAAAGCCTTCTTGGAAGAGCTCAATAAAGACTTTTTAAAAAAAATTAGAGGGACAGAAGAAAAATTGGAAAAAGAACTAAGTTATGCCTAAGAATAATAAATAGTCAATGACTTGGAAAAAGGACCAAAACATCACTGAAGAAAATAATTTCTTTAAAAATACAATTGTTCAAGGGGAGGTAAAAGGGGTAAGAGAGGGGCAGGGGAGAGCAGGGGGAGGACAGAGCCAAGATGGCACAGAGGACACACATTTCTTCTTGACCTTCTCCCATGACCCTCACACTAATTACAAAATCCATTCTCTAAATTAGTTCTGGACTGGCAGAATCCATGAATATTGGGAGTGTAACAAATTACCAGCAGAAGATAATTTCAAAGCTCTCCAGAATTTGCATGGAGGGAGGCAGGCCAAGCACAAGCAGGCCAAGTGCAGGCAGTGCAGATCCAGGACAGTGTGGTATCTGCAAGCAGAGAATCTACAGGGAGGAATCTACAGCAGTGTTGGATACTCTGTCCTGGGTGCAAGCCAGTAGATCAGCAGAGGAGTGATAAAACATGCAACAAAAATACAAAAGTAAATAGTGAACCTTGAAAGGCCAGAATCCCTGGGACAAGTCGCAAGAAACTGGAAACTGAATGGATGCCCATCAATTGGGAATGGCTAAATAAATTTTGGTATATGAATGTCATGGAATATTATTTTTCTGTAAGAAATGACCAGCAGGATGATTTCAGAGAGGCCTGGAGAGACTTACATGGACTGATGCTGAGTGAAATGAGCAGAACCAGGAGATCATTGTACACGGCAACAACAAGACTATATGATGATCAATTCTGATGGACATGGTTCTCTTCAACAATGAAATGTTTCAAACCACTTCCAATTGTTCAGTGAAGAAGAAAGCCATCTACACCCAAGGAGAGGCCTGTGGGAAATGAGGGTGGACCACAACATAGCATTTTTACTCTTTCTCTTGTTTGCTTGCATTTTGTTTTCTTTTTCAGGTTTTTTTTTTCTTCTTGATCAAATTTTTCTTGTACAGCAAGATAACTGTATAAATATGTATACATATATTGGATTTAACATATATTTTAACATATTTAACATGTATTGGAATACTTGACATCTAGGGGAGGAGGTGGGGAGAAGGAGGGGAAAATTTGGAACCGAAAGCTTTGCAAGTGTGAGTGTTGAAAAATTACCCATGCAAATGTTTTGTAAATAAAAAGCTTTAATAAAAATAAATACAAATACAAATACAATTGAGCAAATGAGAAAAAATACATTGAAGAAAAGTACCCTTTCAAAAGGAGAATTAGTCAAATGGGGAAATAAAATACAAAAACTAGATATGAAAATAATTCCTTTAAAATTCATATAAAGAATCAAACAAAATCAAAAGAATGAAAAAATAGAAGAAAATATAAAATATGATTGACCTGGAAAATAGATGCAAAATAATTAATTTTCCAATTATTGGACAACCTGAAAGACACAATCAAAAAAAAATCTAGATAACATATTGCAAGAAATTATCAAAGACAACTGCTCTGATATCCTAGAACAAATAAATAGTAAATACAGTAAAATAGTCATTGAAAGAATCCACCAATCACCTCCTGAAAGAGATTCCAAAATGAAACTCCAATGAATATTATAGCCAAATTCCAGAATTATCAGGTCAAGGAGAAAATACTGCAAATTCAAAGGAAGCTGGCCTAACTATACCAAATCTAAAACTGTATTATAAAATTTCAATCATCAAAACTACTTGGTACTGGTTAAGAAATAAAAAGGTGGATAATTAGAATATTTTAGGTACAAAAGGTACAATAGTGACTGTCTAGAGTAAACTACTGTTTGATAAACCCAGAGATTCCAGTTTCTGGGATAAGAACTTAATATTTGACAAAAATTGCTAGGAGAACTGGAAAATAAAATGATAGAAACAACACCTAGACCAACATCTCACACGTTATATTAAGATAAGATCAAAATGAATACATAATTTAGACAGGAAGAGTGATACCACAAGCAAATTAGGAGAATAAAGAATAGTTTACCCATCAGATATTTGGAGAAGAGAAATATTTATGATAAAATGAGATGGAGAATGTTGTGAAAAGCAAAATGAATAATTTATATTAAATTTAAAAGGATTTTAACAAATAAAACCAATGTAATGATAATTAGAACAAAAACAGAAAACTGGGAACACTTTTTTACAACCAGTATTTCTGATAAAGGTTTCATTTCCCAAATATAGAGAACAAAGTCAAATTTATAAGAATACAAATCAGTCCCCAATTAATAAATGGTCAAAGAACATGAAAAACAATTTTCTGATGAAGATATTAAAGCTAACTATACTCATATGAAAAATGCACCAAATCACTATTGATTAGAGAAATGTAAACTACAACTCTGAGGTACAACATCATATTTATCAGATTAGTCAATATGGCATAAAAGAAAAATTATAAATGTTGGAGAAGATGTGAGTAAATTGGAACACTAATGCATTGCTGGTGTAATCTGAACTGATCCACCCATTCTGGAGACCAGTTTGGATCTATGCTCAAAAGACAATCAAACTTTGCATTCCCTTTGATACAGCAATACCTTGACTAGGTCTTCATCCCAAAAAGATAGTTAAAAAAGGGGAAAGGACTCATATGTATAAAAATATTTACAGCAGCTATATTTCATGGTGGCAAAGCACTGGAAATTGAAAAGATGCCTATCAAATGGGGAATGGCTGAATAAATTGTATTATATAAATATAATGGAATATTTATTGTGGTAAAAAAAAAAAAAAAAAAAAAAAAAACGATGACCAGGCAGATTTCAGACAAACCTGGAAAGATTTATATAAACTGATACTGAGTGAAATGAGCAGAACAAGGAGAACATTGTACCTAATAACAGAACCATTGTGAAATGATCAACTATGATTTTTAGCTCTTCTCCACAGTACAATGAATCCAAGAAAATTCCAAAGATTAGTGATGGAAAAATACACCCATATCTAGAGAAAGAAGTATGGAGTACAAGGGCAGATCAAAGCATAATTTTTTCACTTTTTTGGTTTTTTTTCTGATATTTCTCTTTGGTACTGGTTCTTCTTTCACAATATGACTGATGTGGAAATATGTTTAACATAATTGAGCATATATAACTTATATAAAATTGCTTGCTCTCTTGGGGAGAATAAGAGAAGGGAGGTAAACAGAAAAATCTGGTATTCAAAATTTAAAAAAAAAAACTGAATGTTGAAAACTACAAATTATTTCCTAGCTGTGTGACCCTGGGCAAGTCACTTAACTCCAATTGCCTAAGCAAAAAAAAAAAAGGATGAGAACTGAAAACTACAAATTAATTAACTGCTTAATTAATTTTTTGGAAAATTGGTTACCAAAGTGAAGAAAGTTCCAGGTTTATCTTATTATAACTCCCAGGAAGAAGAAGATTTCTTGACCTATAGTTTCAAGTAGTAGGATAACTTTTTCTACCAAGAATCAGATTTGTTTACAGAAGTTCAGAAACTTGAGAAAACCCTAAGACAGTGGCTCCTACGGTCAAATGAAGACAATGCCGAGCCACTGGTAGCTGCTTACCTTCATTGGTTGGAGAAGAATTCCGAGAATCTACTTTTAAAGAGTCAACTAAATTTATGAAAGCTGAGAGGTGGGAGGGGGGAGGAGGGAAGTGAGGAAGAAAGTCTACCCTTTGTACTTTTTTAGATGGTTGAGACAGAGAGCTATTTGTACTGGGCTTCCCACTGTAGACTGAAGGTGCAAGTGAGTGGATGAAATTCCTAAAAGAAATGTGTTCAATAGATGTGATCTATGTAGCTAAGAATAGCTCCACAATCTGTCATACCCTATGCCTTGCCTGCCTCAAGGACAATTATTCTGGGTAGAGCTACGTTAGAATGACTTTAGACTTTAGCTATGGATCTCTTCCACCACACAAATATGAAAGTGTGACCTGATAACTGATGGAATTTGAGCAGAAAATTAAGTTGTTGGAGTAAATGTTGCTGTGGGAACAAATGGTTGCTATTAGGGTAATGAATAAAGGCACTATACTGGCTTGCTAGGTGGAAATAGAGAGGTAACATCTTATCCTGAAAGGAACTCTGGATGAGGGGACCAAATTATAGTTTTGATAAGAAAGCAATTAATGACCAACCCATGACAGTAATAATAAAATTGTATGGAAAAATTTAGTGCATTAGGAGCCCTTCAACCCCAGCCTATTATAGCCTCTAAAGCCCTTGCCATATTTGGATCATTCAAAGGATGAGAAGGAATACTATGGACTTAACATCCATATGGTCCCACCCACCCACCTTTTTTTTTTTTGGTTTAATGTACGGCCTTTCCATGATTACTTTTTCAAATTTTCTAGAAGCTTAAAAATTAAAGGACCACATCTGTTAGATGTTAGATCTATTAATTTTATACATACAAATATGTAATCTGTTTGGTTAAAAAATAAGGTCCCTAAGGAAAAATGCAGAGTTTGTGACATGTCAGTAGGTCCTTTCAAAAACCACTAATGGAAAAACTTAGTTATCTAAAACCATCTCATATAGTTAAGATCATACCATATTAGATCCTCAGGGGATTTAAAGTGATGGATTAAAGAAAACTGGAATTCTTCATTACAATAACCCTGTACTAACTGGGAGGAAGGAACATGGAGCCAAAAGATGGGGTATTTAGTTTAAGGAACAACAAGGAGTCCAAAGGATGAGGTTTCAAAGGGGATGAATGTTATAAAAAGTTGTACAAATATATAAATATAAAAGATATAAAAAGATGAAGTATAGGATTGGGCTAGGATATGAAGGACTTTGTATGGCAAAGGATAATATGTTTGATCCTGGAAATGAGAGGAAGTTCGAGTTCATTGAGCACGATAAAGTCATGATTAAACCTGTCATTTAATAAGATTGATTTGACCAGTTCCAATTGTTCAGTGAAGAAGGCCATATACGCCCAGAGAGAGGGATGTGAAATGTGGACCACAACATAGCACTTTCATGCTCTCTATTGATTTTTGCTTGCATTGTATTTCCTTTATCTGATTATTCTTTCTTGTAGATACGATTTCTCCTGCACAAAAATGATGTCTGGAAATAACTATACATATATTCGATTTGTCAAGTATTTTAACATAATTAACATGTAGTGGACATCCTGCCATCTAGGGGAGGGGTGGAGAGTAGGGGGGAAAAATTTGGAACAGAAAGCTTTGTAAGGGTTAATGTTGAAGAATTACCCATACATACATATGTTTGGAAATAAAAAGTATTAATAAAAAATAATATTGATTTGATAGCTGGAATATGTACTAGAGTGAGGAGAGACTTAAGACAGGGACACTAACCAGGAGGCTCTCACAATAGTTCAGGTATGAAGTGATGAGGGCCCACTAGAGCAGTGATAGCATAAAAGGAAAAAGTTAAGTAAAAGTTCATGGATCAAAGATAATGAATTAAGTTAGGAACATGTTTAATTTAACCTATCTATGAGTTATCCAGTTAGAGCTGTCCAATAGGCAGTTGGAGATGTAAAAATGGAGGTGAGGAGAGATGTAGATAAGTACTTATGGTAAATATCAGCATGGTAATAAGAATGGAATCCTTTGAAGCTTATGAGATTACTAAGCCAAATAATGTAGAGAAAGAAAAGAAGCCTCAAGACAATTTTAGGAAATATCTACTCTTATTAGGCATGACCTAGATAAAGATCCAGCAAAGGATATTAAGAAAAAGTAATCAGATAAATAGGAGATGAACCATGTATACCACCCTCCATCTATCTCTTGTACAAAGCTGTCTCCCATACCTACAATGTTCTTCCTCCTTATCTCTTTCTCTGAAGCATCCTTGGCTTTTTCTAAAGACTTAACTTAAATCCCATTGTAAACACCACTCTTCTGCTATAAATGATTTCATTTTAAGATTAGCTTCCATTTATTCTACATATACCCTGTTTGTGCATAATTATTTACCTATTAGTTTCTTCATTAGAATGAGAGCTCCATGAGGGCAAGGATCAAGTTTATGCCTTTCTTCTAATCCCTAGAGTTTTTCACGGTATTTGGAATATAGTATATGCTTAATAAAATGCTTGTTGATAGGTGGCTGTTCTTGTAACTGTAGTCTAATCAAACTTCCCCTCTTTCAATTCTTTACACATAACATTCTATCTTCCATTTCCTTACCTTTCATAAACTGTCTCTAATGTTGGAAATGAGAGAGTTCTCTTTGCCTCTGCCCCATAAAATACATTTTTTTCATTCAAAGCTCAGCTCCAGGGTTACTGTCCACATGAAGCCCTTCCAAATCTCTGACTACTAGTGCTCCCTCTCTCAAATGACCACATATTTATTTTGAATATACTAATGCACTTGTTGTTTCTTCTGAGAAAATAAGTTCCTTTAAAGGAAGGGAATCCTCATTTTTTTTTCCTTTGTATCCTTAGCATCTTAAGCCGTATGAGCATGTTCTAAGTGTCTGTGAATTCTACTTGATTGATTGATTAAATATGTTTATAATAAAGTGTCAACTATAAACATGGAAATGTGATATATTTTAAATCAGGAAATAGATAATAACTGAAAACTCAAGTCGTTCTTGAATCTTGTCTACAATGAGAAACTGACAGAACAAAAACCAAATGTAATATGAAGTTAGATTTAAAATGAAAAAAAATGAACAGTATATAAATGAAATGGCACAATCTTGACCTATTCAAACAACTTCATAATTAAAAATGAGATATGAATTAAAGAAAATTACATGATATTTTATGCATAATAATTTCATACAGAAGCTCAACTAATCTAAATCGATTGCTATATCGAGGAAAACAAAAGAACCTAAAAAACACCTTACTAGCAAACATATAACTACTGAAAAAGAGGTCATTTGCCTGTCCTAATTTCTTCTAATTATATCTCAGAACACATTAATATACCCTATTTTTTCTTTCTTTGCTTTAATCACTCAAGATGAGATGGCTTTTTCCTTGCCAGAATCACTGTTATTTGTGCTCTTTTTCTTATCCCTTCTTTCTCTCTATAATCTCCCTTTTCTCTATAAAATTCTGTCTCTCTCTTCTGTCAGCTCCTTCCTTGTTGACTATGAACATGCTAAGGTATGCTGCATCTTTTTTTTCACTCTATCATTCCCTCAAGGCATCAGCCTATATGTCTCTACCATTTCATAGCCAAATTCCTAGAAAAATCTATGTAGATTCTTTGTTTCCTCTTATTTTCTTGTCACTCCTGCAATCTATTTTTTGACCTCAATATTCAACTGAAACTGCAGTCTCCAAAGTTACCAAAAGTTTAATGCCTAAATTTGAAGCTAATGGCCTTTTTTCAATTGACTTCATTTTTCCTGATTTCTCTGTGATCTTCAAGATTTTTTTTCATGACACTGGTCTCTCTCAATTCTTCCACCTATCTAACTATTCCTTTACAATATCCTTGTAGCCCACTTCCTTTGTGTGAGTATCTATTAAAATCCTGTCTTGTGCCCCAAATTTTTTTCAGCCTCCTCTTATTGGTCTCTTTAATGCCATGAATTTGCTTATCACTTCTGTAAGGAGATGATGAATCTGATCTTAGATTGTCTTCTGAACTCCTGGATTACTAACTATATATATTGGACATTTTATTTTTTTTAATTTTTTTATTAAAGCTTTTTATTTTCAAAACATATTCATAGATAATTTTCAGCATTCATCCTTGCAAAACCCTGTGTTCCAAAATTTTCCTTCCCTTCCCTCCACCTTCTCCCCTAGACAGCAAGTAATCCAATGTGCAGTTAAACATATGCAATTCTTCTATAAATATTTCCACAATTACTATGTTGTGATCCACACTCAGTCCCTATAAACCTCTCTCTGGATGCAGATGGCTGTCTTCATCATAAGACCATTGGAACTAACCTAAATCACCTCGCTGTTGAAAAGAGCCATTAAACTTGATTTAGATTTCTGAATGACTTTTTTTCCTTCATCATTGTCACTGCTATGATCCATTTCATATTTGATGGAACTTACTCCTGTATGATTTTTCTATCTGTAGGACTAAGTCTTGTTAGAATCAATCCTTGCGTTGCATTGGATTAATGAATTTTATTGATTATTGAAACTGCAAATACAACATCCTTATCTTATTACATTCCTTTTATAAGTAGAAGACAAATTATACTAAGTATAGTTTATTGAAAACATTTTTTTCATATTTTATGTTTTTTTAAGTTAAAGGCATTTCATAATACAGATGTTAACAAAGTTCAATAGTTTGTATTTATCTTTTAATAAGAAATTGAGTGGATTTTGCTTCTCCATTAAAAATAATAGTGGTTTCTTCCAGGGTCAGTCTCAGAATAATTATTTGTACCTTAACTTGACAATTTAAGCTGAGAAAATAACTTTCTACAACAGTCAATGAATGCATGTCATCCTGAGGCTCATCTTGAATTCAAGGCAGTGCTAAGTTGTTCAAAGGACTTATCATGAGTGTACTACAGACTTGCCCATATGTTCAGTCATTTGTACATGACAAATTAGAACTCCTAAATCTTTAAGGCAAATTGTGGAAAGGGACTTTGATAAATAACACGAGAAGCAGAGATTTTGTTCTCTGAGTTACAAAAAGAGCTCATCTTCTAATTGCATTCTACTTAAGATGCTAGTTGAAATAAATTCTTGTTGGAGCTGGCAAGATATAAAGATTCATAGGCCCAAGAGACATTTCAGAGGCAGTCCAATAACATTCTGGAGGCTTTCATTCCCTTATTTAATTTTATCATTTGAAATTCTAGAGGTATGTATATATATTTACTAAATAATAAGATTTCTATATATTTCTTAATTTCAGCTAAACTCAGGGATCATTCCATCCCCAGTGATAAGCTATTACTTATTTCATAAAGTAGAGAAACTATTGTCCCAAAAGTAGTTACTTAACTTTATCTTTATATCAAATCTTTTCATTTCCTGTGATTAAATCAACTAAATCAATTCAAGTTGCTGATTGCATAATTTATTAAGTATGAAATCAATAATAACTAATACTAATTGTCCCATTGCATCTTCAACTCAACATATTCAAAATAGAATTTATTACATTTTCCTCCAAGCCTTCTCTTCTTTGTAAATTACTTCTTTATATCAAGGGCATAATTATAATTCTAATGACCTGTTTGCAAGTCATCATTGGAATCATGTTTGATTTGTCCTTCCTTTTCCTCAACTCTCCATATCCAGTCATTTGTCAAGTTTTGCTAATTATTTTTTCACAATATCTTTATCTCCTCTCTTCTCTCTATTCTCCTTTCTTCATATTTTCGTACATTGGACTATATCAATCTCTAAAATAAAATATAAATTCTTTAGCTTGGCAGATAAAACTCTTCATGATATGGTTCCCACTTATTTTCCAGCTTGCTGGAAAATATTACTCTCCTTCATTAATTCTCAAGTTCCACCAAATTACCCAGCTAATTTTTCCTCATATTTTACTTTGACTACCATGTTTTTGGATGGAAAGTCCTCATTGTACAGAACTTACTCTCTCTTAATCTCTGCTTTATAGCCTTTTCTAATTCATCTCATAGTTTGTGCCCTGACTCAAAATTATTTTGTGCAAAATCTCCTTCAATTTTTAGGCTCTCCCGCCGTATTATTGAATATCTGAGTTTTGAGTTGTCTAAAAGTAAATAGGGTATCAAAACATTTCATTAAGTATTATTTTGTTGCTTTTACTGATTTCTCTGCAATGACTAATGCACTGTATACATTTAGGCATGTTTCAATATCAGTTGAGTCATCCTCCATCATGAAAAGTAATAGCAAATTCCATCAGTATGCACAGCTGGAAGTGAGTAAATGGGAGCTCAGTAATGATTTGGATTGAATAAATCCACACTAATCACACTTTCTACACAATTGAGATGTAGAGGACTCTCATAAAGAGGTACTCCTTCCTCACTTTCTGAGAACTATAGAGAGCTTGATACTTTTGCTCAATGAGGGGAAATGCATAAGTATGTGGGTGAATGGAACCCTGATTACTTCAATAATCTTCCTACAAGCAGAATCAGATTAATGGGTGGTAGTGCTACCTGGTAGTTAAATTTGTGTTATATTATTTTTTCTTACAAGTTATATCCCCCAAGTGGAATCAAAGGTCCTTAAGGGCAAGGACTGCTTTGTTTTTGGTTTTGTATTCTCAGTGTCTAGCAATGTGCTAAACAAATTAGAACAATGGCTTAATAAATGTTGATTGCATTGAATTGACTATATTATGCATAATGATCTGTCTGAAACAGCAGAATGTGAAAACTCTTGTTCTATGTTTTGTAAGTATATCAACTTAGAAACTTCATGAGGAACTTCAGACACACAACTTCAGTCTGTTTCAAGCCAAATTCACTATCAACCAAGATGATATGTGACACAATATTATCTGAAGGTCTGACCGCCTTACCACAGTCTCTCTTCTGTACTAATTTTCCATAACTGTATGTATCTGTGTTTATGTATGCAAATAAAGGAGTGAATATCCTGATTTTTTTCATTCACTTTCTGCCTAATGTTTACAAGTCTTTACCCAGGTACAGACAAGATAATGACATTTTCCCATGATAAAAGCAACAAAATTAAATATGAACTCATTTGTCACATAAAAACATATAATAGCAAAAACATAACACAGAGAATGAAAAAAGATTAGATAAAGCAAGATATCAGGGCTGTTGATTTGTTAAAATGTACATACCTTACATTTTAATAATTTGACACACTTATGTTTGCTTATTTTCTTATTAGTTTTGCTGATATCTATTAACTTTTTAATAAAATGTTTTTAAGAGATGAAATGTAAGTTAATAAAAAGTTATTGGGCAAAAATTTTGAAAGAAAATAAAAATATAAATGATGATACAATTATACTCACAAAGAGCAGTATAGTATAGTGAATGAATAACCCGATTGTAAGTTAGGAAGACATGGGTTCAAGTAACATAATGACATATGTTGACTATGTGATGTTGACTCTCTGGGGCATCCAGGCAACTCTTTAAGACTGTAACTTGGGGAACCTAAGTGGCATAGTGGACAGAACCTTGTGTCAGGTGAACTTGAGTTCAAATTTGGCCTCAAGCCACTTGACACTTATTAGCTAGTTGATCCAGGACAAATCACTTAATCCCAATTGCTTCACAAAATTTAAAAAAAAAAAAAAAGATTCTAAGTTTCAGAGCAGATGTAGATAAGCATTGTTAGAGTTTCCTCCTTGGGCTCTTTATCAGTGAGATCACAGTAGTCCAAACACAGATATGTGTGATGATCAGATGTGGCTGACTACAACATTTAATTGATGAATTATAATATAATGATACTTCTTTAGTTCTCCTTTGCTTTTCCCTGGTTTAGGTGATGAAGTACAGTTTCTAGGGTAAACAGCAGTGATGAGGTCCCCTGACCTTAAGAGTGCTTTTGTTTTAACAATATATCTATCAATGATTCTAAAATCTTTTGACCATAAGATAGTCCTACGAACCTTGCTTTCTGTCAAATAGATAATCTGCTGATCAGTGATAACCAAATTCCTGAGACAATAGTGAATAGACCACTCTTCAGTTCTACTTCTAGGCCATAAAATGGACGAATCAGTGACATGAGGAATTGGATAAATTTGTTTCCTTGTTCCTGGTTCTTTGCTAAATTCTTTTGAAACTTAACTCTCTTTAATTGCAATTACAATGAACTTTACACCTTGACTTGGAGATGGGTTCAAGCCTGTAAATTTATCTCACAGCACTGGTCTTCAACACCAAACTCTTGGGGTCAACTTTTGAACCTCAACACTTTATAACCACACCTAAAAGGAAAGTTTTATTGTAACTGTCAAAAAATAGAATAAAAGTGCACATAATTGTACCTTCAACAACTTAATTAAAACTTACTTTGTATGGCTTTATAATTAAAATAGCTTTGTAACTATATATAATATAGATTTCTGCAGAGAAAATAGTGAATCTACTTTTAAAAGTGTCATAAACAAAAAAGTGCTTTATAATTATGTGATTAGTTCAGTTTTCAATTCCCTCCCCCAAATATTGCTTATTTTAAAAAGGAGGATGGAGGGGTATAGAAGCCACCAGGACTGGAATGGACCTTTAAAGTTTCTTCACTAAACTCATTCATTTTAAGTTGAGTAAACAGAAGTCTAGAAAGGCTAACTTTCTGTCTAACAACAATTATTATTTTCAATTTTATAAACTGGTATTTTTATTAAGGTCTACCTTGCAAAATCAAAGGACAAACAACAACCTCTGTGAGTAGAGCTGCCTCACAGGGAATCCAATTGAACTGGTCAATTAGGCAAAAAGCTCTTTCTTCTTTCCCTCCTTCCCTTCCTCCATTCCTTTGTTCTTTCCTTCCTT
>JAJPUD010001407.1:32362-48217 GCA_023553655.1 Myrmecobius fasciatus | reverse complement strand
TTCTTTCCCTCCTTCCCTTCCTCCATTCCTTTGTTCTTTCCTTCCTTCACTTTTTTCTTTCTACTTCTTTCCTTCCTTCCTTCCTTCCTTCCTTCCTTCCTTCCTTCCTTCCTTCCTTCCTTCCTTCCTTCCTTCCTTCCTTCCTTCCTTTCTTTCTTTTCTTTCTTCATAGGGTATCATACCCTTGCTAGTGGACATTGTGTCCAAAAATGTATTTTTTTTTCTGCTTGAAGAAGCCTCCCAAATTATGTTGGGGTTTACCAACTGGATTTTTTTTTCTTAAGGACCATGCCTTAAATCCAATGAATAGAAAAGCAGCAGCAGATTATAATTCTAATTGGTCTCAATCTTCTTCAACATATTTGGAAATAAGACTATGAGTAATTTATTCAATGCTGTTTACTACCAAACACAGCACTCTTAAATCTTAAGAATGTCATGAAATTCATGACTACATACAAACGCTAAAGTGTATTGATCAGAGACTCTTAATTCAGGAATTTTTAACCATTTTTGAATCATGAATGAGCCCATTTGTCAGTTGATAAAGTTTATGGGATTGTCCTCAGAATAATATTTTTAAATGCATATAATTAAATATATATGATTGCAAAGAAAACCAATTATATTGAAATAAAGTTGTCAAAATATTTTAGAATTATAATATGATAATAGGTTTCTTTATTGATCCATTAAATAACAATATAATTCATTTAAACTATGTAAGGAAATGTTTAAATTTTATTTTTTAAATCTGCTTTTTTCTTCAGCTTAAATAATATGAAAATGATATGGTTCATTATGTGGGGTTTGACACTAAATGATGTAATTCAAGGACCAAAATAATGTGGATAATGTAGACATCAAATGATGGTAGGCAACAAAAGTTGACGGATTTGGTCATATAAAAAATTCACAATGGCCATTCTCTTTGACAAAAAATAGATTTATTTAGGGAAGAGGTTATAGACAAAATGAAGTCATCAGGAAAAGTAAATATGAAATAGAGTTGGGAGAACATAGGAGTTTTAATAATTAATGATGGAAAGAGCAAGTTCCCTAGTGGAACTTGCTATTTACAAGGACAAAGGAAACATTCCATGAGGTTGGGACATTTTCTTAGGCCTAAAAGGGATAGCACCTGAAAAGAGTTAAGGAGAAAATGTGGGGTTGGAAAGCATAATGGAATTAGGGGAGGTACCACATAGCAGGGGAAAAGGGAAAGGGAAACACACTATGAGGCAGAGTGCCATGACAGGCTGACCCAAAGGAAGGCAGCAGCCATGGGATGGCCCATAAGCAGATTTTATAGGGAAAAATTTAATCTCTGGGACATGACTGGGATTTCTGACAGGGCATGGCAAGGTGAGACTACTCAAGATCTCTACAGAGAGTAGGTCTCAGGGGACCTCCCTGGAGGGTGAAACCATAGAGCTAAACTGATCTCTATCAGAACTTTAACCTGCCTCAGGGATTAATTTTTATCAATTCTTCTGTTAATCACATCTAACATTGAAGACATCATCAAAACTATGGGGTAGTTTTTAATAAAGCAACATGAGTTGAATATCTAATTGATTTCAACTCTTTGTTTTGTTCTTTCCAAATATTGAAAATATTGGTTTTCAAAGATATGTTGTTGCAAATGTAATTAAAAGATTCCACAGTTCATTTTACAAGTTTTATAAGTTCGCTTTTTTTCTTAAAGAACAGAATTCTCCAAGTCTTTTTTAAGTTAAAAATCAATTATAATGGTTTTTTAACCTAAGATCAGTGGGCTTTCCTTTGCTTAGTTTAGCATTTTCAATAATTTTTTTTTATCAGAAAGAAAAGGATTACAAATCCATGATTCAACTTTGAGGACATCAAGATAGAAATAACTTGTGAAACATTTCCAACATGTTTCCAGGTGTTTCAAATTTCTCTTTTCAAAGAAATTGGCAGATAATTTTGTAAGTCATCTCTACTTTTGAAAAGCACTTTGTTGAGCATTTCAAAATTTCCAATCATGTCAGTTACTACTTTCTTCTTCCATATCAGCAGCTTAGCTAAGAAAGCTTGCATTTTTTTCAGTAGTATTCATAATGATGGCTTCAGAATCTTAAATTGTAATTTTTATATTAGTCATAAAATTCAAAACAGTAATAGGTAAGCCAACAAATGGATAAAAACTTTTCTTTCAAAATATTACAGAAGTGAATTTTTTTCTTTCAGAAAACTGAAATTTTTGCTCTTAGTTGAAACAAATACTTTAAAACTTGATTTCTTGAAAGCCAGGAAAGTAATAATTGATAAATTTGCTTTTGATAATGTTGATTATTTAGATAGTTGTGAATAAAATTTCTTTCTAGGATGTTAAAGGAGTTGTTCCTAGGTCATGGTTTTACCAAAAAAAAATGGATAGCAATGAAATGAGGAGTTTCCTTTTTTCATTAACATATCAGAATCAGATGTATTATCAAGCAACAAGATCCATTTTTGTATAGAGCATGAAATTTTTCTTTCCAATCAAATGGTTTGTTTGCTTTTGTTTTACTGAAAACAAAATTTTTTACCATTTCTAAAATGTATACAAAGTTTACAAAGGGAAATCACAAAACAGAAATTCTTGTTTAATGATATCAGCATATATATTAAAAATTACAAACAGAAGGGAATTGATTATATTAAGATGTGTCTGTAATTTTGCCCATTTGCATAGTGAAGGAACATGGCAAGATTGGCATTATCTTGATGACTTGTTTCAATTTTTTTTTTTAAATATCAATTGTCTGGAGGCAGAGTCAGGATGGAGGAGTAAAGGCGAGTTCTTGAAGGCGCTATCCCCCAAACTCCTCCAAATACCTTTAAGTATAATCCTTCAGTGGAAAAAGGTAAAATTTCAATAAAATAGAGAACTTTCAAGCATCCATGATGAAAAGACCGGAGTTGAATACAGGTCTCAGGAGAAGCATAAGTAGATAATCAGGAAAAGGATATCATAAGGAACTTAGTAAAGTTAATCTGTTTGCATTCCTCCATGGGAGGATGATGCTTGTTACTCATAACACTTTCCCATTATTAGGGTAGTTAGGAGTATACCTTGGCAGAGGGCACAGATGTGAATTGAATATGAAGGGATAATATCTTAAAAAATAAAATTAAGGAGTGAGAGAAGAATGTAATGGGAGAAAGGGAAATAAAGAAGTGAAATGGTGTAAATTATCTGCCAGAAAAAGGCAAGAAAAAGCTTTTATATTGGAGGGAAGAGGGAGACAGTGAACCTTATTCTCATACGAATTGATTCAAAGCGGAAAATACACAATCATTATGACTATAGAAATCTATCTTAACCTTCAGTAATGTAAGATGGGAAGACAATGTGAGAAGTGAGAAAAGTGATGAAAGAGGGCATATTGGGGAATGGAATGGTCAGAAGCAAAATATAACTACAATAATTCCAAAGAAGTGAGGAGCATAACTAATATTTTGACACATCTCCAAAAACTGTATCATGATATTTTTAAAACCTGTCACTTTTATTGTTGACAAAAGGATAATAGCAATACCTGTCTCCCAGGCTTATTGTGAAGCTCAAATGAAATAACATATATAGCACTTTCCAAACTTAAAGACATTCTACATATACTAATCTTAATTCCAAGGTTAGTGAAAATAAAGAATATATATATGCATATATATATATATACGTGTATGTGTGTGTATGTATGTACATATAAATGTGTTTTTTCCTTATCCAAATTCATAGATCCTAGATTAAAAAAACTTGTTCTCATTAGAAAGAGCCTATGTAGATGAGACCTCCTTCTTTCCACAAACTTATGCCAAGGATATGTATTGTATAAAATATGTAATAGTCTCTGGTGGTACTTAAAAATGCTGAAAAACAATTTTCCCCAAGTGGCAAGCTGGCCAGACTATTTTATTAAATAAAATACTTTTGCTTTTACATTAGACTCTATGCATTGGGAATTGGAGACAAACTAGAGCCATTGCTCTCTAAGGAAGACTGGCCATTCCAGTAATCAAAAACTTCTGCCAAGTTGCAAAATAATAGCATCATAGATCATCACAAAAAAGGAAGGCACTGGTATTAATGTTTCAAATATATCACAAATAAAAACATGCACAAATAAGTCCTTTGTATTGTTAGACTTTGTTCTTTATAGTTGCTTGCTTTGTCCCCTTTCTGCTTTCTCTGCTTTTTATGTTTCTAGTTTTCTTAATATGCCCTTTAAAAATTTTATTTCCCCCCAACTGTAAGTGCATATTCCAAGAAAAATGAATAAGGAAAAAACTTTGTATTTTATACATGTTTGCAAAACTAGTTACTCTCTACTTTTATAAATTCATTCCCCTTCTCATTCCCCAGCAGCCATAAGCTCAAAGGGAGATGAGCCATTCACCTTATGAAAATAGGAGAAAACTACTTCATATCTACATCATCCAGACATGACAGGAAATAATTATGGACCAAACAACACAACAAAAATTTACAGTGCTTTGGTGTTTGTTTTATTTGTTTGTTTGTTTTGCCTCTAAGAAAATTAAACTAATAGAACTACAAGACATCTTTTTGAGTAATATTACAAAAAGACTAGTGTTCAGCTTTCTTGATAAGAAGCAACTGGATGGTGATAAGCAACCTTTCCTATCTTTCTTCTCCATTAGAAGAGTAATAAAGTTCTTTGTAATAAAGCTTTTTCTCTACTAGACCTCTATGTTATTCAAAGAAAACAATAAATTAAAGATTGCGCCACTGAATTACTGCTTATTTCCAACCTCTACAAGACTAAGAAGATTTATTCAATAAATCCAATCACTCTCCACTGCTATCTTTACTGGGTGTAATGTCTGCACAGAAAGATATGTTTCTCTTTGATTTTCTTTCTCCTAAAAAGCTTATATAAGGCACAAAAGCTAAACTCAAATACAATGACATAAAATGATTCTATTGTTAATTTAAAACCATCTGACCACAAGACAATCAATTTTTAATAAAAAAAAATCACAATGTGGAACCAAATTAATCTATTACAATGGTAGAAGAAATAAATAACATGAAATTAGTTTCTATTTTGAAAAAGATATAAACTGTCTACAATGGAAAATAATTATGGTGGTGGGGTAATCAAAACCTGGCTTTTCTTTTAGTGGATTTTTTGATGTTTTCATAGATTAAAAAAGTAAGTAAAATGAGATTCATTTGTTATTAAAAATAAAATCCTTTAATGAGATTAAAATAATAAATTCTCATAGGAACTGAATCTTGTCATACCATACTATCAGATTTCAAACTGAATTCCCAATCATCAAGTTGCTGATCTAGTCCCTCATTAATCTATAGGAACTTGGAAATTCCTAGAAGTCAAATCTGACCTAACTATACAGCTAACACTTGGGTTCATGTTCCACAATGATGCTGAGACATTAGAACTAGGAAAGATCATGCTGAGCTCACCACTACTAGAAAAGAATGTAGTCTCAAGCAAAAAAAAAAAAAAAAAAAAAAAAAAAGTTGCAATGAATAAAGTATCATTTTTCCCAATATCCTTTTATAGTGTTTTTCTTGACTAATTAACTCTGGTGCTCTCTCCACAGTTTTTAATGATAACAATGACCTCCATCATAGCTTTTTTTCTCCTTTTTGATTTGCTTTTCCTGTAGACCCTGGTTTGTCCTTAGCATAACATTTTGCTTACTCTCTTACAAGGACCATGATTTTTTTGCTTTTAAAAAACATTTATTTAATTATTTAAAACATAAATAGAAAATAGCAAAACATGAGAAATTCAAACTATGAAGTAAAATACTACAATTTAAAGAAATTCTATATAATAAATATTACATTTTGTTCAGAAATGTCAATCTTTGCTTTTTTTGTAGGTTTTCTTTTCTGTTGTGCACTTGTTATTTTATTCTTTTCCTCCTTTCTCTCTTCCCTCCTGCAAATTAAATTTAACAGGAATATATATCTATGATATGTAAATATATACATATAAATACATACATAGACATAGATTTAGATATTATACTTTTACATATATATACACATATGCATTACACATCTATGTAAAACTATATGCTTGTCTTTTGTTTCTCTGAAGTTGAATAACATCTTTCATAAGTCCAAGTCTTTCCATATTTTTCTAAATCCACCAATTCATCATTTTCTATATCACAACAATATTCCAATCTTATTCTGTCTAGTTATTTCAAATAGTCAAAATAATATTAATATGACTGATATAGAGTGTATTTCCCTATTTTTTCTTTTGATTAAATCTATTTTAGCTTCTACTTTGAGATCAATGATTACTATCCCTTATTCTTTTTATCTAATAAATTTTATTCCTGACCCTTATTTTATAATTGTGAATATCTCATTTCCTATCCCTCTTGATTCCTCTGCTTTACTTCTAAGCTACCTTGCCTTCTTATTACTTAATGTATCCCCCTCCAGTGACCCTTCCCTTATCCTTGCCCCCCACTTTCCCCGTGTTTTCTTATTTCTATATGAATTGAGAAGACTATTATAGCCTTCCAAGTAAATGTATGTTGTTCCCTCTTTTTCCCATTTCCATTAATCTATATACCCTTCTATACCCTGACTTGTCCTGACTTACCCCACCCCCTTATTTTTTATAAATTTAGAAGACTTTTATTCCTTTCTAAATGTATATGTTGTTCTCTCTTTAATCTAGATCTTATGTGAGTTGGGTTTCTTTTAAAAATTCCTCCCTTAGCAATAAACTGGGGGAAAAAATTTACATCTAAGGGTTCTGATAAAGGCCTCATTTCTAAAATATATAGAAAATTGACTCCAATTTATAAGAATACAAGTTATTCTCCAGTTGATAAATGGTAAGGATATAAAGAGACAATTTTCAGATAGATATTAACACCATTTCTAGTCATATGAAAAAATGTTCTGAATCACTCACTATTGATCAGAGAAATGCAAATAAAGATAACTCTAAGGTACCACAATACTCTTCTCAGATTGGCTAAGATGATAAGAAAAGATAATGATGAATTTTGGAGGGGATGTGGAAAAACTGGGATACTAATACATTGTTGGTGGAGTTGTGAACTGATCCAACCATTATGGAAAGCAATATGGAAATATACCCAAAGGACTATCAAATTATACATAACCCTTGACCCAGCAGTGTCTCTATTGAGCCCGTATTCCAAAGAGATCATAAAAAAGGGAAAAGGGCCTACATATGCAAAAATGTTTGTGGCAGCCCTTTTCATAATGGCAAGAAACTGGAAACTGAGTGGATATCCATAAGTTGGAGAATGGCTGAATAAGTTATGGTAAATGAATGTTATGGAATATTATTGTTGTATATCAAACGATCAGCAGGATGACTTCAGAGAGACCTGGGGAGACTTACATGAACTGATGCTAAGTGAAGTGAGTAGAAGTAAGAGAACATTGTACACAGCAACAAGAAAATTATGTGATAATCAACTCTGAGGGATGTAGCTCTTTTCTATAGTGAGGTGATTCAGGCGAATTCCAATGATGAAGAGAGCCATTTGCACCCAAAGAGAGGGACTGAGTGTGGCTCTCAACATTGTATTTTTACTTTTTGTTATTGTTTGCTTGTATTTTGTTTTCTTTCTCATTTTTTCTTTTTTTGATCTGATTTTTCTTGGGCAGCCAAATAATTGTACAAACACATATAGAAAAATTGCACATGTTTAACCATTTGCCCTCTAAAGGAGGGGATGATGGGAAGGGAGGGCGAAAAATTTTGGAACACAAGGTTTTGCAAAGGTGAATGCTAAAAATTGTATATGTATGTGTTTTGAAAATAGAAAGCTTTACATTAAAAAAAAATCCCTCCCTTATCCTTTCCTCCCTCCCTATTTCCTTACGTTTTTATTTATTTTTATTTTTTTGGAATTTAGAAAACTCTTATGCCCTTGTAGATACATTGTGTATCATTCCCTCTTTAACCTATTTCCAATGATAGTAAGGTTCTAGAACTACCAGCCCTCCTCCCCTTCTAATTTATCTGTTTCAGTTCTTCCTCTCACACTTCATTTGTATAAGATTTTTACCTTTTCGTACATGATTTTGCTTTTTAGAATTACATCACACTTAACTCTACTCCAGTCTTTCTTTCAAACTGCGCAATTACTAAGACAATCTTAGACATACAGTTTACATTTTCATGTATAAAAAGTAAACAGTTTGTCCTTGTTGAGTTCTTTGTAATTTGTCTTTGAGTTTTACCTTACATTTCTTTTGGCTCTTATATGTCAGATTTTCTTTTAAGTTTAGGTCTTTTTGCAACAAAATCTTGAAAATCTATCAGTTCATTGAATGTCTACTTTTTTTTTTCATTTAGGGTTATGCTTAACTTTTTTGGGTATGATATTTTTGATCACAACCCCGATTATTTTGTCCTTTGAAATAAATGTTCCAAGTCCAGTGGTCTTTTAATGTAGCTACTGCTAAATCTTATGTGACTTTAATTGTAACTCCATCATGTTTGAATTGTTTGTTTTGGATTGTGTTTTTTTCTTGTTCTTAATATTTTCTCCTTGAGCTGGGAGTTTCAGAATTTAGCTATAACATTCCAATGGATTTTCCTCATGGGATCTCTACCACTGTATTTTGTTTTATTATTTCTTGGTTTCTTATAACTTCACTTGCTTCCCCTTGCCCAATTCTAATTTTTAAGGAATCCTTTTCTTCCTTAAGATTCTGGCTCTCATTTTTCAGTTGGTTCACTTTCTTTTCATAATCTTCTTGTTTTTGTTGGATTGATCATACTTTTAAAAACATTTCCCTAATCTCTCATTTGATTTTTAAAGTTTAAGTTCTTCTCTGAATTCATTTTGGGAAGTTGACCACTTAGTATTATTAATATACATTTTTTTGCTTCAGTATTCTCCTCTGAAGACAAATCCTGGTCTTCTCTTTCCATAATAACTTTCTATATTTTGTTTCTTTCTCCTTTGCTCATTTTTTAAGACCACCTCTAATCTTGGGGTGTGGAGGATGGTGTCTCAGGCTTCAACTCCTTCTTTAGTTATCCTCTCCCACCTAAACTGGAATCAAGAACTCCATTGTCTTGCCAGTGCCTACAGCCAGCAGGGTTCCTGCCCTACTGATTCTGCACACTCCTGGGTAGGCATGTGCTGGTTCCTTCTTGGCCATGTACACCTTTGGCAGAAGAGTGGAGCCTGGAGTTTTTTTTTTTTTATCAGTAAAGGTTCCCTCAGTCTTCCCATGCAGATACTTGACTCCCCAAATTGTCTGGGAGGTGAAAATTCCTGTGGCTGGGGCTGAGGAAACATCCCCCAATCTGATTAGCCCCAGATCTCACTTTTTGCTATTTCAGTGGAGGTGTTACACTTCACATGAGCCAAACTATTCTCCTAGGATTTTTCTTCTTATTTTCTCCAATTGTCCTGGAAAACCACTCACTCTTCTACTCCAACTCTTTTCTTAACCACTCTACTTTTGCCCTGAAATGCTCATCTGTCTTATTTCTGGAAAAATCTGGAGAGCTTGAAATTTTCTGCTCTATTCCACCATCTTCCCAGAATCCTCTCCTGCTTTCTTTTTCCTCTTGGAAGATTCTCTGCCTCAGGACTATTAGTGATGTTTGAAACTTCATGAAAAATGAGAAATATAAATAGAATTTGTTAAATGACACTAGTCACCAAGATTCACTAATATCATCTTCACAAAAAAAGGATCATATATGAGAATTTTATGAAAATAAATTCCAAAATATTGGAAAATTGGGTTTTCCATGACTCTTTAGGTCAATTTTCTCTTCTCAGATCTTTTCATAGAGAATAATATCTGGGAGCTGACATAAGACATTTAAATTAAGTAAAAAAATGAACAGCATGGTGTTTGAAACCTGAAATCCCTATTCCATAAAAGTCTAAGGCAAGGGGAATCTCTTTCCTTTTCTTTTCCTGAAAGTTCTTAAATTTTAAAACTATCCATTTTCCTTTCCAATGGAAACTCTTTAGTAATAAAATGTGAAAAGGCTTCAGCCATCGTCCGTGGCAACAGCTCCCATGGTTACCTAATTTAATGATGTTGTAAAGCTCTAGTGGTTGCACACTCCACAGATAATACATTAAAGTGTGGTTCAGGCTGAGAAATAACCTGACATCAAAGCCTCTTAAGGAAAGAACATTCATTAGCCATGAAATCAGGAAATGGTTTTATCCTCTAAAAAAAATTGAAAACTTAAAATGTTAAAGTCAATGGAAGTCCTACAGAAAGTCCAGAGAAGACTGTTATCTTTCATCATTCTGACTTAGTGTGAAAGGGATGAACACACATCCCATTATGTCAAATTAACCCACATTATGCTGTATGTGTTCCTCTTAATGCACATTCATGAGTTCTAAGTTGTCAAGTCCCCTGAGGACAAATAAGAATGCCAAGACCTGCTAATGATGCAACTTTAAATCCTGCCAGGGATGAAATTGCTAATGCTCCAAATATTCCTCTAAAAAGGAAATTTGCTATTTAAATAATTGAGAGTGTTTGAAGAAAAAGTTAAAAAAAAAAAGAAGAAAAAAAAAAAAAGAAAACCAACTAAACCGTAGAACAGTAGCAATGTATTTGTTATTCCTTTTACAAGTTGAGAAAATTCCAAGTACTCTTTGAGTGCAAAACTTTACATTTCATTCCTATTTGTGATCCTGGCTCATTAGAATATTCAGGAGTTACTCAAATATTATGAAGGGTCTTAGTTTCCCACTAATCAAATAGTATAATGCATGATTCCATCACAATTCCCAGCTCACTTTTTGCTTGGCAATCTGTTAGGTTTAGCATATCACTAGTGCTCTCAATGACAGGAAGAAATGTTATGACAAAGTCATGTTTTGGCTCAAGTAGGGGGTGTAGATGGTAGGAAAATTCTGCCAATTCTTTTCCTCCTCTTCACATTCTCTCCACATTGATCTGTATTTTTTGAATATGTAATGAATGAGGTTTCCATTAAAATCCTACTCCACATCAACAAAATCATTGAAGTGTATTTATTGGCACTTGTATGCAGATTGCTTTGTAAGCAGTCTTTAATACTTTCATGCATTTTTTTCATCCCCAAATTAAATCCTGAACTCTTTGGGAGAAATTGTTTAGTCTCTCATTTTTCACCTATCCTCCTCATTTTCATAATGTCTAGTAGATTGCTGGACATATAATAAATGCTAAACAAACATTGCGTATTGACAAGAAAAGTCAGTGGCAGCTTCTAATACCACTGATCTTAGCCAATCTCAGTTTTCCTATTTGTTCTTTCACCCCTGTAAAATGAATGAAGTGATAAATCAAAAAACAAAACTCTTGACTGTCGGGAGCTTCTTATTTTGTTGGAAAAACAAAACATGTACACTTGGAGAGGTAACTTATGATACAAGGTAACAATGTAATAAGTACAAAAAAAAGGTTCAAATAGATTGGGATATTTCTGAGGTACCTCCTATAGGCAGCTAGGTGGATGATCCAGTGGAAAGCTTAAATGGCTTGAGAAAAGACTTGAATTCAAATCATGCCTCAGATACTATTGTGTGCAAATTACTTAATCTCTGACTTCCTCTGTTCCTCCTCTGTAAGAGGATTAACTTGATGGCTTCTAAACTCCCTTCCAGCTTTAATTCTATGATTTGATTAATAATATGCTGACATATTATTACATTCACAGAGATATAGTTGATATTTACAATTTACAAAGTACATTGTATGCATCATCACATTTGTAATGCAAAACAACCTGATGAGATTGTTTACAAAAAAATTATTCTAATTTTATAGATGATAAGCCCAATATTAGAGAAATGAAATGGCCTGCACAAGTAGAAGTCAAAAATTTCAACGCTGATCTTTTAGGTCTAAATTAGTTCTTATTCCTGTATTATCACTGATGTTCTACACCAGGCCTTCTTAAACTTTTTCCACTTGGGACCCCTTTTCACCTAAGAACTTTTTACATGATAAATCTGGGTCAAGGTGTTTTTGGCAACATTTATACATGTACATAGCAAAGTACAGAACCAAGGTAGCAGTGAAGTTGTACAACGCACCATGGGCAGATTATTTCTGCTTTTAATTTTTAATAAAATTTTGGTCATTTCATCAGAAACTTTTTACTTGCCAAATTTTTTGCAACCCCCATATTCATATGGGGTCATGACCCACAGTTTAAGAAGCTTTGCTCTACACCAATTCCCTATCCGATGCTATCTCTCCTTTTCTTGATCTCTTTTTGGAAATAATTATCATTATCCTTTCTTCTCTCTCCCAACTCCTCATACCAAAGACTACAGTAAAAGAGGAGACAGATTTTCAACTTCTCCCAGACTTTGCTATTTCTGAAATAAGTATACCATGTCTTTAAATTCTATAAAAGACTTTGTTGTTCTAAACTATAAGGGAACTATAGTCTAAAATTAGCATAGGAAAAAAGTTACAATGGTAATAATAAAACTTAAAACTTAGAATAGTAGATAGCTGTAGTCCTAAATGAAAAATCTAAATGTAACTAGGACTTGATCTTCTTCAGCTTCTCCCATTCCCTAATTATGTTCCTTCCTCTTTATCCTTGGAATCACTGCAATTCAAATCCTTTCTGGATGTGATGCTGGCCAAAATTCTCAGGCTTCTAATGAGTAAGATGATATTTGGAAAAGAGTTTTTGATTTATAGTCATAAGTGAAATCATTGGATTTAGATCTGCTAAATTGTGTGACATTGAGCAAATCACTTAAACTCTCTTAGAGTTTTCCTTATTTGTAAAATGAGATGGTCAGAGTCAATAATTCATATAAAATCTCTTCCAATTCTAAGTCCTAAGAGTTTCATTTTGGTAAGGCTGTTAGTGACATCATCCCTTTCTAGATTCAAGTGAGGGAATACTATTTAATAATACTATATTTGGAGCTTGGCTCCAAAGCCACAATCTTAATACCATTTTGCACTGACTTGCTCATTCTCCCGCTTTCCTTTTAGAAGATATACCCTCATCTTGATCTATGTTTTTCTTTCTTGGTTTGTTTTACTTAAGCAATTTCATTAGCTGCTTGCTAAAATTGCTTATACCCTTGTGAAATATGTCACTTCTCTATTTTTCTTCTAGACACAATTTGCTCTCTTGTGCTACTGTTCATCAATTTTTCTACATTTTTATTGTATGGAAGATGCTTTTGCCACCAATTAACCTAACAATAAACACTTAATAAATGCTGACTGCATAGGCAAGCTTGGCATAAGGTGATGGAGAAACAAAGACTAAATTGAGAAATTCCTTGATCTCAGGGAGCTTTAATTCCACTAAGAAAATCAATTTGTACATAGACAAGTACATACAACATGTCTACAAGGTAATTTGGGTGAGAATGGGGAACACTAACAATGAAAAAAATCAAGAAAGGTCTCTTGCAGGAGATGGCACATAAGCTGATCTTTTAAGGAATATAGATGTTCAAAGAGGCAGAAGTGAGGAGGAAGAATCAGAGGTGAAAGAGAGAATATCTGAGATGGGATAATCTACAAAAGAACAGAAGTGGAAGGTGGAGCATCATGTATAGTAAACAGAAAATTGGTCAGGTGCTAAACTATAAAGTTTATTCACCTAAGAGAAGTACTATGTAATCATAAAAAAGATGGGTTTTATCTATTTTCCTTGAGATACAAAGATATACACAAAATAAAACAGAGAGAATGGGAGAAAATTATGCATCAAGTCAATACAAAAAAATCAAGAATTGCAATCATTCTGATAAGGTGAAAACATTTTAAAAAGTAAAAGGGATATGGAAAAATTTCTGTAAAATGTAAGATTTTAGTTGGAACTTAAAGTAAGTGAGGGAAGTTAGCATTTGGAACAGATGAGAGAGAACATTCCAGACATGGGGGGCAGCTCGAAAGAATGCCCAGAGTCAACATATGGAGTATCTTGTTGATGGAACAGCCAGAAGGCCATTCTTTCCCACAATTAATTATTTCCTAGTTAACTGTATATAGCTTGCTTTATGCATATTTGTTCATATATTATCTTCCCCTTTGGTGGCATTAACTTTCTTTTCAGTCTTTTTTGTATCTCCAGTATTTAGCACAATGTATGGCACATAGTAGGTCCTTCATAAATAACAAAACTGGTGTTAACACATTGATGGATTGATTAAGTCATCCTCTAAATTAAACTACAGAGAATATACATGTTTTCAGCACCACAAGAAACTTTTTCCAAAAATTGACAATATATTCGGTTATATAGCAGAAATATAGCAAACAAATGTAAACAGGCAGAAACAGTCTAGATCTTCACAGACCAAAATGCAATTTAAAAAAAGTCATTGGTTCTAGGAGCACAAACAAAAGAAATAGACCCAAATGAGATTTAGTAATGAAATTCCAAATAACAAATAGGTCAAAGAACAAATCATAGAAACAATTAATAACTTTGTAAAAGAAAACATTTACAATAATGAGAAAGCATTTTAAAAATTACTAAGATGCAGCTAAAGTCATCCTCAAGGGCAAAACTATTTCTTCACAAACATACATTAACAAAATTGAATAAGAGGGGATTAATGAACTGAATATATCTTTAGAAAATTAAAAAGCCCCAAAAAGAAACATCTAAAATGAGTATAAAAGGAGATATTAAAAAGTATAGGGAAAATAAATTGGAAAGAAAAACAATAGAAATGATCAATAAAACTAAAATTTGATTCTTTGTAACCACCAAAAAAAATTGATAAACTCATAATTGACCTGGTTTTTTTTCAATAAAGAACAGAAAATCCAATCAACAAATAAACTGAGTAAGGATTAAATATAACAAATCCAGAAGAAATGAAAAAATAACAAAAGCATATTATGGGGAATTATATTTTAATAAAACTGAGAACACAAAAGAACAAGAGGAATATCTTTAAAAATATGAAATACCCAAACTCTCAGAAGATCAGATAGAGATCTTAACCTAATCTTAGGAAAGGAAATAGATCTAGCTATAAAGAAGCTAGGGTGGATGTAGAAAGGCTGGTGACCCAGGCCCTGATGAATTCACAGGAGAATACCATCAAACTTTTATATAATAATTAGTATTCATACTTCAAAAGTCATTCACATCAAGAAAAAAGCACCCTTCCATAATCTTTTTTTGAGACAAATATAATCATCTTAGTATACAAAACAAGGAAAGAATACCATATGCCAATATCATTTATGAAAATTGATTTAAAGCTTTTAAATAAAATTATATCAAAAGAGTATGTAAATTTTCCAAAAGAATCATTCATTATGACCAAACGGAATGAAGAGGATGCAAGGATAGTCCAACACTAGGAAAAGAAATAACATAATTAACCATATAAAAATCCAAATCATCCAAAACTCAATAGATTCAGATAAAAATCTCAAAAAACATACCTTATGTTAAAAAAATTGGCATATAAATAGCCTTTTTAATATCACAAAAAAGCATCTATCTAAAACTTAAAGCAAGTATTATGTGCAGTGAGGATATATTAGAACATTTTAAGATAAATACAAGATTAGAGCAAGAATGTCCAATATCCATAATATCATTTGATATATTTTGGGGAAAATTAGCAACAATAGTAAAACAAGAGAAGAAAGTAAAGACTTCAAAACAGGTAAAGAAGAGATAAAATTATCCCTATTTGATGATGATATACTTGGAAAATTCAAGAGAATCAAGGTATTAATTGAAACAATTGATAAGCTTCAGCAAACATATAATCTACAATAAATTCTCAAAAATTTAACAAAATCTCTTTGTCATAAAAATAAATAATAGGAAGGAAAATCCAATTCCAAATAAAATA
>JAJPUD010001407.1:0-32352 GCA_023553655.1 Myrmecobius fasciatus | reverse complement strand
AACTTAATAAATGTCCCTTGACTAACTCATTAATTGAAAAAGAGACACTCTCCTATTTGATTAGTGATTAAAGAATATGAAGACTTGGAGAAACTTACATGAACTGATGCTAAGTGAAGTGAGTAGAACCAAAAGAACATTGTACCCAGCAACAAGATTATGTGATAATCAACTGTGATCGGCATGGCTCTTTTCAACAATCAGAAAATTCAGGTCAATTCCAATAGGCATGTGGATGGAGGAAGCTACCTGCATCCAGAGAAAGGATTATGAGGACTGAATGTGGATCATAACATAATATGTCACCTTTTTTGTTGTTGTTTGTTTGTTTTCTTTCTCATTTTTCTTCTTTTTGATCTGATTTTTCTTGTGCAGCATGGTAAATGTGGAAATACATTTAGAAAAATTGCTCGTGTTTGACCTATATTGCTCTCTAGGGGAGGGAGGTGGGGAAAGGGAAGAAAATTTTGGAACACAAAGTTTTGAAAGGGTAAATGTTGAAAACTATCTTTACATGTATTTTGAAAATATAAAGCTATTATTAAAAAAAAATTTAAAGAAAGAAAAAAATTAGCATCACTATAGAGGCTATCCTTCCACCACACTACCAAGGATTTTCTGACTTCTCCATTTTCTTAACTCAAAACTTCTTTTGGTCTCCCATGCATTCCCAAGCAAATGGAAAGAAGCAAAATCAAGCCTATGGAGTAAGAGCATTGTCTTTATGTGGCAATCAACAAACCAACCCCTGCTACTACCATAACCCTATAAAATAGACAGAATAAATAAAATTATTTAATTTACAAATGAAGAAACAGAAACTTGGAGAGTGTTAAGTAATTTGTCCATTTCCTTCTCCAGCTCATTTTACAGATGAGAAACTGATACAAATAGGGTTAAGAGACTTGTCCAAGGTCACAGAGCTAGCAAGTGTTTGAGCAGGATTGGAACTCAGAAAGAGGAGTCTATCTGATTCAGAGTCCTGCATTATATGCAACACCTTGCTCCCCTACTTTTGGGACAACTACTCTTCTTTGCTACCATCTGTGTATTTATAGACTCTAATAGCCTTCTTAAAATCAAGGAGATGGGAGAGAATGTGGCTAAAGCTATTTTCTTTTGCCTTCCTTAAGGCTACACTAAGCCAGGACACATAAAAAATTGTCAGAGGTCTTCAGACTATAGCAAAATCATTTCTTTTGACCAATTCTATCTTCTCCCACAGTTTCTGGCCTCAGGGACTTCTGATTTGAAGTTAGAAAATTCTTCCTGTCAAATTTCTATCAATCTCAAACCATTTTAGGAACTCTGTAAAATGAACTGGAGCAGGAAATAGAAGATCACTAGAATTTTTTTTCCAAAAAAACTCAAAATGGGATCATTAAAAGTTGGACACACTAAAATGACTGAACAAGAACAGTCCAAAATTCAAACGTTGGAAAAACCTTCAGAGCCTATATTTCTTTGTTTTTCAAATGAGGATCTGATTTACATTTTGAAGGCCATACAACAAAATAATGGTAGATCCAGAAGTATCCTAGGTACCTTAATTCATGTTTCCTAGCTATTTCTATTATATAATGTTGCCTCTCCCATAAAAGTTTTCACTTTGTGGATTCCATTTATGCCAACTGTTATTTCTGGCAGACCTAAGAGAAAGTAGAAAGAAAACTTAAGTGAAATGTCTGTATATTTATTTAACTTATATGCAAAGTACATCATGTGAAATGCCAGGCTGGATGAATCAAAACCCAGAATTAAGGTTGCCGGCAGAAATATCAACAATCTCAGATATGCAGATGATACAACTCTTACAGCAGAAAGTGAAGAGGAGTTAAGAAGCCTCTTGATGAGGGTGAAAGAAAAGAGTGTGTAAAAGCTGGCTTAGTTTAACATAAAAAACTAAAGATCTTGGCAACTGGTCCCATCACTTCCCAGCAAACAGAAGAAGAAATTGATTCAGTGTCAAATATCATATTCTTGGGCTCAAAGATCACTGCAAATAGTAACTGCGGCCATGAAATTAAAAGCCACTGGCTCCTTGGAAGAAAAGCTATGGCAAATCTGGACAGCATATAAAAAAGCAGAGACATCACCTTGCCAACAAAGGTCTGTATGGTCAATGCTAAGGTTTTCCCAGTTGCAAAATATGACTATGATTGTTGAACTATTAAGAAATCTGAGTGCTACAGAATGAATATATTCTAATTGTAGTACTAGGGAAAAATTTTTTTTGGAATCCCTTGAACAGCAAAGAGATCAAATCGTTAATACTTAAATTAATTCAGGTTCTTCAGTAGAAGATCAAATACTGAAATTGAAACTTAAATACTATTGTTACCTAAGTGAGAATCATTAAAAAAAGACCCTAACGTTGGAAAAGATTGAAGACAAAAGAAGAAGGAGATGGTAAAGGACAGGTTTGATAGATAATGTAACAAAAACAATGAACATGAGCTTGGACACCCTATGACAGATAGTGGAGAATAGAAGAGTTTTGTGTGCTATGGTTGAGGGGATTTCAAGGACTGAGTGATTGAACAACAATAACAGCAAGGATATTTTGGCACAAATTAAATTAGGAAGAAAAAAGTAAAAAATAACAGAATTGGATAAGGTTGTGATCAGAAATTGAAAGAACTTATTAGCATAGCTCTTGACTCAGTCTTTCCATTTTGGTAAATAGGTCTTTCAATTCTATGTATCTATCTTGCCTTTTTATATATTGGTTAATCTTGTAAAAACAGAAATGAGGTTTGCTTTTCATTCTCTTCTACATATTAATTCTGAGAAAATATGGCAGAAAAATGCCCAGAAAAAAAGAACTGCACCCACACACACCTGCTCTCCACCTTATTCTCACCTTTGTTTGCTCCATAGATATACCTTTCTCCATCACTAGGCATTCAAATATCAAAAGCTCTTTAGCATAGCTTTATCTTTTAATGACAACCAAAATTTATTTCAACTAAATAAGCTAACATTTTGGCACTATGACGATGGAAACCATAGGTTTTAGAACTGAAAGGAAACAGAGATAATCAGGTCTCACTCACAGATTTTACAGTTGAGGAAATTGAGGTTCAGAAAAGTTAAGTCACAGAATATACAAATACTAAGTGTCAAGGCTACATTATGGTCTTCTGACATTAGAGTCAGTCTTATTTCTTATTATAAGTATATATAGGAACTACAGGATTGAACCAAGGTGTGTTAGACTTCCATTCCCTCTATTTTTAGGTACATAAAGACAGTACATTTCCTGTACAATACATTCACTCACTACTAAAGAACACAGTCATATAGAAGATTAACAAATATTTTTTTTGTTTTGTTCAATTTGATATGTTTTCTTTGTATCTAAACAGATAAGTTTCCAGTATTAGCTCAATCTGACTATTTTAAGAGAAAATCATAATCAACTTGGCAACACAAACAGCTTTCCCACATTAAATTCTTGCAGCTCAGTTCACATTGAATATGCAGTAAAATCATAAGCCTTCTTTTTTTCCTGGCAAGCAGATGGGCCAGCTGGTGACATCATGTAGAGAAGATTCCTAGAAAAATCACATCTACATAGTACAAAGATATCTCAAACCATTCTTTTTTTTTTGTATTTTAGCTGACAACCAGTATGACCTGTGAGTCAGAGGATCACATTAAGCATATTCTCCCCAAAAATTCTCCTCCAAATTCACTTGGAGCTCAAATTCATTGAAGGAACAAAGAATCAGGTTCAAAGATTTAAAGAATCAAGTTAGGTAATCTCTCTGATTCATTATTCCCACATTAAGTGGTGTATCAGTAAATGTTTAATAACTGGATCTGTAGGTAGGGGATGGGGCAGGAAGATGTGGAGATACACACTTTTAAATTTAATCTGCATTATGGGAGTGATGAGAGTCAAGACCACTTTTCTTTTAAGAGAAAGAATTATAACTTATCTCACTCATCACATTCCCTTGACAAAGATCTAAAACATATACCAGATGAGATTCTAATTGGAAAATCCAAGAAAAATTCACAATGAGTCATTTTTCCAAGCCAAGGAGACTTAGGAGGAAAGACAGAGAAACCTGTAGATACTAGCAACATGAGGGGAGCAATCTAGTGTGCAGGGATTAAAAAAGGGGTCATCTGTATATTAGCATAGTATACAATACTAAAGTCCATCTGGCAGCTCTGTCCATTACTGTCCATATCAGGCCACAGGTCCAGGGCAGAAAAGGCCCAGTAGGCCCAGAGAAATAGTCTTTAATGGAACCTTAGGTACATCCAGAACAAGGAACAAGCTCCAGAAACAAACAATAGCTGTGTGGCTCCAATCCTATAAACAGAGAGGGAATTATTTTTAACCTCAAAATCAGGCTAAAACTTGCCATGGAATCACAAGGACAGCAGTCCCAGATTAGAAAAGAGTGGGCAATTCAGTTTCTCTGAACCTATAGAGCCTCCCAGTGGCTTCCCCCAGCAGTAGCTTCTGAAGTTCCCAACCAAATCCAAACATGGGCAAAGAACCTGGAGAGTTCAAACTAAGAGGAAAGTAATAGGCTTGGTCCCAGGTTGCATCAACTGGTAGCACTGAAAGCTTGGAAGTTCCTGAGATGTGAAAGCAGCAGAAACAGGCCCATAAGGGCCTGACTTATAAAATGAGAGACTTTAAAAAAGGAAATGATTTACAACTGATTTGTAAAATGAGTGCTTCTGTCTCTCAATATTATCATACAGAGACTTCTGTATATTCAATTGAATTTGAAGGATAGTCATTACTTTGTTCTACTTTTTCCAGTGTTGTTCTTAATTACTTTCAGGATCAAAAGAAAAAATTTAAAAAGAAATCTCATCCAGGAAAATCATGTTACTTGATCTTTTGTTATTGTTTGAAAGTCAATTGTGTGTATATATATATATATATATGTATATATATATAAGCTAAAAGGGAAATTAATTTTCTAAGGCTACAATTACATCACTCTCTAGATATCATTCAAATTCATAGCATTTCTTATATAACAATTTCCCCAAAATCACATTACAATAAAATTAAAAGCCTAGCAATAACATAAACAATATTGTGATTTTAAAAATATAAAACAAAATGTATTCTTGTAAAATTACCTCAGTTGGATATATTTCTTAATCATCTTGCATAGAAAATTCTTTTGTCCATATTCCAACTTGTCATTTTAAACTAATGGCATTTAAAAGCCAGCATAGAATAATTTTGAAGCAATTTCACTTTCTATTATTATTCATGCGATGTCTACATATCACCTCAAAAATCAATATTAAATATATTTGTCCCTAAGGTCTACTCTACCAATAGAAGGTCAAATATCACAATTATCCTAATAAAAACACATCTCACTTTAAATGCGACTACATTAACTCAATTCAAATCTGGATTTATAATTACAAATTGTATCATTCAAAAAAAATCTTAATTTTCCCAAGGGCTAATAGCTGCAAACTCAAATTATATACAATAAGTTCTAGTTAGCTTATTTTAAAAAATTTATAATGGCATTGTCATCTCCCTCTTTTGAGGCCCATAAGGCACTCCAAAAACATAGAAATTGTAACACAATGATATATCCTTCATGTAAAAATTGGTACACATCCTTCTAATAGTACTTCAAGGACAAAATTTTAGTATGTTATATACAATTCCTTGCTGCAAAATTATTTCTCCATTTTAAACATAGTAACATCTTAAATTGTTAACAAGGCATTTCTCTAACCCACATTCACAAATTTACAGGTATAGGAAGTTTCTCATATCCTTCATATTTTAGCAAAAAACCTCCTCAAATCTTCCAAAATTCCAAACCTCTAATTCACATTACCCTCAATTCACACTTTCAGTACAAGTGGACTTCAACTTTCTTTTTTTTTTTTCTTTTTGCTGAGGCAGTTGGGGTTAAGTGACTTGCCCAGGGTCACACAGCTAGAGAATGTTAAGTGTCTGAGGTCACATTTGAACTCAGGTCCTCCTGACTTCAGGGCTGGTGCTCTATCCACTGAGCCACCTGGCTGCCCTGACTTGAACTTTTAACTCTTCTTTTCTCATATACTTGCTTAAACCTTCTCTAATGTTTCTCTTTCAGAAGATGTTGACTCAAGCCCTACAAACTTCTGTATAACACTATGATTCAACTCTTTTCTTATATTTTCTACTTTTCTTTAATACATCTTTATTTAATAATTTTATACCAGTTTTAACAACCCATTGAATATTTTCCATAGAAATTTTCATACTCTACTAATTAACAGCAAATTTTTTACATTTTGATTTCTAAAATTTATTTTAATTTATTTTAAGTGCTTCTAATTATTTAAACATTAAGTTCTGTTGAGTCAATCACAAAATAAAATATATTGACAAGGTATAACATACTTCAAGCATCAAGTTTTTCCCTGGTAAGGGATAAAAGCTACAGGTTGCAAACCAGTTTTTTCCTTTGTTTTCAAGGGATCCAACATCCAGTTCCAGTTGGACAAAGATGCTATTTTTTTCTCCTCCTTTTTTTCCCTGTTCTCCCTCTATCCATGTGGAGAGTCATACTCTTACATTTGGGTGCTATATCCAGAGGAATATAAATTTTTATTCCTTATATTTTTAAAAGTATCTTGGGAATTTGTGGCTAAAGTTTTTTTTCTTTCCTACTTATTTATTCTATCTTTTTCCCCAAAAATTAAGACAATTAACTCTTTTGTCTCATGTTTTTTTTTATGATGTCTTGAAACATAACTTTGAAAAACCAGGTTTTGATGAAGTCCATTGGGATTCAATGGGAGCTTTGGGCATAGAATGAGAAAGTAAAGGGGAAATGTGAAATATATCACAAAAAAAGACAATTATTCTGAAAAACAATTCCAGGACAGATAACAAAAATCTTTGAATTACCTGAAATCCATGAAGAGTATAGACCTTTCAAGAAAAGATAAAAGAAAACTGTTTGGATGTCATAGAGTAAATGATGAATTAAAAATTAAAATCATTCAGGGGTCATCTCTTGAAAAAAAAATCCCCAAATGAAAACTTTCAGTAATATTATAGCTAAAATCTATAACTCTCAGTTAAAAGAAAAAAAACACTATAAGCAGCCAGAAAAAACTGAAATGCTAAGGTCAGTATCACAGAAAATGTAGTTACCATTACTATAAAAAGGTGAAGACCTTGTAATATTCCATTCCAGAAGGCAAAAGATTTAGGCTAAGAATAGCTTACTTTGCCAAACTGAATAGAGTGCTGCAGGGGATAAATAAACATTTGATAATTAGAGGACTTCCAAGCATTCATGATGAAAAGACCAAAGCTGACTAGAAATTTTGACATACAAACATGATGACAAAAGGATATTAAAAATTAAAGAGACAAAAATCATAAAGGAATTAAAAAGGTTAAATTATTTTCATTCTTATATTTAGAGATGATACATGTATTCCCTCAGAACTCCAACTTTTACTGACCATAATAATAAAATTACATTTAATAAAGGGTCTTTGAAGAAAAAATTAAAAATTAATTGGAACCTAATAACTTGATCCTAAAGAATGGGCAGGCTAAAAAACAAATCATGGAGGCAGGGAGGACATAAAATGCCAAGATGACAGAGACTCATCTGAATTCTCTCCAAAACCCCTGTAAATATTTATAAATAATGAGATTTGAGAACAGCAGAACCCACAAAAAAGATGGAGTGAAATAATTTTCCAAACCAAGACAACTTAAAGGTCAGCAGAAAAGTTCTATTGCACCAGAATGAGAGTGGAAATCAATCCAGTACAGACCACATTAGCACAAATCAGTCTCCAGAAAACCAGGAGAAGCCTTGGAAACCATAAATCAGTAACATTGGTGGCTTCCAAAGCTCTCCCACTATAGACAGGAAAGAGATTACAAGAGTCTCTTTGCTATGAGGCAGAACTTAGATGTTTTGTCCGTACTTGGATCTAAATTGCAGTCCTGGATAGTGCTCCCAGGGCAAGGAGGAGCACAAGCACACTTGAGTTTGTGGTCATAGTGGATCAGGGACCATTCTCACAGTTCTAGGAGAGAAAAGTGTGCTTGTGGTCACTCACAGACAGGGGAACAAGCCAGGAGAGGAGTAAATATCTCTATTTATACCACCTTGGAAGAACTGAAAATTACAGCTCTCTAAATGTAATTCTGAAAACAGCTACATAAAATCCCTGAAACTTGGGACAATGTACCTCCACCCTGGAAGCAGAGCCTTATTTGAACAAAGAGTTAATAGTCAAGTAATAGGCTGAGAAAATGAGCAAACTACAGAAAAAAAAATCTGACAATAGAAATTTACTCTGGTGACAAAAAAGATCAAAGAAGATAAAAAGGTCAAAGTTCCCACATTCAAAGTCTCCAAGAAAAATATGAATTCTTCTCCCAGCACAAAAAAACTCAAAAAAGATTTTGAAATTCAAGCAAGAGAACTAGAGGAAAATTGGAATGATAAATGAGAGTGTGCAAGAAATTTCTGAAAAAGGAGTCAATAACTTGGTAAAGGAGACATACACACACACATACACACACACACACACACACACACACTACTGAAAAAAATAACACTTGAAAAATAGACAAGGCCAAAAGGTAAAGGAAGTAAACAAAGCCAATGTGGAGAATAATGTCTTAAAAAGCAAAATTGACCAAGTGGAAAGAGAGACATAAAAATTCAATGAAGAAAATAAAAAGTGGAATTGTCCAAATGAAAAAGTATGTACAAAAGCTCACTGAAGAAAATAATTCCTTAAAAATTAGAGGAGAACAAATGGAAACTAATAACTTTATGAGAAATCAAACAACAATAAAAAAAGAATGAAAAAATAGAAGGCAATGTTAACTCATATTAGAAAAATAATTGACCTAGAACATATATCTGGGAGTGATAATTTAAAATTTTAGACTATCTGAAAGCCATGATAAGAAAAAAAATTTAAACATCATCTTTCAAGAAAATATCAAGGATAGTTAAGATGATAAGAAAAGATAAAGATGATATTGGAGGAGATATGAGAAAACTGGGAGACTAATGTTTTGTTAGTGGAGTTGTGAAATGATCCAACCATTCTGGAGAGCAATTTGAAACTATGTCCAAAGAGTTATCAAACCGTACCACTTGCAGTGGCAAGGATCTGGAAACTGAGCAGATGTTCCTGAGTTGGGGAATAGCTGAATTATTTATGGTATATGAATGCAATGGAGTATTACTGTTCTGTAAGAAATGATGAGCAGGTTAATATCAGAAAGTCCTGGAGAGACTTACATGAACAGATGCTAAATGAAGTAAGTAGAACCAAAAGAAGATTGGTCACAGCAACAAGATTGTGTGATGATCAATTCTGATAGACATGGCTTTTTTCAATAATGAGGTGATTCAAGGCAGTTCCAATAGACTTATGATGGAAAGTACTATCCACATCCAGAGAGAACTATAGAGACTGAATGTGGATCAAAGCATAGTATTTTCACCATTTTTTTGTTTGTTATTGTTTGTTTGCTTGGTTTTTCCCCCTTTCTTGTCCCTTTTGATCTGATTATTTTTTGCAAAACATTACAAATATGAAAATATGTTTAGAAGAATTGTACAGGTTTAACCTATGAGATTGCTTGCTGTCTTGGGGAGAGGGAGGAGGAGAGAAGGGGAATAGGAGGGGTAGAAGAGAGAGAAAAATTTGAAACACAAGGTTTTGCAAAAGAAAATGTTGAAAGCTATCTCTGCATATATTTGGAAAAATAAAATATTACCGAGAAAGAGAGAAAGAAGGGAAAGAGACAGAGACAGTAGAGAGAGAGGGAGAGAGAGAGGAAAAGGGACGGAGAGAGAAGAGAAGGGGGAGAGGGAGAGAAAAAGAGGAAGAAAAGGAGAGGAAGCATGAGGTATATAGAAAGAAGGAGAAGGAAAAAGGAAAAGGGAAAGGGAAGGAGAGGAAAGGGGGAGGAGGAAATGAGGGAAAGGGAGAGGAAAAGGGGAGAGGGAGAAGGGAGAGGAAGAGGAAGAAAGGGAAATGAGAGGAGGAGGGGAAAGAGGAGAGGGAGAGGGAGAAAGGAAAAAAGAGATGGAGAGAGGAAGGAAAGGGAGAGGAAGAGGGAGAATTCCTACCCTGAAAGATGTTAGGCTTTTGCAAATGAAGAATATTACACCCCTCCCCAAATTTGAAAAATCTTTTAATTCAGAATTCCTTCAGTATAATTCTTTCATTTGACAGTTAAATGATAGGTATCATAGATATCAAACACTGTTATAATAAACTAAATGAATATTCTTACTCTGATTTGAGAAAAGCATATTAGATTAAACGTATAAGAAAAAGGAACAGATTCTGGTAATAGAATAATTAAGCATCACCCATTATATTAATAATATTAAATTCAAAACTTTACATAATGCAAAAAAGAAATTATCAAGGAAAATTATCCTTATAGTCTAAAACCAGAGGGTAAAGTAGAAATTAAAATAATTTAACCATCACCTCCTGAAAGAAATCCTGAAATAAAAACTCCCAGGAATACTATAACCAAATTCCTTAGCTACCATGTCAAGGAGAAAATATTTCAAGCTGCCAGAAAGAAACCATTCAAATATCCTGGAGCCACAAATCCTTCCCCCCTGCCCAAAAAGAACATTCAATGAACTCATATATCTTATGAATTTTGATTCAGCCAAACCTGAATTCAACAGAAAATTTAACATCCAAAAGCCAACATCAAAGGACTAATTTCAAAGGATTCAATAATGACAAATTGTTTATGTTTTATATGTTGAAATAAAACCATATGTCTAAGATTAACATTAACAATTGAGTAGTCCAAAAGAAAGATTAAGATAGTTGAGTATGATCTGACCATTCAGGAAAAGTAAAAATAATAAATATCTTATACAAATGTAATATATTTTCCTTTACAGAGGAAAACCAACAAAGAGACTTTAGATGACGGAGTTCTGAAAACCTATTCACATCAGGAATGGATTGATAGGAAAATTGTGTGTGTGTATGTGTGTGTGTGTGTGTGTGTGTGTGTGCATCAGCTTCATCTTAAAGGAAGAAAGTGATTCTATGAAGTGGAGGGGAGATGGGGGGTCATGCAAAAGTTGAGACAAAAGTTGGAGGGTTATGTATAATAAACAAGGACAAGATCAGTTGTGCTGGATAACAGAAGGTAGGAAGAGATGTAATGTAAAATAATGCTGGACAGATAATTTGGGTCAATGAAGATAATTAAGGTTTTTAAAAACAAATTAGAATTTAATATTTTATTCTGGAAACCATGAAAAGCCACTGGAGTCAATTCAGTCAAAAAGTGACATGATCATATCTAAAATTCAGGAAAATAACTTTGGCAGCTGTTTGAATAGTGGATTGGAAAAGAGAGAAACTTGAGGAGGAATGATCTCTTAGAAAGTTGTCTGAAAATGTAGAAAAGATGGAAAGAAGTCTGAATTAAGATGGTGACTATATTTAGAGTGATTGGGCTGAATTTTATATATGTCATAGCATTAGAAAAGTCAAGATTTAAAAACTGATCACCAATGATTTATACGAAAGGAGAGAAAAACTGATTAAATATGTAGGTAAGGTAGTATGAGGAACAGAGATGAAAACAAGACTGCAAACCCAGAAGGCTGGTAAATAATGGTTCTTTAGTAAAAATACCCAAGTTTGTAAGAAGGAGGGGTTTGAAACAAAAGATAAAATTTGGTTTGGATAAGTTGAACTTGAGATTTCTCCAGGATATATTTGAAATTACCAAGTTAAAAAAGAACAAGGTAAAATCACATCAGAAAAGAAAAGAAAATAATAATAATTATATTCTACCATATATAATTAACAGTTCTTGCTGGAATAAAATTTGCTGCTTTTCTAGCTGGATGCAACACTCCTTCTCTTTCTAAGTGATGCCTAAGAATTTAATAGATTGATAAGGCCCTGGAAACACTCTGCATAAGGCCATGGAAATATACTTTCAGTAATATTTCTGTACTGTAGAGCAGGAATGGGGAGACGTGAAAGCCATGACTGTCTGATTATTTTTCAAATAATAGGTTTTTATTTTCAAAATATATGCAAAGATAATTTTCAACATTCACCCTTGCAAAACTTTGTGTTCCAAATTTTCCTCCCTCCCTTCCCTTCTACCCTTCTCTCCTAGACAGCAAATCATCCAATATATGTTAAATATGTACAATTCTTCTATACATTATATATATATATATTTTCACATTTATCTTGCTGCACAAGAAAAATCAGATCAAAAAGGAAAAAAATGAGAAAGACAATGAAAAGCAAACAAACAGCAACAAAAAGGAGAAAAAGCTATATTGTTATCCACATTCAGTCCCCATAATTCTCTCTCTGGATGCAAGTGGCTCTCTCCATCGCATCTATTGGAATTGGCCTAAGTCACTTGATTGTTGAAAAGAGCCATGTTCATCAGAATTGATCATTACATAATCTTGTTGCTCTGACCAATGATCTCTTAGTTCTATTCATTTTACTTAGTATCAGTTCATACAAGTCTCTCCAGGCCTCTCTGAAATCAGCCTGCTGATCATTTTTTATAGAACAATAATATTCCATAATATTCATATATCATAACTTATTCAGCCATTCCCCAACTAATGGGCATCCACTCAGTTTCCAGTTAACTTGCCACTACAAAAAGGGCTGCCACAAAGGTTTTTACACATGTAGGTCCTTTTACCTTTTTATGATCTTTTTGGGATAGTGACCCAGTAGAGATACTTGGATCAAAGGGTATGCAGAGTTTGATAGCCCTTTAATCATATTCTCCACAATGGTAGGATCAGTTCACAACTCTACCAACAATGTATTAAGGGTCCCATTTTTCCCACATCCCCTCCAACATTTATAACTATCTTGTCCTGTCATCTTAGCCAATCTGAGAGGTGTTAAGTGGTACCTCAGAGTTGTGTCTAAAACTATTTTAGTCAAGAGATCCTTAACATATGTCTTGCATGTGTTATACTCATGATATGTTTACATTACACTGAAAATTAAAATTGTGTTGATGTGAAAATAAAGGAGAAAAATCTGAAAGTCATTCACAGAATCAAGTGGGAAATAATCTAACTATAATTGATACTTGTGGTGCCATCCTGGATGAAACATAATCTATTTCTACTATGAAATCTTACCAGAAATGCCATAGATAACAATAGATTTCATTTCAAGGAATAAATTAAAGGAAATTATTAATTTTTAAATTTATTGTAAGTGGTCTAAGCAGTTTTAAAATAAAAAAGCTCTTCAGATTTTCCTGCTTGATTCAATTAGTTAGACCATGGAAGAAAAGCTACAATTCTGACTGTATTCAAATTAGATATTTTCTGCAAATTAAAACAACTCTGAGATACCACTACACACCTGTCAGATTGGCTAAGATGACAGGAAAAGATAATGATGAATGTTGGAGGGGATGTGGGAAAACTGGGACACTGATACATTGTTGGTGGAACTATGAACAGATCCAACCATTCTGGAGAGCAATTTGGAGCTATGCTCAAAAAGTTATCAAACTGTGCATACCATTTGACCCAGCAGGGTTTCTACTGGGCCTATATCCCAAAGAGATTTTAGAAGAGGGAAAGGGCCCCACATGTGCAAGAATGTTTGTGGCAGCCTTTTTTGTAGTGGCTAGAAACTGGAAACTGAATGGATGCCCATCAATTGGAGAGTGGCTGAATAAATTATGGTATATGAATGTTATGGAATATTATTGTTCGGTGAGAAATGACCAGCAGGAGGATTTCAGAGAGGCCTGGAGAGACTTGCATGAACTGATGCTGAGTGAAATGAGCAGAAACAGGAGATCATTATACACAGCAACAAGACTATACGATGATCAATTTTGATGGACATGGTCCTCTTCAACAATGATGTAATTCAAACCAGTTCCTATTGTTCAGCGATGAAGATAGTCATATACATCCAGAGAGAGGCCTGAGGGAACTGAGTGTGAACCACAACACAGCATTTTAATGCTTTCTGTGAATATTTCCCCACATTTTGTTTTCCTTCTTAGGTTGTTTTTTTCTCTCTTTCTAGATCTGATGTTTCTTGTGCAGTAAGATAACTGTATAGATATGCATACATATATTGGATTTGTCATATAATTTATCACATTTAGCATGTATTAGATTACCTTTCATCTAGGGGTGGGTGGTGGGGGGGAGGAGGGGAAAAGCTTGGGGAAAAAAAGGTTTTTGCAAAGGTCAATGTAGAAAAATCACTCATATGTTTTGTAAATAAAAAGCTTTTAATTAAAAAAAACCAAATTAGGTATTTTCTCATGAAATTTTCTCTAATAGTTTTGATATTGAGACCAGACCATCATTTAAATTTAGAGCTAAAAGAGATCTCAGAAGCCATTTAATACAATTCCCTTAAATTACAAATGTGGAAACAAGTGTAGTGAGGAGAAGTCACACACAATTGAAGAGTGTCCAGGGTGGCAATAACCCCATGTTTTCTTGGTTCTAAGTCCAAAGCCATCCTCATTATTTCATGGTGTTTTCTCTTGAAAAGTCAAAGAAAGTATCCAAGGACAGAACAAAGAAGTCAGATCTAATGCAGTGGTGAGTTTTTCCCCAGGGGGTTAGACCACAGTACAAAGCATTTGACTTGTCTACTTACTTAAATATGTACACCCTTATATTGAATGGTCCTTCAAAAAAACAAGTCTGTTTAATGTAGAGAATAGAAAAAAGGCCCTTGAGCACTGTGTGTGCAGCTTTTCATCTCTCTGAAAGGCTATATAATGAAGAGAGATTTATCCACTTTAAATTGCAATATGTGCATAAAATGAACCCTACTTGCTGTTTGTAAGACTCACTTTTTATTTGTACCTTGTAAAGCCAGCAGGAGCATGACCACTCAGTTTGTCCTTATACCTTCAGCCCTGAGGTGGAGAGGAGGGTAAAATTGTGAGTGAAATATGTTGCCTATTGTGTAACCTAATGAGGCACAAGGAAAAGCTTCCCCATGTCAAATGCTGTTCTTGCATCCTCTTGAGTTCTGTCTACAGATTACAATAGGGCTGAGAAGACTGTCCATTGAGCTTGTCACTCTGCTTTGGTTTCAGGTATGATTTGTCTTTCTGTGTCCTGAAGGAAATATGTAAAGACTCAGTTTCCACCAGGCTATTCTGTGGGACCTGCCTTGATTCCCATGCTCTTCAACTAAATTTACCTCTTCCAAAAACCTTTATATGCATAAGTCCATTGAAAAGGGGCACCCCATCTCCACCACACATGAAGCAATCTCTGAAAACAGTCCTATCTACAGACTTTCTAATTCTTGATTTTAAAGGGAAATGAGCAACACTTCTAACAGTCATCCCTCTCTTGGGGTGCTCAAAAGAAGCTTTGAAACTAAGAAAAAGGCTGAGATGAGCAAAATTTTCCACTGGTAATAGGTTTATATGAGGATTCTAGACAGCTGACTAGCAGACTCCTAAAGTACAGAAGCCCTGCAATGCGATCACAACCCTACCCCTTTTAGGGTAGTTATTGAAAATCTGCATAATCAAATAGTAGCTGCATCTGCAACCAGTGGCTATAATGAAAGTGACAGATATGGTGATTGTCTTGTATTTTTATTAGCCACACCCCTAATTGAAGTGTCCTCTAAGAAATAGGAACTGCAAGAATTGATGAACTCAAATCCTAAATGTGTTAGAGATTATGTTCATGTGAATCTGTATGGGGAAGATGCTGAAACTGCAAACAACAGATGATGTTATATATTCTTTAAGAAAGCATTAATAAATTAAATAGTTTAGAGCAGGAGTAAAATATTCTTAGTATATAGGGACATTAGAAAGAATTATAAAAATAATGAAGAAACTGCTATCCACATTGTGCTGCACTGGGACTTACAAATTCACAGAGAAGGAGTCTATTGAGAATAAACTTTCTAAAATGACTTTTAAAAAGAATTTTTAAGTCAGTTTAACAGAGGGGAGAACTGGAAAAAGCTGTGGCTGGCTCCACACCCCCTCCCCAAACTTTGTCAATCTTATATCGCATAAAGTCTAAACAAGGGTGCAAACTGATTAGCCTATACATAAGCAATTTCAAAAAAAAAAGTGATTTCTGTAAGTTGATTAAGATGTACATCAGCAGGCAAGTATAAACATTCAATAAAATTTGGGCAAAGCCAAAATACAAGCTATTGAGCTAACCCAAAACACAAGTTTTGAGTAGGATATCAAGCATTCCTCTCAATAATCTCTGACCCTACTGAAGGGTCCCTATGGTCAGTATTATCTGTATACATACTAGGTTAAACAAATCTATGAAATCTAGATTCAGACAATATTATTAAATAATAAAGTATTTTCCCCACACTAAGTAGACCACTGGATAAAAAACACTGTGCCTGGAATCAGGAAGTTCTGAGTTCAAATCCAGTTTTAGATATTTAATAGATGTGCAATATTGAGCAATTCCCTTTATTTCTAGTTGCCTCAATTTTCTCAACTCAATAATGAGTATAATTAATAATAGCACTTTCTTCCCAGAGAATAAATGAAATTATATATGTAAATTTGTGAATTTAGCACATACTAGGCAATATATAAATAGTGCTGCAGCAAATGAAATATTAAATAATTGAGGAAATGAAGATTTATCTTCCAAGCATATAAAATTATTATGCAGAGAATAGCAATTGCCCACCAAGCTGGGACCTGACTACATAAGCTTGGGCCTAGACCCTGAAAACAGAGAGAGAAAGATTTTTATACATTAAAAACAATTAATCTGCCAGTTAATGTAAAGGAAACAATTAACCATGGATACAATATTAGGAAGTCTGATTTCTAATCGATAGAAAGAATGGGGGGGGAGTAGGGTTTACAATTAGGTGGTACAGTGGATAGAGAGCCAGTCCTGCAAGTCAGGAGAATCTGAGTTCAAATCTAGATTCAAATACTTAACGATTACCAGCTGTGGGACCTTGCCTCTGAACATTAAAAAGAAAAGAAAAGAAAAGAAAAGAAAAGAAAAGAAAAGAAAAGAAAAGAAAAGAAAAGAAAAGAAAAGAAAAGAAAGTAAAGAAAAGAAAGTAAAGAAAAGAAATAAAGATTAAGGACTTTATAAATTGGGAATGCACTTCCCCCACTTGTCTATATTCCTATCAAAGGAACATGGAATTTATCAGCATATGATCAGTTTTTAGATAAGCTATATGGATTGATTGATATATAAACTGTGAGAGAACTCTTTGCATCAAGAATCTGACTAAGTTCCTAGATTCTTAGTTAAGGAGTTCTAAATAGAATGTAGAAATGATCCAGCTTTACAGTCACATAGAGGTAGGTTCAACAACATGAAGGTTTTCATGCAATTTCCACAGCTAAATAAAGTTCTCTCACAAGACAGATGTTGGACTAGTCCCATAATTGAATGGAAAGGGAACTGAGCTAGCTCTAGAATTGAGTCACAAGATGGAGTCAGTGTGGTTCATTCAATTACCATATTAGTCACTTGTTCTAATTCCTTCAATTCCTTCATTTTATTTTTTCTGTGTTCAAATGTTATAAGCAGTATTCTAATATTATTTTTTCTGCCTGGGAGATCTGTAATCCTTAAAATGTCTCCTTGCATAGTCTTTGAGATTTTTTTTATTTGTATGAAAACTATGTTTTCTGTTAATGTTATTGAATCTTATTTCTCTTCTAGATTTTCCCTCACTTCTCTGTATCTGCATTTCAAATCAATTATTCTTTCTTCTGTTTCTTTTTTTAAGTGGTTGCTATTCTGGATTCTCATTTTCTATTCGACCAATTATTTCTGCTGTGATGGTCATAAATTCTGCTCTCATCATTCTTATTTCTCTTTTAAACTATTCATGAATAATATGATATGGTTTTGTGTTCTTTTGGAAATCTACAAGGTCTTCTGTCTTTTCAAGCATTGAATTATTTTCCTTTGTCTTACAATATTTGTTCATAGATTCCTGAACTCTCTGAAAGTTTCATGTCCTTTTGCTTTAGATCTCTTCCCTTTCAGTTTATGTTTATGATAAGAATTTTTTTTATTCCTGAGACCTTAGGTAATTTCACTTTTCTCCTCTCTACTTTCTCTTATTGCTTCCTTTCTGACTTCCTTTTCTCTAATGGAGGCTTCTCTGGACATGGATCTAAAAGTCTCAGTATCATCCCATAATCATCAATTTATAATTCTCCAGTCTAGATCTCTACACCCAGTGACTTCTGAGGGGACAGAATAGACCCTGGTTAATGCTTCATTCTTTTCCTCAAGTTTAGTAGAGTGCCACAGAGATATCCACCTACTATCCTGTTTCTTCTATTCCTCGGTTCTCTGACCCCAAGGTAAAGAGCATTGCCCGAGCTGAGCTCTATTACAAACATGTACAGATGTCCTGTTTGGTTTTCACTTTGTACTTTCCAGTCCAACTCTGTTCTAACACAAAATACTGCCATTGTGCTATGGTGTATAGTTAGAATGAGTGTGCCTGTACAATCCTGCCAAAGGAAGATGCTCTATAAGCATTTGCTCATTAGAGTTAGGGAATATTGACCTTCTTTGATTTAATCCATTGATTTTTTTTTTTTGCTTAGTTTGGCTTCTTGGGTTCTTCAACCATGGAAAAACATCAGAAATTGCTTTATCTCTGGTAAATAATTTCTATATTGGAGAAGTATAAGAGGTAGTGAAGATGGGATAAATTGTCTAATCTTTAATCTTTTTAGTCAGATGATCTAATAGCTATTCCCATAGGCTTATAGACCTCATGGTTAATTTATGTTTTTTCCTCTGAAGTTTTGCTTATTCTTTTAATTAAGCTACTCTTTTCTTCAGACTTATATCTTTGGATTCTCTTTATTCTCTTAAAATGAAGAATTGTTCTCCATTTTGATTATTTCTTATCTTCTGTTTATATTTTCAGTATTAGTTCTTAGATTGGGACATTGTAAAGCATTAGGTCTCTACCTCTTCTTACATTCTTGTGTGAGTAGACCTCCTTTGGTTCTTTGGCTTCTGTAGCCGTAATTTCACTCTTCCTACCATTCCAGATGAGATATATGATAACCTCCACTCTTGAACCCCAATATTATTCCATCTCAATCTCCTGATTGTCTGCAATCTGTCTTTAGTCCCCAATGACTAATATTTGCACTGGCTTGCAACCCTCTTGGAGAATCCTCATTCCAAACACTCTGATTTGGGACCCATTGGCAAGAGCTCATATTACTTTCTCTGCTCCAGTCCTTTTCTTAATGTTCTCATATCAGTTTGCTGAAATGGCTCTTCTCTTAGTCTTCAGTTTCATGAACTGTTAAGGAGAGCTATCTTTCCTACTGCTATCTCTCTCTCAGTCTCCATAAGTATTTAGCAGGGTTTTGTTTGATTTTTGTTTTGTACAGTCCTGATCTGGCTGAAAAAGTTTATGTTTTTTTCTTCAGGTTTTATTTTTCTCAGTGTTTCATATGAGGTCTTTTTTGGATATTTTCTAGGCAAAGATGGGAGAACAGGATTTTTCTACAACCACTAGTATCTCTATCTTAACAATGTCTCTCTCTTAACAAATGATAGACTACTAAAGTTTAATGGTGCATGAGGTAGCAGTCACAATCTATCTTTTATGCAACTAATTTCAGAGCTTGTATTTTGTGAGAGACCTGACTACAAGTTTGTTGACATTTTTATGTTAAGTTGAAACAAAATTTATCAATTGAAAGGGAAAAAAGAAAAAATAGGTTTGGACTCAGAATATCTGAAAATTCAAATCCCAAATTGCTGCCTACCACCAAATATCAGTTTTCTTCTATTCAAAATGAAGGGGCTCAACTATATAACATTTAATGGCCCTTCTACATATAAATACTCTGATATTTGTGGATAGTGGTCTCAATTCTAAATCATCAATCTCCATTCTATACATCAAATAGACCTGATACTATTCTGTGTGTAACAGGTTTTTTAACCTAGTAAGTACTGAGAAAACACTGATAAAATCTTATATATTCTTTCAATAATTCTTATCAGTAAATTACCTGTGACAGGTGATTTACAACTTTTCACATTACATCTTATTTGATATTACTTACCATTTAAATCAGTACCTTCCTTGTTAAAGGAGGCATCTTAAGTCCCTGACTGACTCAGCAACAATACACTTACAAATAGTCTCTTGGGGGATGTTATTATTTCTGCTGTCAGCTAATTTTATCCATTCCCTTCTTCATGGAATTAAAGCTCACTGTGTTTTGTGAGTCTCAGTTTCAAATTTCAGAAAGTGACATTTTACAATACTCTTCTGGAAAGAACATTATATGGACTTCATAGCTATATACACACATATACACACACACACTGATAATAATAATAATAATAATAACTCACTTTTATATAATATTTGATGGTTTACAATTTCCAAAGTGCTTTCCCAGGATCTATGCTGTGAGGCAAAAAATGCAAATATCCTTGTCCCCATTTTACAAATAAGAAAATTGAAACTCAAGGAATTCATAAACTCACACATTTAGATTTTGAAAGCAACATTAATTTTATTTAGCTCAGCAATCTAATTTTACAGATAAGGAAACTGAGCACCAGAGAAGATGTGATTTACTCATTTACATACAGATAATAAATAGCATAGGAAAAATTCATATTTATCTTCTGGCACAAATTCTAGCACTCTTATTCCTAACTTGCCCATACTTTTCCAAGCCATGAAGGTGAGAAATGTAACATGTATCAAGAATTCACTCAGGAAATCTCAGTTATGCTGAAAAATCTTGTCTGGAAAATAAATAGATAAATGTTGAAGATCTGAAGAAAAACAAGTTTCAAATTAGTAGGATGGAGTTGGGCTTTATATGATGTCTTATCTGATGGGCCCCAGGCCATATATTTGAACCAGCCCTTCACATAAAACTTCAGTAAATATATAAAGAGCCAAGAAAAAGTATTATAAGATAAAGATGATATAGGATAGGAGGAGAAGAGATTAGGAGAAAACTTGGGGGAAAAGAGAGGAAAATGAAAGCTAAGATGATATTGGCTTGAAGAAAGTCTGTATCTGCTCTTAAAGCAATGAGATTTTAATAGAAATGTTTCTGCTCTAAGCAGAAGCAGCCTACAGGAATAAGTGTTAAGGAAAGAAACCTAGAAGAATGAAAAGAACAGTAATTATCAAAAATAAAAGCAAAAGTAAGAAGCACAAACAAAAGGTAGATCTAAATGTAAGCTAGATAATGAAATCCCAAATAAGGAGCAGGTAAAAAAACAAATAATATAAATTATTAATAGTTATGTTAAAGTCAATGATGATAATAAGAAAATAAACCTAAATTTCTGGAATTAAAATAAAATGGGCCTCAGAAAATGTGTCTGTATACATATATATATATGAATTTCTCAAAAATAGAGTAATAAATAAATTTGAATATGCTTTAGAAAAATGAGAAAGACATAAAATAAGCAAACCCAAAATAAATACAGAAGAGGAAATAGTGAAAATAAAAAGAGATGGGTAGACTGGAATCCAAAAAGACTGTAGAAATAATCAACCAGAATAAAAACTGGCTTCTTAAGACATTAACAAAATTGTTAAACTTTCAATAAACCTGATTAAAAATGATGGCAGGGGAAGCTAGATGGTGCAGTGGATGGAATGCCAGCTCTGAAGTTATGTGACCCTCAGCAAGTCACTTAACCCCAATTGCTTTACAAAAAAACAAATAAACATAAACAAAAAAAAATGCCAGAACTTCAAAAAAATTGTTTTAAATAATCAAAGAGAAACTATACAAAAGAGAAGACTTGCATTATTAGAGGGAGTTTCCTATACTGAGACACAGAAATTATAGGGTCAATACATATTCCCAATATTTTGAATTTCAAATCTCTTTAGCAGAGAAATTTGCTATAAAGATTTGTTTTCAGGGCCAGAGCCAAGATGAAGGAGAGTAGACAGGTCTTTGTCTGAGCTCTTCCTTGCTTCCCCTATATCAACAGCAGATCAAACCTCTGAATGGGTTTTGGAGAGTGAGAACCTGTAAATATTTAGAGTATAACAAATTTCTACCAGAAGATATTTTGGAAGAACTTCAGGAAAAGTCTGTCTAAATTGGGCAGGGGTGGAGAGGGGAGGGTTGCAGACACAGTGCAGTGCAGTGTGGGGAGACCCAGGGTAGGGAGGCTTCTGCATGCTGGGGGAATCTAGTGGAAGGCTCATAGCCAAAAAAACAGCAGCATTTGTTACTCTATTCTGGTTCAGAAGCCAGTGGATCAGCAGACTAACAGTGAGATGTCCAATGCAACAACAGAAAGCAAATAATGATCTCCTGTAGCCCAGCATAACAAACAGGACTTGGCCACGTCCACCCAGGAGAAGGAAAGCAGCAGTTCCAGCCCCGGAGCAGCTTGAAATCATTGTCACCTGTAGACAAAGTTTGGGACAATTTTCCTCTTGCCCTAAGAGCTGACCTCAATCTTTAAAAATGAGCAAAAAAGCAAAAAGAGCTCTGACAATAAATAAGTTTTACAGAGACCAGGAAGAAGAGACCTCAAACCTTGAGAACACTAAAGGCAAAACGTTTCCAAATGAAGCCCCAAAGGGTGATATGAGGAGATTTCCATCTCACAAAGCTCTCTTGGAAAAATTCAAAAAGGATATTAAAAGAGAGTTAGAAGAAAAATGGGGAAAATAAATTAGAACTTTGCAAGAGAGTTTGGAAAAGGAAAAACAGAAATTATCTGAAAAAAACCACTCCTTAAAGAATAGTTTTGAAATAAAACAACTCCTTAAAAAACAGAATTTCTGAAATAGAAAAAAAAATCCAATGAACAAAACAACTCATTTAAAAGTTTAATTGGTCAAATGCAAAAGGAGATTTAAAAAAACCTAACTGAAGAAAATAATTCACTAAATATTAAAATTGAAAAAATGAAAGTGAATGACTCAATGAGACATCAAGAATCAGTCACACAAAACAAAACAAAACAAAAAAAAGAAAGAAAGAAAGAAAAGAGAATGTAAAATACCTCATTTGAAAGATTTATTTTCTCAGTTAATGACTTTTCTTCTAGTATGTGTGTGTGTGTGTGTGTGTGTGTGAAAGAACTTTTAAAATTTGATATAATCAAAATTTCCCATTTTATCTCCTATGACTTAATCAGTCCTACATTTGGTCAAGAACCCATACTCAAAGTTGCAAAAATTACCTTCTGTGTCACTTAATTCATTTATGTGACCTTTTATTTCAAAGGAATGTGACCACTTTGCTATTGTTATATGTGGTATGAAATGTTGATTAAATTTAACTTCTACCAGACAAGTCACTTTTTCATCAGATTTTGCTGAATAATTAACTTTTTCCCTAATAGTTGAGGGAAGTATGATTTGGGATTTATCAAATAATATCCTACTATTATCATTTGTAGAAACACCCCTTGTGCTACTAAACTATCCTATGATCCAAATTCTCCCTTTTCAAATTGTAGTAAGGTATTTGAGGTATTATTGCTTTATAGTAGAATTTAAGACCATATAGTTCTAAGCCTACTTTTTTTCTCATTTTGTTTACTTATTTCCCTTATGTATTTCTCTTTCATTACTATTTTTTCTAAGTCTATCAAGTAATCACTTCATAATTGGTTTGGGATGACACTAAAAAAGCAAATTAATTTAGGAAATATGTGATTTTTATTATATTGACACAAGCTAATCATAAGCAATAGTTCTCTATTTAGGCTTATTCATATTTCTGTAAGTAATTTTTACTTTCATTAATATAATTCCCATGTGTAGATAGATGGATTCCCAAATGGTTTAACATTTCAGTAGTGACTCTGAATAGAATTTCTTTTTCTATTTCTTCCTGCTGTTTTTCTCCCTAAAATACAGGAATCTAGATAATTTTATGGGATTTTTTTTATATCCCGATACTTAGCTAATGTTACTAATCATTTTATTTGAATTTAAGTTAAATCTCTAGTGTTATCTAAGTAAAGAACCATATTATAGCATCTGCATAAAAAGGTGATTTAATTTAATCTTTGCCTATTTTTATTTTCTCAATTTTTTTTTCTTGATTTAATGCTATAGCCAGTCTTTCATCAATAGTTGTGGCAATAATGTATACTTTTGCTTCTGATTGTTTTATTTGTACCTAATTCTGATTTTTGGTTTTAGATAGACACAATCATAATAATGAATGGCACATGTTCCTATAATTTTTAATATTTTAAAAAATCTTGAGTTCAAAATTCTCTTCCTCCTTTTTACTCTTCCTTTACCCACTGAGAGGGCAAACAATATGAAAAAATCTATTTCAGTCTATACCATTTCCCTGTCTAGAAGTGCATAACATATTTCATCATGAGCCTTTTGGAACTGTTTTTGGGCATTATATTAATCAGAGTAATTAAACTTTATGCAATTGATTATTGTTACAATGTTGCTGTTACTGTGTGGAATGTTCTTTTCACTTCACTTTGCATCTTCCTAGTTTTATCATGCACATCATTTCTCATAGCACAATAGCACAATAAAACAACTTGTCCAGTCATCCCCCACTTGATGGATACCCTCTCAATTATCACTTCTTTGCCACCACAAGGAGAGTTGCTATAAATATTTTTGTGCTTAAAGGTGTTTTTTCCCTTTTTCTTTGATCTTTTGGGATACAAACCTAATAATGCCATTGCTGAATCAAACGTTATGCATAGTTTGATAGCCCTTTGTTTTTAGTTTCAAACTGTTTTCAGAATGATTCAGTTCACAATTCCATTGTCAGTGCATTTGTGTCTTAATTTTTCCATATCCCTGGAATTTTTCATTTTCTTTTTTCTATCATGTTAACTCAGTCTGATAAAGTGTCTATCATGTTAACCAAACTGATAGTGTTTTAATTATATTTTCTAATCTATGATTTAGAGCATTTTCATATGACTAACTAAAGATAGCTTTGATTAATTCATCTGAAAATTGCCTGTCCATATCCTTTGACCATTTTTCCAAAAGCAAATGTCTCTTATTTCCATAAATTTGACTGGATTTCCTATAAAATGGAGAACAGAGACCTTTATCGGAGAAATTTGCTATAGATCCCCTCTCCCCCTCCCAGTTTACTGCTTTATTTCTGATATTGGCTGCATGGGGATTTTTGGTATAAAACCTGTTTAATTTCATGTAATCAAAATTTTCTTTCCTATGATCTTCTCCATTCCTTATTTGGTCATTAATGCTTAATTAATTTATTAATAATTAATTAATATTTTCCTATACTCTGACAGGAAATCCATTCCATGGTCTCCTAATCTGCTTATGATATTATGTTTTATGCTTATGTTTAAGAAACATGCCCATTTTGTCTTATCTTAATATGAAATGTTGGTCTATGCCTACTTACTGCCAATCTGATTCCAGCTTTCCCAGGAATTTTTGTCAAATACGGAGTTGTTGCCCCAAAAGATTGGATTTGGGGGTTTATTAGATACTTGATTATTATGATCACTTACTACCGTGCACTGTGTACTTAATCCAACACACCACTCTGTTTCTTAATTAGTACAAACTATTTTCTTGATTACTGTTTGGTGATATAATTTGAAATATGGTATTGCTAGGTTGCCTTCAATCACAGTGATGATCCCATATAGATTAATTTATGTATTCAGGACCATACTGATCAAGCGGCCAAAGAATTATTCATAGACCTTGAAAAAAGCAGTGGCAAAATTCATCTGGAAGAACAAAAGGTCAAGAATATCAAGGTAATCAATGAAAAAAAAAATGTCAAAGGGTGTTCAATCATTAATTATGTTTGACTCTGTGACCACATGGACCATAGTTCACCAGGACCTTCCAACCCCTATTATTGTTCAAAATCTGTCCAAGTTCATGTTCATTATTTTCATAACACTATCTCATCCTCTGCTCCACTTTTTCCTTTTTACTTTCAATCTTTCCCAACCCTGGGGTCTTTTCTAATGAGTCCAATCTTTTCATTATACAGCCAAAATATTTAAGCTTTAACTACAGTATTTGACCTTCTAGTAACTAGCCTGAATTATTTTAAATATGGACTTATTTGATCTCCTCACTTTCTAGAAAACTCTCAAAAGTTGTGTTTTTTTCCCAGTACCACCATTCAAAAATGTTGATTCTGCCCCCCTCTGCTTTCTTTCTTTATAATCCAACTTTCAGAGTCATACATTGTTAATGATAAAACTATAGCTTGATTATAGACCTTTGTTGGCAAGGTGATATCACTGCTTTTTAGTAGGCTGTCCAGATATGCAATAACTTTCCTTCCAAGGAGCAAATGTCTTTTAATTTCATGGCTGCATTCACCATCTGTTGTGATCTTTCAGGCCAAGAATATAAAATCTGATATTTCTTCCATTTCTTCTCCCTCCACTTGCCAGAAAGTGATGGGACCGGTTGCCAAGGTCTTAGTTTTTGTTTTGCTTTTGTTTTATGTTAACTTTCAAATAAGCTTTTCACATTCTTCTTTTGCTCCCATCAGGAAGCTTCCTGATATCTTATATTACTGCCATAAGAGTGGTATATTCTGCATATCTGAGATTGTTGATACTTCTCCTGGCAACCTTAATTCCTGATCCATCCAAACTCACAATTTGGATGATATAAGCTATATATAAGTTAAATAAGGTGACAATATATACTTTGTCATCCTCCTTTCCCAATCTTAAAGCAGTCATATTCCATATTCAGTTCTGTTTCTTCTTGGCCTGTATACAGTTTTCCAGTAGATAAGTACCAAATCTGCTACTCTCATTTTGTTGTGATCCACATAGTCAAAGACTTTGGTATAGTCAATAAAGCAGAAGCAGATTGCTTTCTCCATAGTCTAGTAATTGTCAGCAATTTGGTTTCTAGTTTCTTTGCTCCTTAAAAAGCCAGCCTTCAATTTGTGACCAGAGAAGAACTAGAGGTCATCATTAATCACAAAATAGATAAGTTTGACTATATCAAGTTAAAAAGTTTTTCTACAAACAAAATGAATGCAGACAAGATTAGAAGGGTAGCAGTAAACTGGGAAAATATTTTTACATCCAAAGGTTCTGATAAAGGCCTCATTTCTAAAATATATAGAGAATTGACTCAAATATATAAGAATTCAAGCCACTCTCCAATTGATAAATGATCAAAAGATATGAACAGACAATTTTCAGATGAAGAAATTAAAACTATTTCTGGTCACATGAAAAGGTGCTCCAAGTCACTATTGATCAGAGAAATGCAAATTAAGACAACTCTGAGATACCACTACACACCTGTCAGATTGGCTAAAATGACAGGAAATGATCATGATAACTGTTGGAGGGGATGTGGGAAAACTGGGACACTGATACATTGTTGGTGGAACTGTGAACGGATCCAACCATTCTGGAGAGCAATTTGGAACTATGCTCAAAAAGTTATCAAACTGTGCATACCATTTGACCCAGCAGGGTTTCAACTGGGCCTATATCCCAAAGAGATTTTAAAGGAGGGAAAGGAACCCACATGTACAAAAATGTTTGTGGCAGCCCTTTTTGTAGTGGCAAGAAACTGGAAATTGAAAGGATGCCCATCAATTGGAGAATGGCTGAATAAATTATGGTGTATGAATGTTATGGAATATTATTGTTCTGTAAGAAACGACCAACAGGAGGATTTCAGAGAGGCCTGGAGAGACTTGCATGAACTGATGCTGAGTGAAATCAGCAGAACCAGGAGAACATTATACACAGCAACAAGACTATACGATGATCAATTCTGATGGACATGGTTCTCTTGAACAATGATGTGATTCAAACCAGTTCCTATTGTTCAGCGATGAAGATAGTCATATGCATCTAGAGAAAGGCCTGTGGGAACTGAGTGTGAACCACAACACAGCATTTTAACGCTTTCTGTGAATATTTCCATGCATTTTGTTTTCCTTCTTAGGTTGTTTTTTTTCTTCTCTTTCTAGATCTGATGTTTCTTGTGCAGTAAGATAACTGTATAGATATGTATACATGTATTGGATTTGTCATATAATTTATCCTAATCAGCATGTATTAGATTACCTATCATCTAGGGGTGGGGGGTGGGGGGAAGGAGGGGAAAAGTTTGGGGAAAAAAGTTTTTGCAAAGGTCAATGTAGAAAAATCACTCATATGTTTTGTAAATAAAAAGCTTTATAAAAAAAAAAGCCAGCCTTCTCTTCTGGTAATTTTCAATTCATATATTTCTGAAGCCTGTCTTACAGAATGTTAAGTATAACTTTGCCAGTATGTGAAATTATTGGAGTTTTGGATGGATGACACACTCTAGGAAAGAATTCAAACTAGACAATCTCTAATTCAAGTAAAGACACTTATTTGGGAATTTAAGGGGACAGAGATCATGCAATCTGCTACCTGTTCTTCTTAAGGGAGGAAGCAATGTTCCCCTTTCTGTCTCCATTCAATTTTCTCCAAAGATCTATCATACCTAACTTTTCTAAAATTCTATGTGCCTCCTTTACTTGTTTCTTATTTATTTTGTGGTTTAATTTCTCTAGTTCTGAGAAAGGAAGGTTGAGATCCCCCCACAAGTATAGTTTTGCTGTCTATTTCTTCTTTCATCTCTCTTAACTTCTCCTCTAGAAATTTGGATGCTATACAACTTGGTGCATATATGTTTTGTATTGATATTACTTCATTATCTATGGTACCTTTTAGTAGGATGTAGTTTCCTTCCTTATGTCTTTTAATTAGATCTATTTTTGCTTTTGCTTGATCTGAGATCAGGATTGCTACCTCTGCTTTTTTTACTTCAGCTGAAGCATAATAGATTCTTCTCCAGCATTTTACCTTTACTCTGAATGTATCACTGCTTTAAATGTGTTTCTTATAAACAACAAATTGTAGGATTCTGGCTTTAAATCCAGTCTGCTATCCACTTCCGTTTTAAGGGAGAGTTCATCACATTCACATTCACAGTTAAAATTACTAACTCTGTACTTCCTGCCATCTTATTTTCTCACAATTAGACTTTTCTCTTCCCTTTTCCCTTTTCCCTCCTCCCCAGTATTTTGCTTCTGATCACCCCTTCCTCAAACAGCCCTCCTTTTTTTACAGCTCCTCCCTCTTTATTATACTTTTCTCCTTTTACTTCTGTTCTCTCTTCTATTACCCTCCTCCTTTTCTTTCCCTTTCCCCCTCCTACTTTCCTATAGGGTCAGATAAGCTTCTCTGTAAAACTAAATGTGTCTGATATTCTCTCTTTGAGCCAAATTTGATAACAGTAAGATTCACACAATGCTCATTCCTCTCCCTTCTATCCCTCAATTGTAATAGGTCTTTTTTGCCTCATCATGAGATGTAATTTACCCCATTTTAACTCCATTTTCTTCTTCTTCCAGTAGAATCATGTTTCCTTCTCTAGTTTCTTTTTTATATCATCACAATAAAATCAAATTATACCTGAACCCTCAAAGTATACTCATTACAAAGATATAAATCTCAGGAGTTAAACATACTATTTCCCCATATAGGGATATAAGCATTTTAATTTTGAAAAGTTATTTTTTTCTTTCCTTTTTGCCTTTTTATGCTTCTCTTGAGTTTTGTATTTGAAGATCAAATTTTCTATTCAGCTCTGGTCTTTTCATCAGAAATAAATGAAATGTTTCATTGAATGTTCTATCTTCTCCACTGAACAATAATGCTCAATTTTGCTGGATAGTTGATTCTTGGCTGCAATTCAAGTTGCTTTGCCTTTCAGAATATCATATTCCATGCCCTTTAATTCTTTAAAGTGGAAGCTGCTAGGTCCTGGGTAATACTGATTGTGATTTATCAATATTTGAATTGTTTCCCTCTTGTTGCTTGCAATATTTTCTTTTTGATTTGATAATCCTGAAATTTAGTTATGATGTTCCCTGGAGTTTTCATTTGTGGGTCTCTTTCAGGAGGTGGTCAGTGAATTCTTTCAATGGCTATTTTGCCCCCTGGTTCTAGGACATAAGGACAATTTTCCTTGATGATTTCCTGAAAGATGATGTCTAGGCTCTTTTTTTCATCATGCTTTTCAGTAATTCCAATAATTATTGGATTCTCTCTCTTAGATCTATTTTCCAGATCAGTTGCTTTTCCAATGAGGTATTTTACATTTTCTTATGGTGCTGGGTAGGTGAGACTAGGTCCCAAGTTTTTCTGGGCTTCAGAGGCTCACTATTTATTTGCCTTTTTTATTTGCATTGCATGTCTCACAACTAATCTGCTGATCTACTGGCTTGTAACCAGGGCAGAGTAGCCAATGCAACTGTATTTTGCTTAAGAGCCTCCCAGTAGATTTTGTGGTTCAATGCACTTGCTCCCTGCACTGTGCCTGCACTTAGCTGCCTCCCTCCATGCCCAATTGAAACAGACCTGTTCTTAAATTCTTTCAAAGCATCTTCTGCTGGAAATTTGTTACACTACAAATATTTGTGGGTTCTGTCACTCCAAAACCAGTTCAGAGGCTTGATCTGGTATTGTTCTGAGGGACATCTGGAGGAGCTCAGATAAAGACGTGTCTAGTCTCCAGCCATCTTGGTTCCTCCCTCAATGCAATGATTCCCTCTAAGGAAAACAGCAGTCTGGCAGAATAAGATGCTGGTTTATATGGAGAAGAAAAATAGGAGAATTGGGCAGAACAGAAAAATTGGATGATCTCAGAGGAGATTTTGTATACCTTTGGACAATCTCAGATAAGTTATACATGAGAAAAGTCACTGTGATTGGATTAAGGCATGCATGGAAAAGGATAAAAATCCCTTTTGTCCTAATGGGGTATTCTGTCATGCATTATTATAGTTGTCTGTCTTTCCTTCTCTAAAAGAACTATAATATCATGGAGGTGATGCCATGATATGCAAGTGAATTAAATTTGTGAGGGAAAGCTGTGCAAGATCAACTAGCACACTTTCCCCTCCAGAGCATTTGGGTCCAATGGGCAGATATAGATCAGGATGACTGAAGATGACCCTGGATGACCTTGGACTTTTCAAGCTAAGGTCTTCAATAGGTCTCGGTTTGAATGGGGCTGCATCCATTCAGTGATTAAGGCTAGGTAACAATTGAGGCAAAGCATCTCCTCTTTCACCTAGTCCAAAAAAATCTAAATAAATGAATGATCTGGGAGGCGGAGATCCTCAGGATTTATGATTAAAGCAGAAATGATTGTCATATACATTCAATATAAGTCAATCAGGACACAAATGGAACTTGGTTTAGTACCTATTGGTGGATAATTAGAATCAGATTGGTTTTAGTTTAAAGCCTGGTCCTTAAAAAAGAAATCCAGTAAGTAAACCCCAAGGTATTTTGGGTAGGTTCAGAGGTGTAAAAGAGGAAAAAAAATGTTTTAAGAGCATCTGTAGGTAAGAATCTGATTCTGTCATTCATGGGAAAAGATCCTCTTGGTTGTAATAAGGTCCCAGAAAGAAAGTGAATTATCAAGACAGCCACTTAGATTCCATCCAAATGAGTGCAATTGTTCACTAATTTGAACATTCCTTGGCATGGCCCCTCTTTAGGATTGGGATAGAAATTGTTTTTGTTTTTTTTTTCCACTCCAGTGTTCACTATGGAGTTTTTCAAATTTGTTGGCATATTGAGTGTAACATTTTAACAGCATCATCTTTTAGGATTTTAAATAGCTCAGCTGGAATTCTATCACCTTTACTAGCTGTATTGTTAGCAATGCTTTCTAAAGTCCACTTAATTTTATTCTCCAGGATATCTGGCTCTAGATCAATATGCCATAGTTATCAGTGATATTAAGATCTTTCTTGTATAGTTCTTCTGTATAATCTTGCCTCTTCTTAACCTCTTCTATTTATTTTAAATCTCTATAATTTTTGTCTTTTAACATGCCCATTTTTGCACAAAATTTTCCATTGGTATCTCTAATTTTCTTGCAGAGACCTCTTGTCTTTGCCATTCTCTTGTTTTCTTCTATTTCTTTGCATTGCTCATTTAAGAAAATATTCTCATTTCTCCTTCCTGTTCTCTGGAATTCTGCATTCACTTGGGTATGTATATCTTTCCATTTCCCTTTTCCCTTTCACTTTCCTCATTTCTTCAGATATTTGTAAAACCTCATTAGACAGCCATTTTGCTTTTTTATCTTTCTTTTTCTTTGGTTATTCTGGGTTTTTTTCTTTTCTTTTTTTTTCTGACTCCTATACAATATTGCAAACTTTTTCCATAGTTCTTCAGGCACTTTAGCTATCATATGTAATCCCTTAAAATCTGTATTCTAAGGGATGTTGTTAACGTCTTACCTCTTTGGTCTGATTTTCCCCCC
>JAJPUD010001406.1:375436-439338 GCA_023553655.1 Myrmecobius fasciatus | reverse complement strand
CTTCAGAATCAGTCTAGAGGCTTCATATTTTGTTGGTTTGAGGGGAGATTAGAGGAGGTTACAGAGAATCCTGTCTGATCTCCGCCACCATGGCTCGTCAAATCTATTTTGTAAGGTGTTAAATGCTTTTACAATTTCATCAAGTTTATTTTGTAAGGAATTATTTGCTTTTTCTATTTCACTAAGTATTTTAAGGAGTTTTCTTCAGATAATTTTTATGTTTCCTTTTCCAAACCTCATGCAAAGTTCTCATTTTCTTTCCCCATTTTTTCTAACTCTTTTTAAGGTCCCTTTTGAATTTTTCCAAGAGAGCCTTCGGAGATGGGAACCAATTTGTATTACCCAATGAGGCTTCATCTGGAAATGATCTGCTTTTAGTGTCCTCAGAGTTTGAAATTTGTTCTTCTCTTTCTGTATAAAAACTATTTATGGTCAAAGTTCTTTTTGCTTTTTTGCTCATTTTTTCAAATAGGTTGAGGTCTGCTTTTAGGGCAAAAGGGAGGTTGTCCAAGCTTCCTCTACAGGACACAGTGGCTGTCCTGCATTGCTGCTAGATGGACATAGCCAAATCCTGCATTATTCTGGGATTTAGGGGCTCATTATTTGTCTTTTGTATTTGTACAGATGTCTTGTAGCTAATCTGCTGCTCTACTGGTTTGCAACCAGGACAGAGTAGTCAACACTGTTGTAGAGTCCTCCGGTTATATATGTATGTGTATGTGCCATTTCCTAGACATGACAGTAAATTCTTTCATATCAAAGGTGGTACCATCTCATTCTCATGTGGTTCAACACTGTTCCATGGTATTGCTAATAAAAGCAAAGCCATGAAATTGTTCTACTTCACAAATGTTCAAAAAGCTGAACCATCTGTGATCCATAAAAGCCATCTCAAATATTATCCATTTACACAAGTACTTGACTACATACTTATATATGCTTTTTCATATCTATTTGTTATTTTGATTTGGTCAGTCCCAGAAATCCTTTCATATGCAACTTTGAGATCACCTATATATTTTGTTTACCTTGCTTTTGGAAAGGTGTGTGCATGTGTTCACAGTAAACAAGATTTCTTACAATATAAATTTTATATAATCATATTTTGAGCCATTATTCTTCCTATATAATTATTATAGAGATCAGTGAAAAAGAAGTAAGTTCGTAATTCCTATCGTCTTAAAGGACAATGGAAAGGAAATGTGAGTTACTAAGGCAGGGTTTGTGGGTTGGTTGTTGTTTGGTGGGGGGGGGACATATTTTTAGAATTTTAGTCAATTGTGATGTCACCAGAAGCCCCCAGATGGCATTATAGCCTTATTTTTCTAAGTAATTTATTTTTATAATGCATGAATCAGAACCTTATTTATCAAAAAATTACTTCATTTACTTTGATGAAAATAATTACTAAAAAAAACCCTCTAGTGTGTTTTGGTGATTCCCCCCCCCCATTATGAATATGGGTTTTTTTCCTAAAGAAATCTTGATTAATTTTAAATTTGGTAGCTACTTTATATAATTAGAAGATTATCAGTCTCCAAATAGCATAGCTCATGAAACTAAAATTTCCTGAAATGTACAAAATGAAAAAAAAGGAAATCTTAATTTTTTTGCATGGGGGGGGCAGAAATCCTATTATGTTTAAAGTGGTCTATAATAGCAACATAATAAGTTTCAGTGACCTTGGTAAAAGAATAGTTACATTATTTCCAGTTCCAACTTTGATTCTTTTTGTGACCCCTGGGAAATTATCTAACCTTTCAAATATCATTTTCTCTGACTTTCAAAGAAAGGTTAATCTTATTTTTTTTTAATTTAGTGTTTGTAAGTTGCTTTTAAAATTTTCAAGTAAATGCTATGGCATAAAGGTAAAGTAATATTAGCATTCTTCAAGATTAATATTGACTTGTGGAATTTGGATATTCAGCAATTATCTATTTTACCCAATTGAAAATCAAAATAATTCAAGGATTAACTTTACTGTGATGAATAACAAAATGAAAAATAATTATCCATAGACTGCAATGTGCTGTCCTATTATCTTTTATCTGGTAGAATGAACTCATTTAAATTACTGTCCTAAGTTCATGTATATAAATAATCAATCCTCTACAAAGTATTTTGAAAAAACATAGCTTCAAATCCATCAAACTGTATTTAAGTAGCAGACATCATAATCAATTAAATTATATGAATTGGCTGACATTGATCAGTCAACAATTTACATGACTTTCTAAGGACATTAAATTTTGCATTCACTTTATTTGCTAAATAAACAACATAATTAAATTGAAGGTACAGGTTCCAATGGACACTAAGTACTTGGTCTCTGTGCTTTCCAAATCTACTCTACCCATTGCTCTAATCAAATTATCTTTAACTTAATGTACTGAGAGCTTCAAACAAAATTATATTTATTGAGAACTAATTATTTAGGATTCAACTTGAGAATAGCTTCTTGCAAAGATTTGTACCAAGTTATAATTTTTTTTAAAATGCTGCAGACACATTATTGATAGAACTAAGCCCTAGTTGCATTTAAACTATAAAATTAAAGGGAATACTTTTTATTTTTAATCTCTTTTTGATGAGTGTAAATTTTTATGTGAAATACAAAACTGATGTCAAAATTATAGCAAAGCAACAGACAGTATTTAACATTTTCCACCTGAGCTTTACTTCTGATTTTCCTAATCATAAAAAACCACATTATTTTTCTGTTAAACCTAACCAAAAAAATCTGTTGTTGATTTTATTAGGTTCTATCCAATTTAAGCTCCCATGTTAATCATTACAAAACACTCACAAAGAGAAAATTTAACATATTTTACACTGAATTAAAATTTAGCATTTTCTAACAAGTTTCAACATAAAAAACCTCTTAAAATATAGGTCTATAAATTAATTTCATTAAAGATCCCTTATGATTGTTGTTTTTAGTGTGTCCATGCAGAGTCTCACTTGGAATGACTAAATAATTAGAGAATTAATAGTCAGATGAGAAAACTAAGATAATTATCAGACTACTTCACCATTATAAGCAAGATTACTCTGTGATTGGGTTTCAGGATAATTTAGAATTGGGCTGATTAAATAAGGTTGGATTAGTTAAATTTGGAATCATAGGCATAACTTGAAAAAGTATCTACACTATACATAAAATTGTATTAATGGCATTTTAGTAATCTCTCTGGAACCATTATTCTAAGCCAAATTATCCTATACAATAATTGATAATAGTTCTTTTATCTCCGCATCTCAGTTCTTTCCCCATACTAACCCACCAGTTTTTATATTATCCTTGGGAGGCTGGTATGTGGCAAGTATTGTTAGTTTCATTTGACAAAACAGGAAACCAGCTCACCAAGAAATGAATTTGCAACAAGTCATACAAGAAGATATGTGAAACGGAGTGCCGTTTTCTGAACTCTTTAGAGCATGGAATAGAGAGGAAAGGTAGACATAATAATTAATTTCTGGAGTGGAAATTTCAAAGTGATTTACAAATATTGTTTCATTTTATCCTCCTTACACTGCTGTAGGTATTATTATCTCCATTTTACACATGTGGAAATAGATAAACCCCTCTGTGACTATGTACAACTCCATTATCTGGATGCATTCTTCTTCCCTAGCCATGCTATTCTTCCAAAGTTACATGTATGAAATCTCACACCCCAACCAGGAAATTAATTTCTGAGTAGACTTGGAACACAGAAAATTCAAAAACACTTTGATCCCTTGCTCCCAATCATTAAACTTTTGAGTATAAGGATTTTAAGTAAGTTGTTGCCTGAGTGTGCTATTATAGGATCTCTTATAATGTTGGTTGTGCTATGTTATAGGGCATCCTGTAATATTTACTCTGTTATTATAGGGTATCCCATAGAAATTAAATCAGTAATTTCATAGAAATGAAAACAAAGAATTGAAAGGCTCAACATTTTATTTGATTTATACAATTTCTTTGATGTGTTGATTATTTTTATTCTTTCACATTTGCAGAAAAGGTGAAAACTCCCAGTAATATTATAGCCAAATTTCAGAGCTTCCAAATCAAAGAGAATATATTGTAAGCAACCAGAAAGAAGCAATTTAAGTATGTCAGAAGCATAGTCAGAATAACACGGGATTTAGCAGCTTCTACACTGAAGGATTGGAGGGCTTGGAAAATGATATTCTGAAGGAGAAAAGAGCTAGGATTTCAACCAAGAATGCACCTACCCAGTAAAATTGAATATAATCTTTTCGGAAGAAAAATGAATATTCAATGAGGTGAAGGACTTTCAGGCATACTTTAAAAAAAGTTAGATAGAAAATTTGACTTTCAAATATAAATCTCTAAAGAAGTATAAAAAAGTAATCAGGAAAAGAAAATCATAAGGGGCATAGAAAGATCATACTAGTAATTAATAAAAACTTTCTCATTATTAGGTTAGGTAGAAGGAATATATAGAGAGAGTACACAAGTGTTGGTTAAATGTGAAGCAATTATATCTAAAAAAATAAAATTAAGGGGTGAGAGCAGAATGTAGCAGGAGAAAGGGAAAGGGAGAAGTAGAATGGGGTAAATTATCACACATTAAAAAAGCAAGAAAGTTTTTCTTGTTTTTTTTATTTTATTTTATTTGCAAAACATATGTATGGGTAATTCTTCAACATTAACCCTTACATAGCTTTCTGTTACAGATTTTTCCCCCCAACTCCCCACCCCTCCCCTAGATGGCAGGATATCCACTACATGTTAATTATGTTAAAATAGCAAGAGAGTTTTTACAATTGTTGATATAATAAGGAAGTGATTTAAGCATTTGGTAGAACAATTTTGAATTATCCCCAAAGGACTATAAAACTATATATACTCTTTGACCTAGCAATACTACTACTATATCTGTATCCCAAAAGAGATTGAAAAAAAAACAAAAAGAAAAAGGACATATATGTACAAAAATATTTATATCAACTCTTTTCTTGGGGCAAAGAATTGGAAATTGAGGGGATGTCCATCAATTGGAGAATGGCTGGATATATCGTGGTATGTCATTATGATGGTATTCGATAAGAAATGTGCTATAAAATGATAAGCAGCATGCTCTCAAAAAATCCTGGAGGAGCAGCTAGGTGGTGCAGTAGAGCACCAGCCCTGAAGTCAGGAGGACCTGAGTTCAAATTTGGCCTTAGACACTTAACACTTCCTAGCTGTGTGACCCTGGGCAAGTCACTTAACCCCAATTGCCTCAGCAAAAAAACAAACAAAACAAAATAAAAAACCCTGGAAAGACTTCCATGAGCTGATGAGAAATAAAATGTACTGTGTGATAATAGTAATATTGTGAAATTATCATCCGTGAATGACATAACTATTCTAAGCAATAGAGTGATCCAAGACAACTTTGAAAGACTTGTGAGAAAGGTGAAAAAAATGGATGTGACTAGTGAAGTAACCTTGTGATGTTATAAAGTAGGCACTTAAAAGATGCTTTTTTTCCCCTGGGGCAGAGTTGGTGCTCTATGCCCTGTGCCACCTAGCTGCTCCAAGAGATACTTTTTGATGGTCTGATTATCCATGTTGTGTGTTTGTGTGTGTGTGTGTGTTATCTCTTCCACATTGCAACTTCCCTCATTGTGATGTTATTATATCACAGGCCAGCATAAGAAATTAAATGGGAATTTTGGAGAAGTTTTGTGCAAATTGCAGAAGACACACGAAGGCCAGCAAACAATGCAAAAAAGTTTAGAAACTCAGAAATGCATGAAATATTGTATGGTATTATATTTTATCTATTTTATCTTTTAATACCATTATAATTCAGACTTCTTCTATGATATGAAGATAGTGCCAAAAAAAATTTACATAGGTTTTCCAGATTGCAGGGGTGCTTCACCCATAATTCCCATGATATGGAAAGGCTAATTGTATAGATGTGTATATGTATATGTATGTGTGTATACATACATACACACATGTATATGTGCATTTATACAGAATTTGGAGATTTTCTTAATTCATTTAGTTATAGCCACTACCTGAGAAATTTGGAAAACATAGATACCACCCTGTACTTCCCATGTGTGCATATTATTCATATTATTATAGTTCATATTATTATAGATTACACTTTTCCTAAAAGAAGGAAGAAAGCAAAACAGAGAGAGACACTTTTGTATTATTAACTATCAGTGGCAAAGATAAATGCAAAACTGCTAAATCACTTACAATCCTAAAAATAAAAACTCCTTTAGAAAAACACACCACACACACACATACACACACAAAAAAACTCTATTTGCTGCAAATTATATACTCCTTTTCCTTGGATTATGCCAGCTTTAATAGCTCTTCCCAGAAGGATATTGTCCAGCTATTAAAACTGGAATAATCTAAATGACCCTTAGGTAGGAATGTTCTGGAGTCAGGTAAAACTAGCTAGAAAGAGACAATAACTAAATTTTCAGTGTGATCATGATACCTTGGAAATCTATGAACCTTACAACTCAGAGCTTGATTTATTATTTTCTTGATTGCCTAGACTTAAGAAATAATGTAGAAAATGTTAGTAATTTGGGTTAAACTTAAGAGTGTCATGGGTACATTGTTTTAATTTTTTTAAACCTTTTTCAGCATAGTCTGCTTTATTTTTTTAAAGGATGCCTAAATCCTGACTTTATATAAAAATCTGAATCTAACAGGTATCTTGACTTCCTCCTGCATCCTTCCCCATTCCCTTTCACATAAGGCTGTTTGTTTTTTTTTCTTTTTGCTTGCTTTTTTGTTCAATCTTCCACTTATTTCTTTCTCCATTATATTTTATTTTCAGTTCTATATTTTATCCCTCCTCCCACCTTTATCCCATCCATTGAGAAAGCAAGAAATACAAAACACATTACAAATATGAAGTCTTACAAAATAAGCTACATTACACATATCCTAAATGACAAAGAAAAAGAAAAAGGGGGTGAGGAATTGCTTCAGTCCAAACACAGAATTTATCAATTCTCTCTTTGTGCCTCTGTCTCTATCTCTCTCTGTCTTTGTTTCTGTCTCTGTCTTTCTGTCTCTGTCTCTGGAGATGGATAGCATTTTTCTCATGTGCCTTTGTCACTGTGGTGAGTCACTGTATAGATCAGATTAAGTCTGTAAAATATATCATAGGTGATGATCTTTACAATATTACTGTTATTATTTACATTGTTTTCTTTGTTTTGCTCACTTCACTTTTCATAAGTTCATATAAGTCTTCCTACATTTTTTCTGAAATTATCTCCTTCATTATTTCTTATATCACAGTAGTATTCCATCATATTCATATACCAAGACCTTTTTTTTGGCCATTCTCCATTTGATGGATAACCTCTCAATTTCCAATTGTTTTGCCACCACAAAAAAAAGAGCTGCTATGAATAATTTTGTACATATGGACCATTTACCTTTTTCTTTGATCTTTTTGTGCCACTTATCTAGTTCTATTGTTAGTACTATTCAAAGAAAATGCACATTTAATAGCTTTTTGGTCATTGCTAGTTTTTTTCCCTAATGTATATAAAACAAATTATATTTACTAAAGGCCAGAAAGTTCTTCCAACTTGGCCAACCTTTAAAAAAAATGAAAATTTTAAATAACCATAATAATGATGACATCCAAATTCATGAAATTATATGTCCATTTCAATATTATTGCTCAAAACTATTACAAAAATCCTCCTCTGATGCCTCTTTGTCAGGGGAGATGATCCCAGGCCCTCATATGTAATGTAAGCTAAGTACAAGCTTTGACAAATCCTTCTAATCTGGGAAAATTTCAGATATAGTTGTAGTGACAGACTTTGCTTATTATGGGAAAGCTCAGCATCACAATTGTATACTAAGTAATAAATTCTTTAGCCATGGAAACAAATGAAATAAATAAAATACAAAGTGATCATCTACCCCACATCAATGCCCTTCTATTCCTATAGACATAGGGACACATCTAAAAAAGCCCAACACATGATTTTTATACTATCTTTAAATAATCAATAGAATTCTAAATGTGACAGACTAGTTCAAAGAGCAACATTTTGTACAATTCTAAGGATATAAGCAGTATCCATATTAACAACTGCAATATAAATGAAACTTGAAGATATTAAAAGACCACCTAAATGGAAGGATGACATAAATTCCTTTGAGAAAGATGCACAGTGTATTAAGCATTGATTCAATTCAACTATTTATTAAGTGCCTTTTAGAGGGAGGTGAATTGGTTTCATGATGAGTCCAAGGACAACAAGAAGTATCATGTCATGGGACAGTCATCAGCTCATTCTGTAGCATTCATGACAAGCAATGATAATTAGGCCCAGCCTGAATATAATTGCAATTTATATATCTGTTTCAGAGAATGAAGTAGAGATAATCTGCAGAAATTTGACAGGATGCTCCAAACCAAGCCAACATCTACCTTGATATTTGGCTACATCAAAGGTAAACTCAAGAGAACACTATGAGAGATATAGTTTTGCATTGAAAAATCAAAGCCACCAAAGGCTAAGAGAGGCCTCATAGCAACAGATAATGAATATTTCCCTTAAGAAGAGAATTAGAAAATTTGAGACATGGTGAGTGCCAAATGAAATTGACTGCATTTTACTAGACAAAAAGTGACTGCTTACAGATGTGTACATTATTTCACACTCAGATGTCTGGGAAGATTATTAACTGATTAAAGCAAAAGTCAAAATTTACACAAATTTATGGAACTAAAGATAAGAAGTAGTATAGAAATTCCAACAAAATCAGTGTTTTCTTTTTTGTTTACTTATTTTTTTTTAAATTTTGAGTTCCAAATTCTTTCCTTCCTGCCCTTTCTCAACTCATTGAGAAGGCAAGTAATATGATATCACTTATATGTGTGAAGTCATATAAACATATTTCCATATTAACCATATTGCAAAAAAAGAAAGAAAAAAGTGAAGAAATTGTACTTTTATCTACATTCAAAGCTCATCAGTTCTCTCTCTGAAAGTGAATAGCATGTTTCATCATGATTCCTTAGGAATTGTTTTAGATTATTATATTGATCAGAATAGATGTTGATCATCTTTACAATATTGCTGTTACTTCACTCAATTCATGTGTCTTAGGTTTTCTAAAACCATTCTGCCTATCATTTCTTATAGCACAATAGTATTACATCACAATCATATGCCCCAACATGTTCAGCTATTCCCTAATTGATGAGGATCCCCACAATTTCTAGTTCTTTGCCACCACAAATATAGCTGCTATAAATATTTTTGTACATATGAGTCCTTTATCTTTTTCTTTGATCTCTGGTATACAGACCTAATAGTGGTATTGCTGAGTCAAAGAGTACACACAGTTTTATTGCCCTTTGTGCATAATTCCAAATTGTTCTTCAGAATGATAATCACATTCTTGAAGAAATTTAACCAATTGAAAACAATTGCTATAATGAAGAGGTCAAAACAACCTGCAATAAAGAGGTCAAGACAACCTAGAAACTGCCTCAGTCAGTATAGACATGATCTCTTTATAATCCTATCTCTAAAACAGTTACAGAAAGAGGATAAAATTGTGGAAAATGAACCTAAAAAAAGCTTAATATGCAACTCAACTAAGCCAAATCATCTTGAGAACATTTGTAGATTAAACTGAAAGAAGAAAAATAAAGGAATATGAAACATAATTCATTCTTGTCACCCCTTAAAGTGGAACCATTACATTTGTACAAGATCTTAGGGCCCAATATAGAAATGAAAATATCACTGATGAATGTCATCAGCACTGGGTAAGATTTAATGAAATACATACAATGCAACATGCTTCTAGAGGTGCCATAATTTTAAAGACACTCAGGTATTAATTTCAAGATATTTCAAAGAGGGAGAAAATTTTAAAAGAATGGGAATATCATAGATTATAGTTTTACCAAACTATATGATTCTGTATTCCAAAGAAGTCATCTGGTTCAATCCCTTCATTTTATAACTGATGAAAATGAGGCTCAGAGAGATTAAATGTCTTGTCCAAAGCCACACAGTAAGTGGAAGAGTCAATATTTGGACCCAAATCTGATGCTGCGGCTTCAAGTTCAGTGTTCTTTCTGTTTCCCCCACCCCACATACCTATTTTTCATCTTGATAAATTTTTTGAGAGTAATCTAGGAATGCATCAAGGAAATATTTCGTTAAATTGTGAGAAGGGAACAAACAGGCTTTCACAGACAATCTAAAATACATACATCTTTAGAAGTCACGTGATTGGCTAAGAATTATAGAAGATATATCTTGATGTGTTTTTTTTTTGTTTGATTATGTGACAAGAAGAAGAGCAAATGCTATTTTAAAAATTCTCCTCTAATTAACTGCTTCTCATGTATATTTAAGAGCAACTACAGCAATGATTCTCTTATTGTCTAGAAGGAAGGCTATGACATAGGTTTAAAGGAGAACTGGTTAAAGGGAGTGGGGGGAAGGGAAGCAGAAAAAATTTGGAACATGAGGTTTTGCAAGGGTGAATGTTGAAAACTATTTTTGCATATATTTTCTTTTTTTATTAAAGCTTTTTATTTGTATAACATATGTATGGGTAGTTCCCCAGCATTGATCTTTACAAAGCTTTCCATTACAAATTTTACCCCCAGTCCCCTCCCCTCCCCTAGATGGCAGGAAGTCCACTACGTGTTAATAATGTTGAAATACTTGACAAGTTGTGCATATATTTTCAAAATGAAAAAGCTGTAATTTTATAAAAAAAAGAAACAAAAAAAATACTGCTGCTGCTGGTGCTGCTTGTTCTTGTTGTTTTTCTTCTTCTTTCTTCTTCCTTCTTCCTTCTTCTTTCTTCTTTCTTCTTTCTTCTTTCTTCTTCTTCCCATATCCCAGTTCCCTTCTCCTTTACAAATACTACCCAATTAAAATTAAGATTCTATGTAACAATAGAGTCAAACAAAAGAAACCTATACATTATTTATATCCACGGGTGAATATTTTAGTCTTCCTTCCAAATCCTTCTGAATCCCCCCTTCTGTGTTATAGGGTGGGCAACATGTTTCATCATCAGACCTCTGGAATAGTATTTAGTTATTACATCAATATGAATTAAGTCATTCAAAATTGTTTGTCTTTACATTGTTATTTCTCCCACATAAATTTTTCTTCTGTTTCTGCTCATTTCACTTTGAATCAAATCGTACAAACCTATCTAGGGCTCTTTGAAGTTGTTACTTTTTTTCATTTTTCATGGCACAATAATTTTTGATTATATCCATATACTATAATTTTTTTTAGTCATCTCCCAATTTGGAGGAGCTCACTTAACTTTCCAGTTCTTTACTATAATAAAAATCACTTCTATAAATATATTTGGAATGTGGATCCTTATCTTTCTTTGATATCTTTGAAAGTATATGTCTAATAATGGTGTCCCTAGATCAAAAAGTATATACATGTTAGTGACTTAAGAGTTAGAGTTCCAAGTTTTTTTTCCAAATGGCTGAAATAATTCATAGCTCTACCAATAACAAACTAATGTACTGGTATTTCCACAGATTTTCTTACAACTTTCAGTTTCTTTTTTGTCATTTTTGCCAATATGATGAATTTAAGGTAAAGGATTTGAGTTATTTAGCTGCATTTCTATTATGTCTTTTCATATAACTGTTGATAGCTTGATTTCCTTCCTTTGAGTACAACATAGGACCATCTGAAAGAAATTCAGGATTACTCCAAAAGGATCAATAGATAAAAATGCACATTGCTTAGAGAGATCATGATACATGGTTCAAAAGACAGTTTACTGAGCTTGTTTATCAGTATGAAGATATATCAGTATATATCTTGGTTTAAAGATCATATCTGAGAAATGCAAATTAAGACAACTCTGAGATACCACTACACACCTGTCAGGTTGGCTAAAATGAAAGGAAATGATAATGATAACTGTTGGAGGGGGTGTGGGAAAACTGGGACACTGATACATTGTTGGTGGGACTGTGAACGGATCCAACCATTCTGGAGAGCAATTTGGACCTATGCTCAAAAAGTTATCAAACTGTGCATACCATTTGACCCAGCAGTGTTTCTATTGGGCCTATATCCCAAAGAGATTTTAAAGGAAGAAAAGGGACCCACATGTGCAAGAATGTTTGTGGCAGCCCTTTTTGTAGTGGCAAGAAACTGGAAATTGAAAGGATGCCCATCAATTGGAGAATGGCTGAATAAATTATGGTATATGAATGTTATGGAATATTATTGTTCTGTAAGAAATGACCAACAAGAGGATTTCAGAGAGGCCTGGAGAGACTTGCATGAACTGATGCTGAGTGAAATCAGCAGAACCAGGAGATCATTATACACAGCAACAAGACTATATGATGATCAATTCTGATGGACATGGTTCTCTTCAACAATGATGTGATTCAAACCAGTTCCTATTGTTCAGCGATGAAGATAGTCATATACACCCAGAGAGAGGCCTCTGGGAACTGAGTGTGAACCACAACACAGCATTTTAACGCTTTCTGTGAATATTTCCATGCATTTTGTTTTCCTTCTTAGGTTGTTTTTTCTTCTCTTTCTAGATCTGATGTTTCTTGTGCAGCAAGATAACTGTATAGATATGTATACATGTATTGTATTTGTCATATAATTTATCATATTTAGCATGTATTAGATTACCTGTCATCTAGGGGTGGGGGTTGGGGGGAAGGAGGGGAAAAGCTTGGGAAAAAAAGTTTTTGCAAAGGTCAATGTAGAAAAATCACTCATATGTTTTGTAAATCATAAGCTTTATTAAAAAAAATAAAGATCATATCTGAGAAGTTATGCTTCAAAAGTCTATGATTTTGTTAGGGTACTCCTTCCAGTGACATAGATCACAATCCTTCAATTTCATGATTCATCTTTGAGAGTTGTGTTGGAAGCCATCTTGTTGCCAAGTATTTGTGAATACAACTAGGTTTATCCTCAGTCATACACATAAGATCCATCACTAGGTTTGTACTTGAACCTCGGTTGGACTTGCCAGATCTTATGCCCTGCTGCCCTAACCTTCTAGAATCCTAGTTCACCTCAGTAGCTCAGTGGGCATCAGAATAGATCCTGAATAGAAGTTAAGGCTGATTGTAGTTCATGCAATGGAAGGGTGTTGGGGGAGAAAAGAGCAGGGAAACTAAGAGCTGAGAATCAAAGTGTGCCATCAATCAGGGAGCAGGTGAACAATGACACAAGGTAACAAAGGAAGCAGAGAAGGAATCACTACACAAACAAGAGAAAAATGCAGTAAATATAGTGTCTTAAAAGCCAATGAGAAAGCTTCAAGCAAAGGTTAAACAAAAATATCAGATGCTGGAGAGAGATTAAGAAGAACAGAGAAAAAGTTATTGGCTTTGTCAAGAAGGGGTCATTAGAGTTCTTTGAGAGTACTTTGATAAGGAGCTAAAACTAGTTTGTAGCTATTTTAAGGATAACTCAGTGGTGAAGAAATGGAGGCAGAAGATATAAACCGCTGCTTTTGATAAGAGGCTACAAATTAATTTCAATATCAGCTTCAACAAAATACAATTAAAAAGTTAATCGAATGCTAACATCTACTATTATCCTTGTTAAAGGCAAAAAATGAAATTACAGACTATCCACTCTTTAGGAAAATCTAAACACCATTTCTTTCTTCCTTCAATATGCCCAAATTAATGGGACTTTCTATTTTCGGAAGTTATTTACAACATTTATTATCCTTTTTGACAAACTTGCAAGGTGAAATAATAGTACTGCATTCCCATTTTATGGTGGTAATGGCTGAGTGCTTGAATGATTGTCTGTTGTTAGTCATCTAGCATTACCTCTGGGCAGAGTTCTGTACTAGGAATACTCTGATTGCAGTGAGCCACTATAAGGGATACAAGCCTCAGGAGTATGTCTTAGTACTGTATCTCTGAACATGGTGAAAAATGGCATTCAATGCATTTGGGGGAATGCCAGGGGGGAAAAGTCAAATTGAATTTAAAGAATAAAGATCTAATTAATGTCCAGTAAGACAATTTATGAATACTGAACATCAACTTAAATTGCCACAATGAAGTAAAAACATTCATTTGAAACACAAGGGACCAAGGAAAAAACTGATTTGAATGAACTATGATTGGATTATTCAATTTTTAAAAATCAGATGACAACTGGGCATACAGTTGTCTAGGGAGCAGTTGTTTCAGCTTACATATTCTTCTGAACAAATAAATCAGCTGACAAGATTTTTAACTATGCTTATTTTCTTACAGCTTTTAAAAGTATATTTTACAATTCAGAGCAATCTAGGACATACCTTCATGTGTAGGGGTAAGGAATGGCTAACAAATTATTTCTAAAGAAATAAAGGAACAAAACAAACAAACAAAAAAATAAAATAAAACATGATCGCCTGGAGCTAAGAAATACATATGCAGCATTTATCCCAGAGGATAGACTGGATCTTCTGAGAAAGAAACAATATCTTATATTCCACAGGATAATGAAAATCTGTGGTAACTGGCAGGTTCAGGACAATCTGTGGTTGGTCCAGGCAGAGGATAATGGCTGTTGAACTCCCTGTGGAAAGCATATAAGTGGTCATATGTGAACTAATATGGCAAAATGGGTTGCGTGCTGCCTTCCTGGGACTTGTACTTGAGTCGTGATGGAAAGTTTCCCAGGATTCATTAAATCTACCAAACAACACGTATTTCTCTTAACTGCTTGGGAACAAATGATGCCATCTAGAGAAACCTGGAGAGAATCTTTAGAGATCATGAAGCTGAGCATAGGAAACTGAAGTACTTAGTTTCATAAATAAGAATATAGAAAAAGAACATGTAACTGTGAAGATGATGTCTAGAAACAAAATCTGGTTTCTTAAGATCATGATTTAAGTGGTAGACATGATGAGCTCTTGGTCAGGGATAGAATGCACCTAACAATGTCCTCGAAGGATATATTTTCCCACAGATAAATAAATTTGATATTTAGGATTTGAGCCAGAAATGGAAGGGAGGGAAGAAGATTGCCTCCATACAGATGCCAAGCCAGATACAACAGAAAGTAACAGGAATGCAAACAGGAAGAACAGCAGTGGGGAGACATGCTAACTCATGCAAGGTGACATATAGGAAGAAGGTAGATATAAAACTCATAGAGAATGGGAAGTAAACATGGTGTATTAGATAAAATATGACAGACTCTGTACACACACACACACACACAAATATGGATAGCCCTATATTTTAATTATATATGTATATATATAATTATATTATCAGCATATAGAGAGACCCATATTGATAGTTTGGCCAACTCTTGGTGACCCCAAGGTCAGCAAGTTTGTTTTTTGTTGTTGTTGCTTTTGGCAAAAATACTGCAATGATTTCCTTCTCCAACTCATTTTACAGATGAGGAAATTGAGACAAACTGGATTAAGTGACTTGCTTAAGGTCACATAGTTGGTAAGTGTTTGAGGCCAGATTATTCAAGAAAGATGAGTCTTCCTGACTCCAGGCCTGGTATTCTATCCACTGCACCACCTAGCTGTTCCAAGAAATCAATAACATATAATGTATTAAACAAATGTAAACAACAAAACCAAATAGATATACATTTGCAACTATTTACATTTTAAAATTTCTACTCCCTTTATGTCTATAAGAATTTGATTGCTTCCACTGTATCTCCTGTTTTGATGCTGTTTTTATTTATTTTAATATTTGTATATATACTTTTCTCTTTATACACATCATCAGTATCTGGATTATTATTCTATTTCTAATTTCTTTATCTTCCATGACTTTATATGGTTTTCCAAATGTCTTTGTAGTCCTTTATTACATATCACATTGTAATATATTATTACTTACCTGTTTACCAATTATTAGACATCTAGGTAGATTCTAGGTCATTGTAATTATAAACAATGTTGCCGCATTTTTTAAAACAGTGTGTTTTTTCCCTTGAAGATGACACTTGTGGTATATTCTCAATAATGAGATTATTGGATCAAAGGATAAGATTATTTTGGTTATTCTTTGAAACTGAAATATTAACATAAGAAAGTAGATTTGACCTAGTAGGTATCACTGAGATGTGGTGAGATGTAGTTGATGACTAAAATATTAAAAAAGCAGGACATATCCTATCCAAAAAAAAAAAAAAAAACCTGACTGTATAAAAGGGAAAATGGAGTAACATTTTACTTCCTTAAGATATATTCCTGTGAGTGAATCTATAAAGCAGGAGAAAAACCACAACATAGAACATATTGGTGAGGATTACTTGAGAAAAAAACAAAAATATTGTTATGGTAAGAATATTTTACAGAACAATAAGTCAGAAAAAATGAATAATGAATTCTAGAATGTTACAAAGCTGGTATGAAAGAATACTATAACAGTGATAGGAGTCTTCACCCATCTAGACATTTTCTGGAGTTCTCTTTGCTAAGAACAAAACAATTAGTTATTAATTTGCATAGATAATTTCATTCTACAGAATATATAAGAATCAATAAAAACTGCTGTATTAGACATGATTTTGGCCAATGGAAAAAAATTGGCTCTCAAAATACAAATAGTCAGAATCTTGGGAAGAAGATCATGAGATCTTCAATTTCATGTCAGTTAAGGAGGGAAAAGTAGACCAAGCCTAACATGCCCTGTAGATTTTATGAAAATGCATTTCAGAGAATTCAGATAATAGCTAAGTTTAGATTCCATTGATCTAGGATTCTATAGGGAAAACAGCTCAAGAGAGATGGAATGTTCTCAAGAATTAATACTGGGGACACAAATTCTACTTAATTTGATGAAGAAGCAAAAGGAAGTTAAGTAAACATTTTAATGTGTTTCATGGTCTCTGACCTCAAGGTATTCACAGCATAACAAGGGAGAAAAGACATGCACAGAATCAGCAGGTTTTGTGTTTTTATTTTGTGTTGTTGTTATTGTCTATTTTTAAATTTCTGCACTTAAAAAACATATCCCCAAATGAGCATTTTCACATGCAAAGGACAGAGAAAGATGATTGTATATGAAAACACAATATTTTGGCCTTTTTAAAGCATGTAATAAATTATTGGGTTTTTAAAAGCATTTAATAAATTCAACCTGTAACTTTCAAAGCTATCCTACTTATCTGTTTTCTTATAAAATTGTTTCCTCCCATGGATTTTCTTTTAAACACTTTAGTGATGCTCTTTTCTTTTTTTTCTTTTGGCAACAATATTCTACTTTAATCCAGAATTACTAAAATAATTCACAGCTCTATCAACAGTGTATTAGCCCTTCTTCCCACAATCCCTCCAGTGACTTATTTTCCTTTTTGTCACAATTGTCAATCTGCTGAATATCATTTTAAAAAATCTGTGCTGGTCAAAAAGGGATGTTTGGAGAAAGCACCACAGCTAAGAGATAGAGCATGAATGATGATCCAACAAAAAAGTGAGAATATCCAGGCAGCAAAAATGAGGAATGAAAGACAGGCAGGCAGAGAGTAAAAGAAAGAGAAAGAAAAACAGAGGCAGAGAGCTAATAACAAAGAACAGAGAAGAACAAAGAAACAGAGAAACAGAGACAGAGATACAGCGAGAGACACAGAGACAGAGTGACACAGAGCAAGAGAAGGAGAAACAGAGACACAGAGAAAAAAAGACACACATACACACACACCTAGAGATACAGAGAGACAGAGAGCAAAGTCACCATAAAGAAAGAAGAGAGTATACAATACAAGAACATGGTCAATTTTACCAATGTTGTCTAAATATCAAAAAGAATAGCAAGAGAAAAAGTTAGAATTGGCAAGTGATCATTACACCTACAAATCTAACTGTTCTTCACCTGAAAAGTCTATTATTTGATTCCTATGTTGATTTTTTTTCAATCCCTTCGGTCTTGGAGATATTGACATTTGCAGGGGTTTCTAAGGTAGTTATTAAGCATGCCCATATTCACAATTTTTCTACAGCCAATCCTCTTTAATACTAGTGGCTTCCCTCTGATATTACCTTCAATTTATCACATATACAAGAATATAGATATATCTTATCTAGATAAATTATTAGACCATGAGATTCTTAAGAGCAAGGACTATTTTTGCCCTTTTGTTATGCCCAGTGCCTAAAACATTTTTGTTTATTGTTTAGCTGTTTTTCATGTCTGACTGATCATGGTCCTATTTAGGGTTTCCTTGGCAAAGATTTTGGAATGGTTTGCCATTCCAGCTCATTTTGCAGAGGAGGAAGCTGAGGCAAACAGGGTTAAGTGACTTTCCCAGGATTACCCAGCTAGTAAGTGTATGAGGCCAGATTTGAATTCAGTTAGATGTGTCTTCCCAACTCCAGGACCAGCATTCTCTCCACTGCTCTATTTAACTACCCCTGGAATATAGTAGGCACTTAATAAATGATTGTTGATTTGATTTAATTTAGTAAAGAGACATACTACATAGACATTATATGAGCACTAAATACTATGAAATAAATAAACACTGGTGAAAATTTAATTTTTCTTTGTTGCATCTAAAGATTGCAATTTATAAGCAGATGCTAATCAAATAGCACCATTTACATTTGACCACAAATGGTTCAAATAATTATTATTATAATTTTATATTTATAACATTTTCTAGGGTTTTTTTTGTTTTCAAAATATGCACAAACTAAAGAAAAGTTAGTTCAAGAATTGTTTTGAGCAATGTCGATGAAAGGACTAGTTGTATTCAAGGCTTTCAAAGTACATTAAATTGTTACTGGCAAAAAAATGGAGAGTATTAATAGTGCCAATGTTTCTAAATCACTTCAAAGCCATAGTTAATTTTAGCTAGACAAATTCTTTCTCTAAGTCAGGCCATTACCGACTGTCTTGCTAAATTCCACTTCTAGTCTCAGTTGAATACAGTATTCCTCATTTCCTGTCCTAAATTGCCCCACATATGTCCCACGCCTGCTCTACTGAGTTCTGTGTCTTAATTGCCTAGGGCCAAGTTCTCCCACTTCATCTTTCCCTTCTGCAAAGAGAACTTCACGCTTGTAAAACATTGAGAGCTTTGGGAGAAAGGTGCTGTACAGTGCAAAGGGTGGTTATTATTATTGATGTTTCTCATAAACACAGAGATTTAGAATGTCAAAAGTAATGTCAGACCTTAAGGCAACAACAGAGCTTTCTCTCTGGGAAATCTATTGAATTATGTCCGTTTTGATGTCAGTTACGTCTCTATTTGGGCCCAGACCCCTCTGTATAAGAACAGCTTTAGATGTACAGATGACTGGAAAACAGGCTGAAATATTAAAGGTCTTTTGTCATATACCTCCATTCAAGTAACCTCACACTGGTTTAGCAGCATCATAGAGAAAATAAGGGCCAACTCCATGAAGGAAAGAGAAAAGTAGTCATTCTACCCACTTTGGCAGTTTAGTCCTGGGCCTCAGAAAAAACCATCTTATTCAGTTATCAGATCTTCCTCGTTCACCCATCACTTCTGCACCATGGGTGTTCAACTCTAGGATTAACAACATAAGCCAAAAAGGAAAGAAACTCAGTCAAACAAAGTCTATCTGCATGCTTTGGCCAACCTTATTCATGAGAGATGAGCTTAGCCTTACTGAGCAATTTCCATTAAAATCTGTTAATTTTATACATATTTGGAGAAATGTCACTAGGGTCACTATATAATAATAAATAGCACTTAGGAAGTTTTTACATCCTTTATCTTATTTGAACCTCATAAAATTTCTGGGAGTTGGTACTAACCCCTCCCCCATTTTACAGATGAGGAGAATAAGGAAGTTTTTACATTCTTTATCTCATTTGAACCTCACAAAATTTCTAGGTGGTAGATACTAAAACATCTCCTCTAACATATGAGGAGAACAAGTCTCAGAAAAGTATTACTATGTTGGAGTCTCTTCTGATTGTCAACTTGAGCATTCTACCCATACCTCTTCCCACAATATAACTATTAGAACCACACTTTTCATTAGAACCCAAACTTGTCCCTCCTGAACAACCATGGATTGGGAGAGACTCCCGGATGCCCTGATTCACTTGTTGGTATTCTGATCATTATTCCCTCTCCTGCCCATCCCTTCCCCTTACTTCTCAGTAACCCTGAGGTGGCAGCAAGCACAATTATCACAAAGCTTTTGGGAGGCCTGAAGATTTCATCTGAGGCATTCTGCTGCAGTTGATTTATTCAACTGAACCTGGCAGTTGGGGCATTTCATTCAGAGATTAGTAGTCAAAAGGGTAAAGGAAACAGAAAACCCATTTTTGCTTCTAGTGTAGAGTTGTGGTTATTCATTACAGGGCTCACCTAAGCTAGAACCTTTAACTCTAAATCAAATGACTTCACCAAAAGTTTCTATTTTCAGGTTGTTTGAAATGTGTGTTTGTCCCTTCTCTCCCTCACCTTAAAAAATGACTACAAAAGGGGAAAAGAGCTGCTCATATTTTGCCTGAAGGGCTGATTTTAATAAATTGCCTCTATAGCCTTTTCAAGTAGTATAGGGACGGGGATTGAGGAAAGAGACACTTGGAAAGCTGCATTTAGTAAATTTTTTTCTAGCTCTACCAGGAAGATGTAGTTAGCCACAAAGGAAATCATTTAACCTGCCTGAGAATTTTATGTTATTAGGGCATATTAGAATTTAGAGCTATGAGGGACCTTTAAAATTATCTGGCCCAGCCTCTCATTTTACTGCTGAAGAAACTGATACCTAGAGAAAAAAGTTGACTTGCTGCAGGTCATATGATTAGTTTATTACAGAGACAGAACCAGAATCTACTCCCTCCCTTACCCCTCTCCTACTGAAGTACCTTTCAGTCCATGGGATTCCCCTGGTTGTGAAGTGAGTTTAAAGTGTTCTGAAAAAAAAGTAAAGTGGTCTAAATATATTTTTTCCTATTTATATTTATTATTTTCATAATTTGATACAGAGAGTAAGAAGAATTTTACTTTTTTCTCCTAAAGAGATTCACAATCATTATTTATCCCAAGTAGATTCCTAAGAGATCTAGAGCCTGTGCTTCTAGGGATTTGGATCTCAGGGATGTCACCTGTAGATATTGTCTACTCATGCCTTATCCTCTACCAGCTTGATATAGGGTTACTGAATGGCGCCCAGCTGTTGTAGGGCTCATTAAACCATGGCTGCTGAGGCTCATTTCATAGTGACTAGTTTGATGTCTCTACGATCCCTCTTGTGTGTATAAGGGCATTTGCTTCTTAGAATTTTGTATCTATAAAAGAAAGTATATTTTAACAAATTTAAAATAAAATCTAAAATGTTTTAAAATTATACTTGGAGTTACAGTGATAGATTTGTTTGGTTTCTTACACACTATATATATTTTTTATTTTTTCTAGTAAATTTATTTATTTTTAATACACATTGCTTTATGAATCACGTTGAGGGAGAAAAATCAGAACAAAAGGGAAAAATGATGAGAGAGATTTAAAAAAAAAAAACAGAAAAAAGAAGCATGTGTTGAATGTTGAATGTAAACTGAATGTTTATATTCAGTCTCCTTAGTACTTTTTCTGGATCCTGATGGAATTTTCTGTCCAAAATCTATTGGGATTGTTTTGGATCACTGAAGCACTGAGAAGAACCAACTCTTTCATAGTTGATCATTTCACATTCTTGCTGTTATTGTGTACAATATATTCCTGGTTCTGTTTGTTTCATTCAGCATCAGCTCATATACGTACTTTTATTAATGGCTTATTGTATAAAGTGCTGTACTTGTAGTCATGAAGAACTGAGTTAAATTTTGCCTCAGACACTAATTACTTGTGTAACCCTGGTCAAATTATTTGACCTTTTTCTACCTCAGTTTTCTCATCCACAAAGTGAGGATAGTAATACCTAGCTCACAAGGTTATTATAATAATCAAATGTCAAAACATATGTAAATCCCTTTGCAAACCTCAAGTGGTTGTAGAACTGAAGCAGTTAATGACTTTACTGACCATCTTGATTTGCTTGAGCTCTCTTACAATCGAAAGGAGGCCAGATTGACCTGGGAATCACAATCAGCCAACCAGGAGGCAGATTGAGCATACCTTAGACTGGGCATACCAAAGATCCTTTTCAATGTTTGTTGAATCCGGAACTTCATCAACCACAAAATTGGTTCACACTGGCTCATACTCACCCCCCAGTGAAGTAAGGGGTCTCTGGAGACTTTCTAACTCTGACCCACTTCCCTGTACTAAGAGGATATCTTGTAATTTCTAAGAACTGCCCAGCTAGTGGCCAAATCTGATTAAGGTACAGTGCAACATCTGAGAAACAGCCCGGCCCAGGGGACCATTGGCTAAACTTGATTAGGCCATGAGGCAATTACTCTCCTATCCCTTCCTTCCCCTATCCCTCTACTTGTGGTTTTTGTCTAACCCTTGTTGAGACTCACCCAAATCTTAGTTCTAACTATAGTTCCCATGCATGTCTGCCTGCTTGAGAGGAAATAAAGCTTACATATGACCTAACTCTGTTTTTCTTAGGGCATGCTCTGGGAAAAGAGTAACAGCACTTAATTGCCTCAAAAAAAAAAAGAGGAAGTAGAAGTAGTAGATAATAAATAACTTATTCTCTACTAACCACCATCCGGTAACCCCTTAAAACAGGGGATTTCAACCTAGAGTACATGAACTGTTTCAAAAATCATTAGTGTATACATTAAAGGACAGTGCCTTCCTTTTGTTAATGATCTTCAAATTATACTTCATATCTTATTTGCACATAGTTGTATATTATTTTGTGAGCTCCTCGAGAACTTGAACTTTTTCCTTTCTTTCTATCCCCAATGCTTAACATAGTGTCTTACACATAGCAGGTACTTAACAAATGCTTGTAAAAAATATAATTTGTTTCTTTTATACTACTCCTATATGTATTTTTTGTGTTTATAAAAACATCATTCTGAGAAGGGGTCCCTGGTCAAAAGCTTCACCAGACACACAAAGGGTACAGAAACTTTTCTGATGACTTCAAAGTCATACTCATTTTTTAAAATGAGGACTTGAGTAGTTTCTCCTACCCATTTCAATTCCCACATTTGGCAACAAATACTTTTGCAAATGAGGAACTATGTGGCAATTTATAATCTGCACTAGAGAGAAGAAAAGAAGAAAGCCCATACTCTAGACTTAATATTCAAAAGGAGTTTATAGAAAATGTCCCTTATATAGGGACAACCAGGTAGCTCAGTGAATAAATAGAGTGCCAGGCCTGGAGTTGAGAAAACCTTAAAAGGTGGGGGAATCTCTAAAAATCAGAGATGGGGAGCAGCTAGATGATATAGTGGATAGAGTATCAGCCCTGCAGTCAAGAGGACCTGAGTTCAAATCTGACCTCACTTAACATTTCCTAGCTGTGTGACTCTGAGCAAGTCACTTAACCCCAATTACCTCAGCAAAAAAAAAAAAAAATCAGAGATAGAACTTTTCCTATGTCAAAGAGAAAGCTGAGAAGTCATCTGGAAACTGCCTCACTACCACCCCAATCTAGTTGTAGATTTCAAGGATTGTGGCAACCTTTCCCTTCTCCAGCATAGAGTATAAGCAATGCTGGTGTTGTTCAGTAATGTCCAACTCTTCCTGACCCGATTTGAGGTTTTCTTGGCAGAGATACTGAAGTGGTTTCCTTCTTCATTTCCTTCTTCAGTTCATTTTACAGATGGGGAAACTGAGGCAAACAAGATTAGGTGACTTGCCCAGGGCCACATAGCTAGTAAGTGTCTGAGGCCAGATTTGAATTCAGGAAGATGAGTTTTCTCAACTCTAGGCCTGGCACTCTATTCACTGAGCTACCTGGTTGTCCCTGTAAAAGCAATGTCTTTATATTAAACTCCTTTTGAATATTAAGTCTAGAGTACTGGCTTTCTTCTTTTCTTCTGTTTAGTGCAGATTATGAATTGCCACATAGTTCCTCATTTGCAAAAGTATTTGCTGCCAAATGTAGGAATTGAAACGGATAGGAGAAACTACTCAAGTCCTCATTTAAAAACTCTTTGAAGTCATACAGAAAAGTTGTCATTACAATAACTGCAGTGAGAGACTCTAGTTTACACTACACCTGGGAAATCCACAAATGCTACCTATCAGATTTTGGTTTATTGTTTTGTTGACTTTCTTAGATTTGAGAAAGTGATGGAAGAAATATTAACAATGCAAATTAATTTAAAAGTGTATCATACATATATCCTCCCCATTCCTGAAAATCTAGTTGTTAATATTTACTAAAATATCCTTAGAGAAGAGCCCTGAGCTCATATTACATGGGGATCTGTCAAAGACAAAATCTCCTCAAGAATGGTGTGTGGAAGAAGGTTTATGTTTCTGTTCATCATCATAGAAAGAACCAGGAACAGTAGGTTTTAAGTTGCAAAGTGGACAATTTAAAATTGGTATCAGGTGCATTGTTGGTGGAGCTGTGAACACATACAGCCATTCTGGAGAACAATTTGGAACTATGCTCAAAAAATTATCAAACTGTGCATACCCTTTGACCCAGCAGCATTTCTATTGGGCTTATATCCCAAAGAAATCATAAAGGAAGGAAAGGGCCCCACATGTGCAAGAATGTTTGTGGCAGCCCTTTTTGTAGTGGCTAGAAACTGGAAATTGAAAAGATGCCCATCAATTGGAGAATGGCTGAATAAATTATGGTATATGAATATTATGGAATATTATTGTTCTGTAAGAAATGACCAGCAAGATGATTTCAGAGTGGCCTGGAGAGACTTACATGAACTGATGCTGAGTGAAATGAGCAGAAGCAGGAGATCATTATACACGGCAACAACAGTACTATATGACGATCAATTCTGATGGACATGGCTCTCTTCAACAATGAAATGTTTCAAACCACCTCCAATTGTTCACTGAAGAAAGCCATATACACCCAGAGAGAGGGATGTGAAATGTGGACCACAATATAACATTCTCATACTCCTTGATTGATGTTTGTTTACATTGTGTTTCCTTTATCTGATATATTTTTTGTGTAGATAAGATTTTTCTTGCACAACAATGATAAGTTTGGAAATATGTATAGATATATTCGATTTGTCAATATTTTAACATAATTAACATGTAGTGGATGTCCTGCCATCTAGGGGAGGGGTGGGGAGTTGGGGGGAAAAATTTGTGGCGGAAAGCTATGTGAGGGTTATTGTTGAAGAATTACCCACACATATGTTATGCAAATAAAATAAAAAAATGAAAAAAAATTAGTATCAGGAACAATTTCCTACCAATTGTATCTCTCCAAGAGTAGAATGAATTGCCTTAGTAGGTGGGGGCTTACCTCTCATTGGTCTTCATGCAGAGATCCCAGTTATTAGACAAGCTGTAGAAGAGACAGCTATGGGATAAACGAGGTGTCTCCTGAGGTCCCTTCCAACCAAGTACTTTACTGATAAATGTTTAGCCACTGATTCTGTAAGTGAAAAATATGCAGGACACACTTTAAAGCTTAATCTGTATCATTAACATTTTATTCATCATTCTTTAAAGTCCAGAAATCAACAAAACAATCAATCCAGCTCTGATTTGTAGCATCTGCTGATTTTTTGAAGGGCCTCCTTTCTGTTCCCAATTCTAAAATGTGATTCTGTGATTACAACATCCTGGAGGGCTCCCAATCAAACAGTTCTTCCTCTATCCTATGACTGGCAAACTCCCATCTCCTGCTCCCTTTATCTTATAGGCTCAGTCATCTATCTATGTTCTGGGGCAAAAGTCCTTTCCCCCAGTCAGTCAATAACTATTTATTAAAAACCTACTATGTTCCAGGCACTATAATAAGCACCAGGAATAAAAACATAAAAATGAAACAGTCTGAGAGACAGACAGACAGACACACACACACACACAGACATAGAGAGAGAGAATGAACAGAGAAAGGAAAGAGGAGAAAAAGAGATGATAGAAAGCAAGAGAAGGAAAGAAAAGAAAAGGGGGGGGGGGAAAGGGAAAAAATCCAGTGAAAGTCCTGGGATAACAGACACTTTACTCTGCCAGTAACTCTGTCTCTATAGTATTCTCAGAAGTCAGACAAAGGGCCTGTCAAAGCCCAACAGATTGGAGCATTCAATAGAAGAGAATCACTGACCTGCTCTGCATTCCCAGAAGAATTGAAGCCCTACTTGCTTTTGCATTATTAGCCCTTTTAGGGCAGGCTGAGGTCGCTTCCAATTTATGAATGACTGGATCACAAGCTGAGGTTTTTAATTTGTTTACACAATATTAAATGTTCTAAAGATATTTATTAAAATTTCTGTGCAGAGCATTTTTTTTCCTACAAAGAAGTCCCATCGTCTAGTTAACCTACTAAAACTAATGCTGAGAACTTTACTAAGCAAACCAATCTAGTCACAACATCCTATGCTTTTCACTCAGTAGCTTACCCCTGAAGTTTGTGTTTGGCACAACACCATACAACACACAAACTGCTTAGCAAAGTTCATTCAGATCTATACAGTGACTTATTAGATATGCTTTCAAAAAAGATAAGTGCCCTGAAAGGAACTGAGTTGTAGTCTATGTTTCTTCTACATTATATTCTTGGCAGAGAGAGCCCTTACAAAGCAATGTGAGGATGAATGGAAAAGGACGTTAACAGACTTGAGTAGGGAGAGCTGGAGAATGGATAATTGTGGACAGCCTTTGTCAGTATAAGTGATGTACAGCACGCGCGCGCACACACACACACACACACACGCACACTATCAAATATTGTGCTACTGATCAAACTTTGATTAATGCTCACCTGGAAGACAATTATCAAAAACCTATGACTTGACTCATTACATATATCCAGGATACATATGTCAAAGAGAATTCCATCAGTTTTCTATTAATGTGAATTCTTTAGCAAGCTAAATAAACAGAGGACCAGTGCAGCATATGACCAATTATAGAGAAGACCTAGAATTTATTCATTTCTTGTCTGGAAGTTTCAAGGATTTCTGCAGAAAAAGCATACTAAAGGGAAGAAGTGTAATGAGACAAAGGGAAAGTAACTGGCTGTGGGCTCAAATATCAGCTTGGCAACTTGCTAACTGTGTGCCCCCACAATTACTTTGGTTTTTTTTTTTCTTTTTTGGCTTCAGCTTACCCATAAGTAAAATGGGTTTGATACCCGCAAGGGTCCTTCCCAGCTCTAAACCTATAATCTAAACCTTCTCTGACTGACTGAGAACAGAAACTGATGGGCCTGCAGGAACTCAGGCTTCAATTGCGTCAACCAGAATGTGAGACTGAGGAAACTGTAGCAATGATAGAGAAGCAAAAACGGGGGGCTCCCAAAGGATCCCCTCTACAATTAATTATGCAAATCACAAATAAATCAGGCACTGAAAATTTAAGATTGATTGAAAGGCTTGCTTAAATTGCTTTAACTGTGATTCATAAAGCAATCACGCAAATTCATATGTTAAGTTGTGTAAAAAAAATTAGAAAGCTGTAGAATGGAATAAGATTATACCTTAATTTAAATGTAAAAGGCATGGTTGCTGAGTATGAGCCTCTCACACTGTTAGCACTAGCCCATCAGATGTTAACAAAATCTGATATGCAACAGTTTTACATATCCCCTTGTGGGAGAAAGCTCAACTAGCGATCTGCTTTATAAATCAGCTACAGTGTTAGAGTAAGGCGACTGTAGCTAAATGGCTTTTAGATATGCTTCCTGTTTTAAGCTACCATATTTACAAATGAAAGCTTTTTCAAACCACGGCTTTTAATATAATTTGCATATTTAGTAATACATTGATTAAAATTAAACACGGATTATTGCAATTTATTTCAGAAACAGATGGGATGCATTAAGTGAAAAGCCAGCGCTTTTAAATCGAGCACACTCTCACTGGCTGACTACTGATGAATGATGAATACAAAAACTTTGTTAATTGACAAAAAGAGATGGGGGGGAAGGGGACGGTGTGTGGAGAGCATTCTTTGTGCCCATTTTCTTTCAAGTACTTTGATGATTAGTGATTCCATGAAATCAGTAATAAAGTTAATTTAAAATGAATAATGTATTTCTAAGTTATGCTTCAACATAATGAGAACGACAACCCAAGACAGGATCAAATCCCTGCAGCAGGTCTTGGCCAAAGAAAAATGTATCTACAAACTTCTAAAATCTTTCTCAATACAAGGAAAATTTACCCTTTTCCAAAGGAAATAGGCATTGATGAGGTTGCACCAGCAGATGGCGCTCTTCCATTACATACACCACTCCACTAAGCCCATGTGTTCTAAGGACTTCATGGAACTTCTCCAGGTAGGGCAAAATTAATAAGGTGGTAGATCCAACACAAAGCATCCGATTTAAAGGAATCTCCTTTTCTGGGAACCTGATGAGCTTTACTTTTGATCTGAGACTACTTCATCTTTCTCCATGGACTGCTAATTCTTGGTTGATGGATTCTATTAGGCAAAACAAAGTTGGGGTAAAAAGAGTAGATATCTACTAGATAATTCATTGATCAGGACTGCTTCCCATCAGAAACTAATTAAGTCAGCTGTGCAATTGCTTCCCATTCCCTCAAATAGTGTTGTCATTCAGTGTGTTCCTTTTGTAACTTCTTAAATGTATCAATTCAAATGCTACAAATGTATTCAAATGCTACAAATGTATTTGTAGCTATATGATATATAATATATGACATATATGACATAGAACTTTTAAAAAATTCAAATCTGTGAGTTCATTGGTGAGGAATTCCTTCTATCTTTGCAACAATGTAAGGTCTCAGAAAGTTGCCTAGAACCCTAAAAGATTAAGTGATGCTCAGTGAAATATGGACAATGTGTCAGAGGCAAGACTTCCTGACTCTTGGACCAGCTTTCTTTCCATCATGCCCTGTCATTTCTCTTACAGAAATATATACGCACACATATAATATATGTAACAATATATATTACATATTATATACAATGTATATTATATGTACAATATTTTATGTATAATATATGCTGATAAAGTTATCCTACTAAAACCAATGCTGAGAATTTTACTATGAAAACTGGTTTTTTTACAGATGTATTTCTTAGTTGCTTGTCCTTGAAGCTAATGTTTAACAAACTGTCATAGAAAGTATAATATATATATTATATATTCATGATATCATATGTATAATATATCCATTGTTTGTGAGTAAAAATGTGTGTATATGTGTGTATGAAGAGGACATATACATGCCCTGATCAATTTAATGTGTCCTTAAATTAACATAATCAGGAGTATTCTTGGTCATCCTTTCAACATCTATGTACACAGATGATATATATATACATATATATATAAACCTTCTTTTTTAACATTTAGACATTAGTCATTTAGACAGATACAGCTGAATTTTTTTAGACTATGTAGTAGCTACTATTAACCTAAGATATTAATTATCAGCCTCATGTTAAAAATACCACGATGAATTAAGCCAGTATATACAGATAATGTGCTTCTTCCTCTGCCCTTGATTTTTTTTTCTTTTTCTTTTTTTTTTTTTTTTTGAGAGATAGGAGAGGCAGTATGGCATCACAAATGGAGACCTAGCTTCAGTGTCAGAAAGACCTCAATTCAAGGTCAAGAAAATCTGCCTCTGATACATACTGGTTATGTGACCCTGAGAAGAAACTTCTCAGGATTCTAGGCAATGGTCTCAGACAGTAAGTTGCAAAGAAGTTATTTTGGTAGAGGTAGACTACTTTTACTAGGAGATCTCTATGCCAATGAAATAAAAGATTCCCTCCCACCAAAAGGAAGAAGGAAGGTAAGACAAAAAATTGGTAACCACTATCTACAATAATGTTTATTTCTCAAAAATCTTCATGTTGACTAATGTAAAGAGTTCTTTGGGTTTAGGTTGTGGGCACCACAAAACAATCCACCATTTTAAATTACAGTAGCTTGTTGAAGGTGAATTGTTGCTATCCTTGGACGAAGATGTAGCATTTCATATTTGAGTTGAGGCTGGGTTAAGTGTAAGTCTTAGAATTAGCAAATCAATCAGTAATTGAAAACAAAGCCTATCTATCTGTCTTTGATTTATTTTTCAAAGCAAGTGAACAAATGTAAACTAAATGTACTTTTTAAATCACTCTCTAAATAACATGTGTATGTATCAGTGCATATGACCGCAAATGGTCATGGATGCCCAAAGGGTATATATTTGTTAGAATCCTGATGGTTCTGGACCAAAGTACTGGAATCTGCTCCAGTTCATAATATTACCCAAATTCCCCCTGGCTTTTTCCAAGTTTGAGGAAATACTCCAAAATACTTAAAAGGTCACTCCCCGTTTCCCTGCTCTATGGGATTACTCTAACATGACATGTTTGTCACCTATTGTGAGTTGTGAAAATCCCCCTGTATCCAATGTGTTTTGTTTGGATTGAGATGGCATGCCGTTGATGGCTGTGACCTTCATGGTGGCTTAGATCCCTGGCTGGCACTGATTTTTGATTTAGTGCCGATCTGCTGCGCTTGTCACAGGCTGCAAGGTGCTTTCCATGCACTAATGGAACAGCTCAAGGGCAGAGGGGCCTGCAAACGTCGCTCTCTCACCAGCACCCAGCTAAATAGAGAGCTGAGCTTTCTACATGTGAATGACAGAACTGGAGATTGCATGCAGTGGGTAACGCAAAGTTTGTATACCTGTGCTGGCTTGGGGAAATGAAAAAAAAAAAAGCATTTGCAAAATGCAAACTACATGGTTATTCTGCCTGCTAATGAATATGTATCTGCAGCGTTAAAACAATATTTAACACAAATACTGATAATACATCTTCATTTGGTGGCAGAGAACTAACAATCAGTTGGTGTGTCCTTCAGTTCAACTCTGGTTCATAATAAATTCTGTTATTTAATGATGGCTTCAGCAGGAAATTGCATTTGTCCAAACTTTTCACTTGGAAGTGAACAGAAAATGTTATTATAATTGTTAGAGAAAAAGATACATTTAAAGCCATGATACATTTCAGCTTGCTATGACCTCAACATAATCTTGCCTGGGCACCTTGACTATTTAGGGCTGTCTTGGATACAATAGCTAAAATAAATAAATGAATAACAAGCCTGTTCTATGTTCTGACTTACTTGTAACTCTGACTTTAGAGCTAGGAACCCAAACAAAGAGAATCATTGTAATGTGGGGAACAGGGAGTGCTAGGCTTGGAGTCAGGGGGAGCTGGATTCAGATGTCACTTATGGGGACAACTAGGTGACCTTAGTCAAGTCAAGTAACCTCAGGCAATTCTATGTGACTTCTCTACTAAGTACTAGGTGGAATAAGTTACATTGATGAGATCAAAGATTCTATGTTCATAATCTGCAAATACATATATACCTCCTTATGAGAATGAATGGACAGATATGTATGTACACATGGATGTAAAATGCAATTAGACACATCTTTTAAAATCATTGTCTTTATGACAAAACTCCTCATCGACTTTGGTGCCTGGCTGTCTACTACCTTAAGTTCCAAGCTCCTCATCTCCTTGTTAAATAACTAAATAAATGAGCCCTCCTTGGTAGTGCTCCATCTCACTTTAGTGGAATTCTTCTTTGCTTTTGCTATCTATCAACAAGATCAGGTTCTAGAGTTCATTTTCATTCAAGACCAACCAACAGCCAACCAAGATCACCACTTGTTCTTCATCTCAGACTTTATCTTGTGACATGCCTCATATTCATTGGGAATCATAGGAGATTTTTAACTCAGTTTTTAGGCATATCTAGGACATTATCCTCATCTATTTTTCTTTTGGTGGTTTCCCTTTCTGTATCTCTCCCACAATCAGCATAGTCCACACCTTAATTTGCCTTTTTCTGATATCTTGAATTTCATAATATTCTTTTCCATTCTCCAGGACAGACTTTTCAAAACTCAAAATTGCCTCCTCACATAAGCTGTTATTTCAGAACACTAAACAAGTGATTAAAAACAAAGGATAATCACCAATGTGTATGCTATCATAGGCTCTGTCTTCTGCATCATCATCTTCTCTTCCTCCTCTTTGTCCTCCTTTTACTTCTTCTTTTCCTTTTCCATTTCCTTTTTCTCTTTCTTACTCATCCTTTTTTTCCTCCTCTCTTTTTAAATCTCACCCAATCTGGTTGTACATTGACCACTCACAGATCTGACCTCTCTACTGATTGGCAAAGAAATTTCCAACCTGAGTTGATTGGACCTAGCTGGTCCTGATAGCCCCCTGATCTTGGGGGCTCACTATATTGGGGCAGACTTAGCCCACTGCAACTCAGAATTCCCAAACTCAAAGGATCCTTAAGTCTCAACCTCTCCCATTAGCAGGGATTATAGGTGTGTACCATTACACCTAACCATAGATTCTTCATAATAATAATAGTTTGTAATAGTTATGTAACAAATTGTACTTTACAAAGTGCTTTCATATATAATATATAAATATATACATACATATATATATGTATACACACACATACACATGCATGTACATACATACACACCTATCTTCATTTGAACCTCACCATCACTCTGGTAGATAGACAGTAGAATGCAAGTTATTTGTGGAAAGATTAGTTTATCTTTGCTTATATATCCTCAGTGTCATCCTTAAAATACACTTTAAAATGCTTTAAAAATGTTTGTTGCATTTGTTGAATTGAGTTGCACTGGACATAACAATCATTATTCTCATTTTATAGATGAAGAAATGAAGGCCTAGAGGTTAAGAGACTTTGCTCAATGTTATATATCTAGCAAAATGATAGAATCTTCTAACTTATTTCAGAGCTCATATATTACAAAAATAACACCTGAAAATACAGTTTGTTTCCTTACATAAAACAACACTATTCAGCACCTAAAACAGTCACTTAGGGTTTCTACTTCTCACATATTGAATCCCACTTGAATGTCCTCATCAGTTTCTTTACCACTTTTAAAAAATTATACTTCCCCTTTATTTATCATTATGCATAATTTAACCACCTTCTCCAAGGACAATATCTAGCCATACAGAGTAAACATCTATAGTTTCAATATCTCCCAAACCATCCTAACTATTGTCTTTTATCATAAGATTAAGATGAAGGGGAAAATAAAGGAAGTGAAGGAAGAGAATATACATCGATAGAAGACTTTTAACTCTTTTCAGATCTTCATTCTAAAATCTCTTTTACTTTCATAGCCTTATATAAGATACATAGGTTGGGGCAGTTATTACCTTCTCTAATATCAATTTCCAGGATTATTCCTGTCTCCCTAGCCACCTCTAGAGTGTCTCCTGAGTTTCTTTACCAAATATAGATCCTCCTGATTTTAATAATTTCTTCAAGAACCTCTCCTAGGTTCTATGATCTATTCCCTAAAGACATAATATCTATGGCCTTATATCCAATCCCACTGGCAACTACTATTAATATTTAGAAATCATATGGGTCTACTTGTCAGGATCTGAACCTTTCTCTTCTGTCCATTGTTCTCTAAATTGTCTCCATAACTTTCTCTAATATTCTGCTTCCTCATCATAATTAGGAATAACATCACATCACTAACTTTTGGAGAAAGGAACTTAAGAGCAACTTTCCAGTCTTCATTGCATTCTGTTTTATTCCTCAAATACAAACTGTTGGCAGATCCTGCTGTTAAGTTTTGTTGTTGTTTAGTTGTTTTTTAGTTGTATCTGAATCTTTGTGATCCCTTTTTGAAGTTTTCTTTGAAAAGATACTAGAGTGATTTGCCATTTCCTCCTCCAGATCATTTTACAAGTGAGGAAACTGAGGCAAACTGGATAAAGTAACTTGCTCAGGGTCACACAGCTTGTTATGTGAATGAGGTCAAATTTGAACTCAGATCTTCCTGATTTTTTTATAAAGCTTTTTATTTACAAAACATATGAGTGAATTTTCTACATTGACCTTTGCAAAAACTTTTTTTTCCCAAGCTTTTCCCCTTCTTCCCCCCACCCCCCACCCCTAGATGACAGGTAATCTAATACATGCTAAATAGGATAAATTATATGACAAATACAATACATGTATACATATCTATACAGTTATCTTACTGCACAAGAAACATCAGATCTAGAAAGAGAAGAAGAAAAAAAACAACCTAAGAAGGAAAACAAAATGCATGGAAATATTCACAGAAAGCGTTAAAATGCTGTGTTGTGGTTCACACTCAGTTCCCACAGGCCTCTCTCTGGATGTATATGACTATCTTCATCGCTGAACAATAGGAACTGGTTTGAATCACATCATTGTTGAAGAGAACCACGTCCATCAAAATTGATCATAGATCTTCCTGATTTTAAGGTTGGCATTCTACCCACTCTGCTTTCTAGCTGCTTCCTAATATTCATACTTTCCAACATCTTCTATTTTTTCATCAAGTTCTGATCATCTCTCACCTAGATTACTACAACTACCTTGCAAGTGGGATCTGCCTCCTCCGTCAATATTCTCTAATTAGTCTTTAATTTGACTACTAAAATTAGTCCCATCAACTAATACATCTTTTCCATTTTAATAAAACCAATGTTCTCGTTATCACTTTGCAAAGTCCATTTCTTCCTCCCTTTGTCTTATGGCTTCCTCTTTCTCCCTAACCCCAGTTTCCTCCTCCTTCTCACCAATCTAGCCCCTTTTTATCTTGCCATAATCTTTCCAACCTTGCCTGTGTATTGCAGAAGACAAATATTTCTTTCTTTACTGAATTCCTCTTACACTTACAATGCATAAAATTTAAGGCTGCCTAATTATCACATGCATGTTAATTTTTTTTCCTCCTGTAGGATCTGTGAAACTATCTTCTACATTTCACTTGGAGCTCAACACTATATCTAGGCACATAACAGGAGCTCAATCAATCAATTAACAAGCATTTATTAAGCACTTACTATGTGTCAAGCACTCTACTAAGCACTAGAGTTAAAAAGAAGACAATTTTTGTTATGAAGAACTTAACATTCTCATGAGGAAGACAACATGAATTTTGAATGATTGCTATAGATGAATAAGTCAACTGCTTATTAATTGATCAAGGTTCACTTACCTGCCAGTCTATTTTTTCCTATCTTTATTAGTACTGTCTGTCCAAGACTACAACTTTTTAGAGGCCAAGGACCATAGTCACCTGCTCAGATAATTTTCTAGCAGGGGCTTCAAGAAATCCTTTTTCAAAATTATTCTTACTATTATAACAAAAATCCAAAGGTGTTGCTTACATTTATATATCTGGGAACTGAAATGTCAAGAGACAACATGCTTAAATGCAACAATAATAATTTTGTAAATGGAAAAAAAGCGTCCCCAAACTCAATAGGCCAGATTCAAAATACTGCTGTGGCAGTATGTTGAGATAACAAACTAGATACATAAACAAAGACAGAGGGGAAAAAACAGAGATTTTCCATTTCAATGTATCTGGCCTTTCATTGCTGTTTGGTTGGGGAAAGATTTGCTAATTCAGTGAGTTTTCTCTTTCTCTTTTTAAAGAATGTACTTAGAGGCCAAAGAGACTATCAAATTCTGATTTTCTCAGAGTAAATAAATTACTTGATCTCTGTCCTGTTTATTTTTGGTACACTTCTTGTGACACATGGACCTCAGGCTGAGGGAGCTGGCTGCAATCAAAGTATGTGCACGTGTCTGGGCCTGGGGGTCTGCTTTCCTGACAGGCTACATGATCTGAGGGACACAGGAAGTCACAGGAATTAAATGGCATTCCATGTGATGGAATGAGACACTTCTATCAGCTTATGTCAATGGGTGAAAAATAAGTCCCAGCATTCAGAGAGGAGACCGATTTGGCAGTGCATGAACCAGGTTTTGGATCTTGGGACTTAGACATAAAAGGAAATCTGAACACTATTACCGTGATAACAGCAAATGCAATAAAAGAACCAAGTATCCATGCTCCATCTAAGCAGATATTGGTTTCCTAACTCTGAACGATGGCTCTGCTGTCCCAGCTCACAGGCAACTCTGAGTTTTTTGTGCTTTGGAAGATTGGGATGGCATGAAATGATTGAAGTCCATAGATCATCTTCCACCTCATTTTAGCCTTCCAAATCTTTATTAAATCAGTTAATGCTTTAGCTTGTTTTGAATTTCAGGTTTTATTTCTTTGGCACAATCTGGCAAATAGTGAGATGCTCAAGAGAAGGGGCTTTTGCCTTCCCTAAAAGAAGGTTTTGTGTCATTTTTTAAATCTCATACCCCAAAACTTGTTGGTGCATATATCAATAATGCTGATTCATGAACTTGGATGAGGAACCCCCACTCATATCATCAGAGATTTAGAGATGGAAAAGATCTCAGAATTCGTCCAGACTAGTCCTCTCATTTTACAGATGACGAAACCAAGACCCTGAGAGGTTAAATGATTTATATAAGATCACACAAAAAGTAAGTGGAAGAGTTAGAATTAAAAACCTCTGGTGTCCAATTCAGCCCTCTTTCCATTGTTGCCTTCAAAAGTGGTTAGAATAAGGCCAGCTCCAAATGATCTGATGAAGCAACTTCTGGAGCTGTTGAAGGTCAGAGCCATTTTATCTTCTAGAAGAGCACTGTTGAGCAAGGTTTCTCAACTGCCTGGCAAAGACCAGGTGCATATATCACATCTGCCTTTCTCTGATCCTGGATGGAATAAGCAGATACGGTGGCCAGACCTTGACAAAAGCTATTTTTATCTGTGACATTGGGGAATCTCTCCTAGAACAGTTTGTCTTCATGCCAGGATTCCTGCTGAATTACCAACAAAGGTCAACCGGTCCTTGATTCATCTGTTGTGTTAAGTTCCTATTACACAAGTTAACACTATCTTGGGAGGAGGGCTTCAGAGAATGTCCTCCTCTCTGGCTGGGTGAATTGACTTGAGAGGCTTTGCTAATTGGGATCAGTTCCCCAGGTGTTTCTTCCCTGTCCCCTTTTGTGACAGTTGGCACTTTGTTTATTAGGCAGCCAAATAGTCATCCTATATGCAGCAAATTCTCCTTTGGCCAGAGAGGATGACATGCTCAGAAATCCTCTTCTCATGATAGTTTTAAATTGTGTAATGAGAACGTAGCCCAATAGATAAAGCAAGGACTGGCTGAAAGAATCTCATGCAAATGTAGGGAAATAGAGTCATGATATTCTGGCTTCAAGGAGAATGAGGCATAGGAAACACAAATGGTAATGCTCATCCAAGAAGGCTCCAATCAAAAGATTTACCCCTTCGAAGAAGTGGTGGTGGTAATGGAAATCCCTCTTATTTTGCTTCTTCCCTAAGAAATAGCTACTTTGTATTTGACTTTTTTAAACTCCATTCAAGCAATCAGTGTGTGGTCAGCTCTGCATGGTCAACTTCTGTAGACTGTGGCTGGAGAACTGTGACAAGTATAGAAAAATAGTTTGTCTTCATTTTTGAAATAACAGACTGTAATGTCCCGGAGAGTTTTCCAGGACAGAGGCATCTCATTAGGACTGGTCACATCATTGAACCCTGTCTTCCTCTGACTCCTTCCTTCTTTCTGGCCCTTTGATGCTTTGTGAATTATTCTTTCAAGTTCTTTAATCAATTTAACATTAACATTCCTGTGAAATATTAATGAAATAATATTAAAAAAAGAAAAATGTTCCTATAATTCTGCAACATTTTAATGCCTCATTAAAATCATTAGCAATGCTAATACTAAAGAACTTACTTCATCTTTCAGGGAACCAAAAAATAAATCATCATAAAATGTTTGTTAATGTACATCTGGAGAAATAATTTATACATAGCCAGCCTATATAGGCTTTGAACACTAGAAAGACGATATGGTAAGGTCACCCTATTAAGCACATGCTACTGGTTTTAGCTTTAGCAACTCATCTTATACAGTATTATTTTATAATGCTCATTAAACACTGTGAATATTGTTTGTGTTTTTTATTTATGAGAAAAATATATAGTGTCCCTATCAACCAGCCAGGGCTCTTGGGAACTCAGGTTGCAAACAATGACATGCTTCACTGACCTGAATGACTTACAAAAGCCATTTATATTCAGTACTCTCATTTATGCTATCTTTAAAAATGAGTAAGAGACATATATTAATAGCAAGAAACGGGCAGAATGATTGCATCACTACCCATCTCCAGACTTACTGCAACACTTCATTCTCTATCAGTTGAGCTGCCATGGGAATGTAAATGTCGTATATAATAGTCATGTAAAATTTTGCTGCTCAAGTAACTAAAGAAAGGACGCATGGTTTCCTTCTCTTTGTTGACCAACTTTTATTTGGGAAGCATCAGAGGCTTAATAAAAATCACAAAGTTTGAGCTAATCTATTATGGAAGGGAGATGGCATCCAGTCAGTTGGGATGAGCAGAATCAGTATCAGTGACCCTAAAAGAAATCAACATATCTTATCATGATTATACAGAGTGATGAAGCCTTGGCAAATTGTCAATCCAAAAGAAAGAAACAGAGAATTTCTTTTTCCCCTTTATATTACCTTACTGGATAAATCCAGAAATTCACAACATTTTAGGAAAGTAAGAATCAGTAACCCAATCAAGTATAATCTCTATACTATATAGGTGTAGTTTTCAATTTGTGTTAAAATGCAGCTTTGCTAACAACTTGATTTCTTTCCAGCCCTTTGCTGGCAGTTCTGGGCTACTTGTTTATCTGGATATGAAAATCAATAGGTGAATCGCAGAACTTCAAACCTGTAAGTGAACTGAAAGTTTATATAGTCCAAACCATACCTGAAAAGAATAGCCAAAACAACACATCTGACAAGTGATGAACTGTGAGGTCTTTGTTTGAAGACAGCAAGACATCTAAGGCAGCCCATTCTACTCTGGGACAACTCTAATTGTTAGAAAGTCTTTCTTTATGTTGAACTAAATCTGCCTCTTTTCGAATTTATTATGATCATAGTATAGTATATTTAGATATGGAAAGGACCTTAGCCATCAAGTCCAACCCTCTTATTTTATAAATAAGAAAATTGAGGCACAAAAAACAGTTTTTGACTTGCCCAGAGTCATACAGTGTCACAAGCAAATTTTTCACCCTTTTAAGTCCCATACACTATACTGCTTCTAGTTTTACCTTCCAAAACCAAGAAAACCAAGTTTAAGTATCTTCCGTGTATCAATCTTTCAGATACTTCAAGACAAATATTACATGTCTCCTTAGACTTTTCTTTGCCAAGCCAAATATATCTAGTTCCTTCAATTGATCTTCCCATGGCTTGAGAACAAGTTCTCTTGGTTTTTTGTTCCATCTTCCAATTGACTGATTTAGCACTGAATAAGCCACTTCACTCATTCCATGCAATCTTCAGTTATCCAGTTATGAAATAGTGTTGAAAATATCCACCAATCTTCACATGGATGCTAATAAAAATGTATCCATATTTTCAGCAAGAAAGATATTACACAAATATCTATCGTTATTGGACATGGCTCTCTTCAACAATGAAATGTTTCAAACCACCTCCAATTGTTCACTGAAGAAAGCCATATACACCCAGAGAGAGGGATGCGAAATGTGGACCACAATATAACATTCTCATACTCCTTGATTGATGTTTGTTTACATTGTGTTTCCTTTATCTGATATATTTTTTTGTGTAGATAAGATTTTTCTTGCACAACAATGATAAGTTTGGAAATATGTATACATATATTCGATTTGTCAATATTTTAACATAATTAACATGTAGTGGATGTCCTGCCATCTAGGGGAGGGGTGGGGAGTTGGGGGGAAAAATTTGTAACGGAAAGCTATGTAAGGGTTATTGTTGAAGAATTACCCACACATATGTTATGCAAATAAAATAAAAATTAAAAAAAATATCTATCATTATTTATTATTAATATTATTATCCTCATCATTATCATGGGATAGTCTATGGCTCTCATTTATTGGAAAAGCAAAATGACTACAAATGTATCTAGGAGAAAATAATTAGAATTTTTTTCATTTTCCATAGAAAAATGTTTTTAACTATATTATGTTATATTGTACCATAATACCACTATTGTTAATTTTGAATATAATAATAATAGCTGCCATTTCTATCTGAAACCTAGCTACATAAAATGCTTTTTTTGTTTGAAAATTGAATCATAAGATTTTCAAATATGATGACCTAAAGGTTTGCATTCTAAAGCAGAGATCACTCTTTCTAATAATGGCATCTCCATATCAATTTATCATCTGGTTTAGATAAATGATTAATTTCGTTTACTTTTAATCACATATTTAAAACATTTGGGAAACAGGCAAGCTCTAAAAATGATAAAATCATTTGTTAAAAATTTCAGCTACATCTTCCTTAGCTATCCTTGTTCCCTTCGGAGAGCAAATTAATTGTTTCAATCTAGCAAGCTCCAAAAGAAATGGTCGACAAAGGGTGAAATATGAACATCAGTGGTAAGTTTGGAATTTACCCTATTTATCTTGAATGTAAGATCTCATGACCCACTAAAATTCAGTTCACAGTGTTTTATGAAAAATAATGGCTGAAATTGAATGTCTTAATTTACATTTAATGCAATTAAGAATGGTTTAAATTATGACTGATGAACAGCACACACAGATGTCAGTCAGTTTCATCAGAATAAATTGAAGTCAGTGTCAATGAATGCTCCACTGATAAATCCCACTTTACATAAAATTAATAAAAATAAGGAAATATAATCCTTAACTAATTGCAAAATGTTCTGGAATTCCCCTGAATTTTTTGGGGAAAATCAAGTAACTGGAGAAAACCACAAAGTAGTTAGATGAAACATTATTTATATTCCATAATGCACACAAGTTATATTCAGCATTCTAATAATGCTGACATTAAAACTTAAAACATACCCCTCCTAAACCTGAATTTTAACTATAGATGTTTGCAGAAAGTAAAAGAATCAAGAAGAAAACTGAAGGAGAATAATTTGTAAAATGCACATTTGTTTCACACAGTTTAAGTAACTACATCTCCTTAGCTCATTTCAAGTACTTTGATGAGGAATCTTTTTTTTTGTAGTAGTTTAGTTTAAGTGATTCTTTATTTTAGTCCATTTATCTCAAGCTTCTTCAGATCTACATCTGACCCAGAATTTTTCTTTTTTTTCTTTTTTTCTTTTTTTCTTTTTTTTATAAAGCTTTTTATTTACAAAACATGAGTGACCTTTCAACATTGACCTTTGCAAAAAAACTTTTTTTTCCCCAAGCTTTTCCTTTCCTTCCCCCTACCCCCCCACCCCTAGATGACAGGTAATCTAATACATGCTAGATAGGATAAATTATATGACAAATACAATACATGTATACATATCTATACAGTTATCTTACTGAACAAGAAACATTTGATGAGGAATCTTGGGCTCATCATCTGGCTTATTGACTTTCCCAGGTAAAAAAAGCAAAGAAACAACCTATACTCCCAAGATAGTAAAAGACAGAAGCAAAAATCCAATGTCTATCAAAACTTTCATAGTGGCACTTTGAGGTATCTAACTACAGGAAACTAAATGGGTGCTCACAAAGGGGAAAATGACTGAAAAAAAACCTCATGTATCTGTGAAAGACTTTTATTATAAAATCACAGATCATATAAATATATTGGAATATTATGATATGTTAACAAATCAGGAAAATAAGGAATTCAGAGAAACACGGGAAGATGCATGTGAACTGATATAGGAGGAAAAAATAAAACGAAGAGAGAACAATATACATTCTGATTTTAACAAGGTAAATGAAGATGCTACTAAGGAAACCCAGCCCTGAGTAATGGAAAAGTAGTGACAAAGAGTCTCAGTGAGGGCACAGAAAAAAAAATAATGAAATATCTCCCCCCTCATGAAAAAGAAAAACAATTACTAGGAAAAGATGTTGAATGTGTTGTCAGATACAGTTTCTATGCAGGATGTTTGGGCTTAATTGTCTTTCTTAATCCCAAGGAAGAATTTAATCTGATATTGGTGGAAAATGCCTATAATATAAAGAAAAAAGACATTAAATAAAATATATAAAAATTAAATTATAAGTAAAATTAAATGATAAAGTAAATTAATGAACTTCCAAAATATCAAAAATTGGCAAATTGTTAAATACCAAAAACAGGTAAAAAAAAATCTACTCAATCACCTGTTAAATTCTAGCTCTCTGTTTCTATCTAATTATCTCTTTTTCCCTATCTCTCCTTGTCTGTCTCTCTGTCTCTCATTCTCCTTCGATAGCAGGTTAGAAAGCTATGTGTCATTCCATATGCTGGCTGGAGCAGATGTTACTGCTTTTTAAGCTAATAGAAACTTTATGGACCATTTTTCACTCTCTCTCTTCCAGGAGCAAATGTCAACCATAGTTTTGATCAAAACCTCAATACTTGGCTCGAGAACTAATTGCTAGTAATGTGTTTCAGTCCCAGTTCTCAGAGAAAAGAGGAGGGGGAAGGTTTTTTCAATGGAAGAAACTGAGCTAATATTTGCATTCTTATTGCCTGACTGAGCTACAAAACTGCTAAGCTTTTTGGCTCCACAATTTTATAAGCAGCCCTTGAAAGCTGGATAATCAAGCTTCTCTGGTTTTTTTTCCTTTTAAATGCTCTCTTTTTAAGGTGTCTCTATTCTGTTCAGTAAATATTAGTATGTTTATCACAAATAAGACTATGCTAGTGCTAAGATACAAATATGAAAAATAAGACACTACTGCTTTCAAAGAGCTTATAATCTATTAGTGGGGGATAAAAAACAAGTATACAGAGAGCTAGAGTATAAAGCAGACTTTAATAGTGGCTATAAAAAATACAAATAAAATACTCTGGGACTCATAGGGGGAAGATTATACCTTGAGAAAAAATAAGGATGGTGTATAAGAGCTAGTTCCTGTGAGACCTGTGTTCAAATTCTGGTTGTCAGCCTCACTACCAGTCTTACTTTTACTTCTTTGACTTTCAACTGTAAAACAAAAAAAAAATACTTTTTATGACAGAATTGTTTTGAGAAAGGTGTTTTATAAATGTTAACTCACTAAGTAAATGTGAACTACTATTTTCACTGAGTGTTTAACAAATTTTCAAGAGTTAGAAAAATATTGCTAAAAAATATAATGTCACAGAACTTCAGAACTAGAAAAGGTACAGGAATATGCTAGAACCAGCTAGGACCTTCTAGAATAGTCCATTGTTAAATTTTCAGTATGGGAATTTACACCCTGAAAAATGGAAATCATTACAAATCAGGGGGGTTTATTGTTTTGTTGATTACCTAAACTTAAGAAAGTGATGTGGAAAAGTTCATAATGAAATTTAACTTTAAAATATGTAGGGCATGCTTTTTTATCGGTAGATGGTTATTAAACATTTAACAACAACCCTGATTTTTGATATTATCTATTTCCCTCCTCTTATAGGTGAGGAAACAGATAGAAACTATTTCCTTCAATTCACACAATTAATAAATGGCAATGCCAGGGTGGGAGAAGGTCAGAAACTAACCTTGATGACTTCTTGGAGGGGCTCTAAAAGAAGAGGACTGTGTGAGGGAGGTGGTGGTCAAAAGCAAAATACTGGGGAGGAAGGAAGGGGGAAGGGAAAGAGAAAAGCATAACTTGGGGTAAATAAGATGGCAGGAAATACAGAATTAGTCATTTTAATTGTGAATGTGAATGAGATGAACTCTCCCATGACTTGTTGATTTTATAACAGTTCCAAGGGAATTCTTTCTCTTTAGATATAGGGCTAATTAAGCATTCTTGACTGCCTGTTCACTCTGCCAGGTACTCATGGCCATAACTCAGTCATGTATTTATATAACAACTCAACACCTATTGATTCAATTTTAAAAATCAGCCAAATTCCATGAAACAATTAGTCAAACAAGGTAGATCAGATCATTAACTGAGACACTGATACATTTTTAATCTTTCAATTGGAATCGTAGGATCACAAAGCTTGAAATCTGAACAGATCTCAGAGCTTATCTAATTTTAAAGTATAGATATCTTCAACAACCCAGAAACATTTTTATTTGCCATTTCCTATACCTCCTATAGCTGGGAACCCACTTCCTAATAAAACAGCTTACTCAATCGTCTTTACATTTAAGGGTTCTGATAAAGGCCTCATTTCTAAAATATAGAGAGAATTGTCTAGTATTTATAAGAATTCAAGCCATTCTCCAATTGATAAATGGTCAAAGGATATTAACAGACAATTTTCAGGTGATGAAATTAAAACTATTTCTAGTCATATGGAAAGGTGCTCCAAATTACTATTGATCAGAGAAATGCAAATTAAGACAACTCTGAGGTACCACTACACACCTGTCAGATTGGCTACAACGACAGGAAAAGATAAGGATGAATGTCGGAAGGGATGTGGGAAAACTGGGACACTGATACATTGTTGGAACTGTGAACGGATCCAGCCATTCTGGAGAGCAATTTGGAACTATGCTCAAAAAGTTATCAAACTGTGCATACCCTTTGACCCAGCAGTGTTTCCATTGGGCTTATATCCCAAAGAAATCATAAAGGAAGGAAAGGGCCCCACATGTGCAAGAATGTTTGTGGCAGCCCTTTTTGTAGTGGCTAGAAACTGGAAACTGAATGGATGCCCATCAATTGGAGAGTGGCTGAATAAATTATGGTATATGAATGTTATGGAATATTATTGTTCTGTGAGAAACGACCAGCAGGATGATTTCAGAGAGGCCTGGAGAGACTTGCATGGACTGATGCTGAGCAAAATGAGCAGAACCAGGAGATCATTATACATGGCAACAACAATACTATATGATGATCAATTCTGATGGACATGGCTCTCTTCAACAATGAAATGTTTCAAACCAGTTCCAATTGTTCAGTGAAGAAAGCCATATACACCCAGAGAGAGGGATATGCAATGTGGACCACAACATAACATTTTCATGCTCTCTATTGATGTTTGCTTGCATTGTGTTTCCTTTCTCTGATTTTTTTTCTTGTAGATATGATTTTTCTTGCACAACAATAATAAGTGTGGAAATATGTATACATATATTTGATTTGTTAAGTATTTTAACATAATTAACATGTAGTGGATTTCCTGCCATCTAGGGGAGGCGTGGGGAATGGGGGGGGATTTGTAACAGAAAGCTTTGTAAGGGTTAATGTTGAAGAAGTACCCATACATATGTTTTGCAAATAAAAAGTTATAATAAAAAAAACCAAGATTGCTCATTTCATTTTTAGATAGCTCTGGTTGTTCTTCCTTATATTTAGTCAAAATCTATCTTCCTAAAACTTCCATGCATTGGTCCTAAATTCTGCCCTCTTGAACCTTAAAGAATAATTCTAGTCCCCTTTTCAGAAGAAAGCCCTTCAAATATTTAAAGATAGATCTACTGTTCCTTACAAATTAAATATTCCCAGTTCCTTCAACCAGGTATGTGGATGTCATGCTACATTCTCAGGTAAGTATTTAGTATTCTTTTGGTTTTCATTGGGCCATTAGGTTAATATGTCTCCTTGCAAATCTGATAGACTCCACATTTGTTGAGAACCAGTAATCTTAGGATCTAAGTACAGGGCAGTTGAGTACCTGGCAAATTGGAAACGATTACATCAAGATCCAATTTTGAGAGAGATAGCCTCTGAGAGCAAGAGTAAGAGATATAGTAAGAATGAGAGTGAGAAGGACAGAATGAAAAAGAAAGAAGGAGAGAGATAAGAGAGACAGAGACAGACAGAGAGTTAGAGAGAGGAGGGTGAAAGAGAGAGAGAAGGGGTGTGAGAGAGAGAAAAATGGAAAGAAACAGACAGAGGTATTTATTGAGACCTATGAGGAACATGGATTATAGGGGAAATTTTGAACTTAATAATGAACATAAAAACACAGAGTTGAAAATGATTAAGAAAAGACTATTTGGGGAAATTTCTTTATCAGGAAAAAATATATAACTACAACACTAATGACAACTAAATAATGTGAATAGAGTCCTTTATAGTAACACTAAAGAATACCATATCACTACTTCTGAAATGACAATAGCAAAGGATATGTCAGCCTACTTGGGTCTACCTTGATTTGACTTCCCATATGAACTTTCCAACTTCTAGCAGGTAAAGAGAAAAAGCAAAGGAAGTTGAAAATAATACTACTTATCACTGTTCTGCCCACTAGAAGAGTAACCATCTAGTCACTACTGCCAATATATCGAGAAGAGATAACATGTTTCCCATAACTCTGTCTTCCAGAAAAGAAGAAATTTAGGACAGAGTAAAGCCAAATATATTTTATTATCCAATTGGCACGAAGCAAAGAACAGAGCCAAGTGCCTTCTTCATCTTCAATGAGAAGGAACAAGATTAAACTCAAAAGAAAGACTACAGAACACCTGGGAACTTAAACCCTATCTACTACTTTTTTCTGTAGTTATTCTCCTAAATAAAGTCCTATTTGTTGTCCCTGCCTACTTGAGTGTTGGAAACAATACCATTATTCTCAATTTTGCCAGCTCTAAAAGGTCATAGATATCCCCAAACACCTTTTGTAATAAATATATCAGTTTTTAATCTAGGGGGTATTGTCCTACTTATAACAGAAAGCTATCTCCTCAATCCCGTAAATATGACTCATTGGAATTTACTTTTCTGATTAGATATAGATAAGAATGAGCTAAGGTATTCTACTCCCTTCCCAGTTCCAAATAACTAAAAGATATCAGAGTATTAGTTTATAATTCACAATATTGACAAGCATGACTAAGCAGGTAGAATATTAAAGTGTCTCCAGAAATCTGTGTATAAAACTATACCAGGCATAAGAAAGAATGGGTGAATAGTTTATACAATATAACTCCCAAGTCTTCTGTTCAATTCTATACTAGTACTTCTCTATCCCAACCAGATGCATTTGTGAAATAAAAATTTACCACACTAGGCATTGTTCAAAGTTTTCAGTTTAAGGAACTAACATTGCCATAAATTCTTTCGTCCAATGTCAGGACTTTTTTTTAACTGACTAATACCTCAAAGAATCAAGATCTGAGAAGCCAAGGGACCCCCCAGAAACCACCCCAGATGTCAAACATCTAGGCTGCCTGCTTCCTAGCTCAAAGTTAAGTTTAAATAAGGAAAAATTTCTTTTTTATTGAAGCTCTTATTTTCAAAATATATGTATTTTCAACATTGAGCCTTGCAAAACCTTGTATTCCAATTCCCCCCTTCCCCTCACCCCCGCCCCTAGATGGCAAGTAATCCATTATATGTTAAACATGGTAAAAGTATGTGTAAATTGAATATAGACATACATATTTATACAATTATCTTATTACACAAGAAAAATCTGATCAAAAAGGAAGAAAAATGAGAAAGAAAATTAAATTCAAGCAAACAACTACAAAGGAAGTAAAAATGCTATGTTGTGATCCACACTCAGTTTCCACAGTCCTCTCTCTGGGTGTAGATAGCTCTCTTCATCACAAGACCGTTGGAACTGGTCTGAATCATCTCATTGTTTAAGAGAGCCACATCCATCAAGAACTGATCTTCATATAATCTTTTTGTTGCCATGTACAATGATTTCCTGGTTCTGCTCATTTCACTTGGCATCAGTTCATGTAAGTCTCTCCAAGCCTCTCTGAAATCATCCTGTTGATTGTTTCTTATATAACAATAATATTCCATAACTTTCCTTTAAGATCTCTTTGGGATATAAGCCCAATAGAAACACTGCTGGATCAAAGGGTATGCACAGTTTGATAGCCCTTTGAGCATAGTTCCAAATTGCTTTAATTGCTTTCCAGAATGATTGGATCAGTTCACAATTCCACCAACAATGCATTAGTATCCCAGTTTTCCCACATCTCCTCCAACATTCACCATTATCTTTTCCTGTTATCTTAGCCAATCTGAGAAGTGTGTAGTGGTACCTCAGAGTTCTCTTAATTAGCATTTCTCTGATCAATAGTGAGTTAGAACATCTTTTCATGTGACTAGAGATGGTTTCAATTTCTTCATCTGAAAACTGTCTCTTCATATCCTTTGACCATTTATCAACTGGAGAATGGCTTGAATTCTAATAAATTTGAGTCAATTCTCTCTATATTTTAGAAATGAGGCCTTTATCAGAACCCTTGAATGTAAATTTTTCCCAGTTTATTGCTTCCCTTTTAATCTTGTCTGCATTGGTTTTGTTTATACAAAATCTTTTTAATTTAATATAATCAAAATTATCTAATTTTTTGTCCAATAATGTACTCCAGTTCTTCTTTGGCCAAAAATTCCTTCCTTCTCCACAGATCTGAGAGGTAATCTATGCTTTTTTTCTTTTAATTTGCTTATAATATCACTCTTTATGTCTAGATCCTGAACCCATTTCGACTTTATCTTCATATATGGTGTTAGATGTGGGTCAATGCCTAGTTTCCACGATATTAGTTTCCAATTTTCCCAGCAGTTTTTGTCAAATAGTGAGTTCTTATCCCAAAAGCTGGGGTCTTTGGGTTTGTGGAACACTGGATTACTATAGTCATTGACTATTTTGTCCTGTGAACCTAAACAATTCCACTGAGCAACTACTCTATTTTTTAACCAGTACCAAATTGTTTTAATGACCACTGCTTTATAATATAGATTTAGGTCTGGCAAAGCTGGCATTTTTTTCATTAATTTCCCTGATATTCTTGACCTTTTGTTCTTCCAGATGAACTTTGCTATTATTTTTTTCTAGATCTGTAAAATAATTTCTTGGGAGTTTGATTGGTTTGGCATTAAAAAAGTAGATTAATTGAGGCAGTATTATTATTTTTATTATATTCACTCAGCCTACCCATGAGCACTTGCTACTTTCCATTTGATTAGCTATGACTTTATTTGTGTGGAAAGTGGTTTGTAGTTGTGTTCATATAGTTCCTAACTTTGCCTTGGCAGATAGATTCCCAAATATTTTATATTATTGAGTTATTTTAAATGGAATTTCTTTTTGTATCTCTTGCTGCTGGACTTAATTGGTAATATATTAAAATGCTGATGATTCATGTGGATTTATTTTGTATCCTGCAACTTTGCTAAAGTTGTGAATTGTTTCTAAGTAGTTTTTAGTTGATTTTCTAGGGTTCTCTAAATATACCATCATATCATCTGCAAAGAGTGATCATCTAGTTTCCTCATACCTACTCTACTTTCTTTAATCTCTTTTTCTTCTCTTGTTGCCAAAGTTAATATTTCTAATACGATATTTGATAATAATGGTGATAGGGAGCAACCTTGTTTCACCCCTGATCTTATTGGGAATGGTTCTACTTTATCCCCATTACATATGATGCTTGCTGGTGGTTTTAAATAAATGCTACTGATCATTTTAAGGAAAACTCCATTTATTCCTATACTCTCTAGTGGTTTTAACAGGAATGGGTGTTGGATTTTTTCAAATGCTTTTTCTGCATCCATTGAGATAATCATATGATTTTTGTTAGTTTAGTTTTTGATATAGTCAATTATGCTAATAGTTTTCCTAATATTGAACCAGCCCTGCATTCCTGGTATAAATCCTACTTGGTAGGTGTATTATCCTGGGGATGACTTTCTATAATCTCTTTGCTAATATTTTTTTTAAGATTTTTGCATCGATATTTATTAGGGAAATTGGTCTACAGTTTTCTTTCTCTCTTTTTACCCTAGCTGGTTTAAGTATCAGCGCCATATATCTGTGTCATAAAAGGAATTTGGTAGGACTTCTTCTTTCCCTAGTTTTTCAAATAGTTTGCATAATATTGGAATTAATTTTTCTTTAAATGTTTGATAGATAAATCCATCTGGCCCTGGAGATATTTTCTTGGGGAATTGATTAATAGCTTGTTCTGATTCTTTTTCTTAAATGGGATATTTAAATAATTTATTTCCTGTTCTGTTAGTCAGGGAAATCTATTATTTTTGTAGGTATTCCTCCATTTCACTTAGATTATCAAATTTATTGACATATAGTTGGGCAATATAGCTCCTAATTACTGCTCTAATTTCCTCTTCATTGGTGGAAAGTTTTCCCTTTTCATTTTTGAGACTAACAGTTTTGAGACTAACAATTTGATTTTCTTCTTTCCTTTTTCTAATCAAATTAACTAAAGACTTATCTATTTAGTTCAGTTTTTCCCATAAAATTAACTCAGTTTTATTTATTAAATTAATAGTTTTCTTATTTTCAATTTTATTAATATCCCCTTTTTACTTCCAAAATTTCAAATTTGGTATTTAATTGAGGGGTTTTAATTTGTTTTTGTTTTTTTAAAGTTTTTTTAGTTGCAACCCGATTCATTGATCTTCTCTTTTTTTCTATTTTATGCAAGCAAGCATCTAGAGATATAAAATTTCCTCTAATAACCACTTTGGCTGCATCTCACAAATTTTGGTATGTGGTCTCATTGTTGTTATTCTCTTGGATGAAATTATTGCTTGTGTCTATGATTTGTTGTTTCACCCATTTAGTCTTTAGGATTAGATTATTTAGTTTCCAATTAATTTTTGGTGTATTTTTCTCTGATCTTTTATTGCATGTAATTTTTATTGCATCATGATCTGAAAAAATGGATTTACTATTTCTGCCTTTCTTCATTTGGTTCTGAGGGTTTTATGCCCTAATACATGGTCAATTTTTTTATCAGTTTCATGAACTGCTGAGAAAAAAGTATACTCCTTTCTGTCTCCATTCAATTTTCTCCAAAAATGTATCATACCTAACTTTTCCAAAATTCCATTTACCTTAACGTCTTTCTTATTTATTTTGTGATTTGATTTATCTAGTTTTGAGAGAGCAAGCTTGAGATCCCCCACTAATATAGTTTTACTGTCTATTTCTTCTTGCAGCTCTCTTAACTTCTCCTCTAGGAATCTGGATGTTATACTACTTGTGCATATATGTTGAGTGTTGATATTGCTTCATTATCTATGGTACCTTTTAGCAGGATATAATTTCCTTCCTTATATCTTTTAATTGGATCTATTTTTGCTTTTGCTTGATCTGAGATCAAGATCAGTACTCCTGCTTTTTTTTTTTTAACTTCACTTGAAGCATAATAGATTCTGTTCCAGCCTTTTACCTTTATTCTAAATGTATCACTCTACTTAATATGTGTTTATTTTAAACAACTTATTGTAGAATTCTGGCTTTTAATCCAGTCTTCTATCTGCTTCTGTTTTATGGGAGAGTTCATCCAATTCACATTCACAATTAAAATGACTAATTCTGTATTTCCTGTCATCTTATTTACCCCAAGTTTTGCTTTTCTCTTTCCTCTCTCCTGTTCCCTCCTCCCTAGTATTTTCCTTCTGACCACCACCTCCTTCAAACAGCCATCCTCCTTTATAACCCCTCTACCTTTTTTATATCTTTCCCCTACTACTTGTTTTCCTTTCTATTAGCCACCCCTTCAATAAGGGATAATTTCAAACATTGTTAGATTTCTCTTAAGATCCATTAAATATTGCAGTTATTGAATATGCTGTTCAGTGAAACTATCTAAACTTGCAAAAAGCATTTGATCATTAAAGAATCAAGTACTTATCTTATTGAATGTTAATTTGTTTGCATGGTTCTGGTATACATGAGTAGAGCGCAAATGGTAGTGAATAACAAGCCACACATGGCTTGAAGATTATAAGCAATGGAAAAATGTTGGCATTTTAGGACCTAGAGGAGCCCAGATCTCTAAAAATGCACCAAAAGAAACAAAGATAAATAAAATAAAAGAGAAACAATTACATTCTCTTCCATCCAGGACAAAAAGACTGTGACAATCCTGTAGACATTCTGAGAGGAAATAAACCAGGATGACTGGGAGATAAAACACACATGCAACTCGGTCCCACAGACTAATGCTTGGGTCCCATAACTACCAGAAGAGACAAGGCCAACCAATGCACTGTAGCCAGCAACCTGTAGCCCACCCTCTATAAAAGGCAGAGCCACACCAACCTCCAGTGTAAGGTCTATGCCTGTACCCACATCAAAGGCAAACCAGAACTCAGTATGGGGACTGCCACTGAATGTATTCAGGAGGCAGAGTCATATAGTAACTACATAAGGACTTACCTCCCAAATATCCACAAGGGATAGAGATAGGCAACCCATGACCCACAATAGTACAGATAACCTGTTCTGAACCACAGCAGGAGACAAAAACAAACTAACACCTAGGTATCCCAGGGCTCAGGCAACCTGTACTAAAGTCACAAAAGAGCCACACAGGAGAAGAAGGGGTTTGGAATCACATGGGGTATTATATGAGATCTGCTATTGTCAAAATCATCAATATTTAGTTGGGATTACAGGAAAAAATAGTCAACTTTAGGTTCAAGGCTTTGTAAGAAAAAGGATCCTGTCTAAGACTAAAGACAAAAAACGAATAGGAATCAAACAGAAGACTGAGCCAAAAGCCTTCAAAAAGCAGGTTTAGTCTTTTTTTTAATAGAATTTTATTTTTTCAAAATAAATGTAAAGATAGTTCTCAAAATTCATTTTATAAGGTTTTGAGTTTTAATTCCCCCTCTCTCTCTTACCTCCCTCCTCCCCAAGACAGTAAATAATCTGATTTAGGTTAAACATATGCAATTAAAAACATATTTCCATACTTGTCATATTGTGCAAGCAAAATTATACCAAAAAAGAAAAAGTATGAAAAAGAAAAAGCAAACAAACAAAAAAGGGAAAAAATACTATACTTCAAACCACATTCAGTCTCCATAGTTCTCTCTCTGAATGCAGATGGCATTTTCCATTCCAAGTCTATTGGAATTGTCAAGGCAGTTTTACCCTTTGTTTTCTTCAATACTATCTTATTTTTCCAAATACTTAAAAAGATAGTTTTTTGCATTCTTTGTTGTAACACTATTGTGTTCCAAATTTTTCTCCTTCTCCCTTACCTCCCCCCTCTCCAACACAACAATCAATCTAATATAGGTTAAATATGTGCAACACTTTTAAACATATTTCCATATTTGTCCTGTTGTACAAGAAAAATCACACCAAACGGGAAAAAACATGAGAAAAAAACCAAATAAACAAAAAGATGAAAATATTATTCTTTAATCCATATTCAGTCTCCATTGTTCTCTCCGGATGTGATTGACATTCTCCATCCCAAGTCTACTGGAATTAACACAGGTTTAGTGTTAACTACCACATTCAGAACCACAATCAGGGCTCACTCACACAACCCAAGAGTATACTTGGAATCTCATCTAAACACACAAAGCTCCAATCCAGAAGTTAATTTTATAGATGATGATGACACCAATATAATAATAATAATTGTTGTTACAGTTAACATGTGGTGCTTTGACATTTGCAAAATGCTTTACAAATGTGATCTCATTTGATCCTCATAACTATATGAAGTAGGTGTCATTATTCCCATTTTGAAAATGAGAAAGCTGAGGAACACAGAGGTTCAGTTACTAGACCAATTCACACAGCTAGTAAATGTCTAGTTTGGAATTGGAACTCAGATCTTCTTGACTCCATTTCCAGCATTCTATCCACTGTATCATCAAGCAACCCAACCAAAGATATGAGAAAATGGAAGAAAATGCCAGAGATAATGAACAAATATCTTGGACTGAGGAAGGCCCAAGAGGTGAAACCTAGAAAAAAGAGAGTAACTACACAGTAAATCCCAGGAAAGCCACAAAAAACCCTCCAATTACAAAGAATAAATAGTATCAGGAAGAAATTAAATAAGATATACAAAATGTGAAGGAAATGACAGCTAGGAAAGAATGAATGACAAGAAGAATTAATAACTGCTTAAAATGGAAAGTGGTAAACCTTACCTAAGAATTGAATGCCATGAAAATTAGAAGAGATCAAATAGGAAGCAATGGCTCCATGAGACAATAAGAAATATTAAAAACAAAATTAAAATGTCAGAGAGGAAAACAGAAGAGAATGTAAAGTACCCATTATTAAAAACAACTATCTAAAAATTTTGATTCCCTTCCAGAAAGCCTGAAAACAATGTTTTAAGAACTCATAAATGGAAACTGTCCACTTTTATTAGAATTAGAAGGCAAAGTGAAAATTAAAAAATAAAAATCTATCAGTTACCTCTTTTTTTTTTGCTTTTTGCTGAGGCAATTGGGGTTAAGTGACTTGCCCAGGGTCACACAGCTAGCGAATGTTAAGTGTCTGAGACCAGATTTGAACTCAGGTCCTCCTGACTTCAGGGCTGGTGCTCTAACCACTGAGCCACCTGCCTGCCCCTCAGTTACTTCTTGAAATGCCAAAATGAAAATATCTGGAGCTTTTATGAACAAAGTCCAAACATTCCAAATCAAATTTAAAAAATAATATAAGTAGCTAAGAAAAAAGTGTTTGAGTAACAAGAAGTCACAGACAGATCAAACAAGACTTAACAGCTACCATTTTAAAGTAGAGAAAAGCTTGGAATATAACATTCTAAAAGGCAAAACATAAAGGCTTACAAACACGAATACCATATCTGATGAAACTGAGTATAATTCTACAGCCAGAAAAAAAATGAATTTCCTGTGAAATAGAGGATTTCTAAAAATTCTTGAAGAAAAAGCCAGGATTGAGCAGAAACTTTAAAATGCAAATGTAGGACTTAGGAGAAAAATTGATCAGTCTGGAAAGAATTATGCAATAATGTATTGTTTTGAGAATTTGAGAATCATTTGAGAATCATGGATAGGTTCTCAGAGCCCATCTGATCCAGTCTACTCAGTTTATAGATGAGGAAAGCAACTCCCCATGTTAAGTGATTTGCCTAACCTACCAATCAGATGTGGAATTTGAATCCAGGTCCTCTGACTCCAGGATCACTCTTCCTTCCACTGTTAACTAGTGCCCTTATTTGACATATTAAGAAACTAAGGCTCAGAGTGGTTGACTCTCATCCCAAGAGCCTAAAGGGGGAAAGGGGAGGGGTAGAGGAATAAGGATTTATATAGTGCCAACCATGTTCCAGGAACTGTGCTTTACTTTACAAATGTGATTTCATTTGGTCTTCACAATGACATGCAAGACAGATGCTACAATTATCCTATTTTACAATTGAAGAAATGGATAGAAGATAAATGACTTGCCTAGAATCACAAAGTCAGGAAGTATATGAGGGCTGAATTAGAATTCAGATCTTCCTGATTTCAGATCTAGTGCTCTATCCACAGTGTCACCTAGTTGTCTCTTTTCTAGGCACATTTCCACAGGTAGAACAATCCCATTTGTCCCTGAATTACATACATTACATTAGAACATCTATTTATTTTGCTGTTTAACAATTATTAGCACATCCTTTCTGAATTTTTCAGGTAGAGGTCCAGTATTTCTAGCTATGTCCCTGATTCTTGAACTATATTCTATCCCAAGTTCAAAACTATATCTCCATGGTGAGGTGAGGAATCAGGAGCTAAAGGGGAGAAACCTTAACTGGCTTGAACACTGAAATGGATCTGGGAGATAAGGTACTAAACACTTTATTCCTCCTTCCTAATATTACTGTCACAGTTGCCTCTTGGGAGGGAGTGGCCTCTGGTAAACCTGTGGGCAAGCATCATTGCTACTATTGATGGAGCTAGTTCTCATATAATCAGGCTTCTGTGATTCAGTGATTCTAGGAGAGATATAGTCTCATTATTTTTCTGTGTTTGTATGTGTTTGTGTGTGTTTGTGTGTGATCAGATGAAAGAAAGATAATTCACCACATTCTTTTTTCAAATCAAATCCCTGCATGGAAAATACCAATAGTTAGCAAGCTGTCCTTCTAACCCCCAGGATGGGGTAAGGAGCCAGAAAGTCTAGCTAAAAGAAGATGTGTATACACTTATCATGTGGGTGACACAAAACAGGCATAAAGACTATGTGTAGTTTTTAATGTCCATTTTTTTATTTGAGTTTAAGAAATTTTTACTCCATGTTATTTCTTAAATCAAGAAAACTAAGGCAAAAGCTTTGACTTGATTTTAAAGACACTGAATTTTTTCTGCTGGCATAAATAGTATGGACACAGTAAAAGTACTTGAGAGAGCCTAATGAACCATTTCTTACACCCCATTACCTTTAGTCTGATATGACTGAGAGTACAGGCACTAATTATCCTCTCTCCCTCAGACACCGACATAGATCTACAGTAGGTTTTAAAACACAATATTCCATACAATTCAACATTTTCTTGCATAATACATATCTGTATTTCTCTCTTCTTGTGGTTTTAAACAGTCTTGCCCAAGTCTTGTTTTCTGGCAACTTTTGCTTTTAATTTCAGAAACTAGTGATATAATGATTATTTCCAATATAAATTTCATCACTATATGGAGGCAAATATATATGTATGTAGATATATGTATATAATATGTATTTGTGCATATATAATGGCAACAGAAAATTAACATTTGAAATACTTAGTGTTTTTTTATTCTTTTTATTCATTTTTAATGTGTTTTCTTTTTAGATTTTAAATTCCAGAAACTATATGAATAATTATATTTAAAAATATTTATGATAGCACTTTTTGTAGTGACAAAAAATTGGAAATTGAGGGAATATTCATCAGTTAAAGAACATGTTTTGGTACATGGTTGTGGGTAGTACTACTGTACTATAGGGAACAACAAGGGAGGTAGTTTTAAGAAAACATGGCAAGACCTATATGGACTAATACAAAGTGAAGTGAGAAGGACCAGTATTGTTATGATGATGATCAACTGAGAAAGGCTTGACTACTCTAATCAACAACAGTGCTTTAAGATAATTCCAAAGGTCTCATGATGAAAAGATGCTATCCATCTCCAGAGAGAGAACTGGCAAATTCTGGGTGCAAACTGAAGTATAATTTTCTTGATTTTTTATTTTTGTTTTTGTTTGCCAGAGTTCTTTTCTCTTTCTCAGAGGTGCCAAACATGACCAACCCACAGTAGCATTACCTCTGGAATGCACACTATCAGGCTAAAATATAATTAGGAAATATTTAGCAAAATGGATAAAAATATAATTAAACATAAGTCATATTAATATGTTTTCCTGTCAATATGTGGCTGGCAGGGATCTTTATCTATAGTTTTGTTTCTCTTTGAATTTGACATCACATCTATATCACACTTCATTTTTATGCCATGAAATTTATAAATACCAATGTACTGCACTGCATATCAAACAACTAATCAATTAGCATTTACAAAGCATCTACTAGGTCCCAGAAACTATGCTGGACACTAGTGAGTAAAATAATAGTCATATCATATTGTTGGTAGAGCTGTGAACTGATCCAGTCTTTTTGGAGAGTAATATGTAACTATGCCCAGGAACTAGGAGAAACATTAAATACCTTGTTGGGGGATAACATTTAAGCTGAGATTGGAAGAAAACTAGAGATTCCAAAGGTAGAGGTAATGAAGGAGAATGATGTAGGCATAGGGGACAAGCTGTGCATGGCGATGGGAGATGGGATATTATGGGAATAATAGGTGGGTCATTTTGAATAGAACCTTGGAATGTGTGAAGAGCAATGTGTAATAAACCCTGAAAACCAGACTGGGGCCAGATTATGGAGGGTCTTACATCAGAAAGAAGGGAATTTCAGTTTGTCCTAGAGGGAATAGGGAGCTCCTGGAATTCTTGAGCAAAGAGCGACAAAGTCTGAACTATACTTTAAGAATATAACTTTGAACAGCAATATTGTGTAATGATCAACTGTGGCTAATTTAGCTATTCTCAGTTATACAAAAATCCAAGTAAATTCTGGATGACCTGTGATGAAAAAATACAATCTATGGCTAAGATGACAGGAAAAGATAGTGATGATTTTTGGGGGAAATGTGGGAAAAGTGGGACACTAATACATTGTTTGTGGAATTGTGAACTGATCTAACCATTCTGCAGAACAATTTGGAACTATGCCCAAAGGATTATAAAAATGTGCATACCCTTTGATCCAGCAGTGTTTCTACTGGGCTTATATCCCAAAGAGATCATAAAGGAAGGAAAGGGACCCACATGTGCAAAAAAATGTTTGTGGCAGCCCTTTTTGAAGTGGCAAGAAACTGGAAAATGAATGGATGCCTATCAATTGGAGAATGGCTGAATAAATTATGGCATATGAATGTTATGGAATATTATTGTTCTGTAAGAAACGATCAACAGGATAATTTCAGAGAGTCCTGAAGAAATGTACATGAATTGATCCAAGTGAAATGAGCAGGACCAGGAGATCATTGTATGTGGCAACAACAACATTATACGAAGATCAGTTCTGATGGATGTGGTTCTCTTCAACAATGAGATGATTGAAGCCAGTTCCAATGATCTTGTGATGAAGAGAGTCATCTACATCCAGAGAGAGGACTGTGGGAACTAAATGTGGATCACGACATAGCATTTTCCTTCTTTTTTGTTGTTGTTTGCTTGCATTTTATTTTCTTTCTCATTTTTTTCTGGGTTGATTTGATTTTTCTTGTGCAGCAAGATAATTTTATAACTACATATGCATATATTGGATTTAACATTTCTACCATGTATAACATATATTGGACTACTTGCCATATGTGGGAGAGGAAAGGAGTGTGCAAAGGGGGGGGGCAAAATTGGAAGACAAAGTTTTGCAAGGGTTAATGTTGAAGAATTATCCATGCATATATTTTGAAAAATAAAAAGCTTTAATAAAGAAAAAAATAAAAATAAAAAAAATACAATCTACCTCCAGAGATAGAAAATCTAAATGCAAATTAAAGCATATTTTTTATTTGCTACCTTTATTTTTCCTGTTTTTTTCTTTTGGTCTCTGTTTTCATTTACAACATGACTAATATACAAATATGTTTTGCATGACTGAACATTTATAACCTATATCAAATTGCCTGCCTTCTTATTGAGGGGGAAAGGAAGGAACAGGGAGAATTTGAAATTCAAAAAATTTTTAACAAATATTAAAAGATGTTTTTACATGTAATTGTAAAAATAAAATATTTGAAAATAGGAATATGACCATGGCACCTTTGGGTAGGATGAATTGGAGAGAGGAGATCACAGATGCCAGGAACGCAATATCTCAGATAATCAGTAACTCTAACTCATGGTATTGTTACCAATTGAATCACTTTGTGATAGATAAATAGATAGAGCAATTTTTAAGCACTTATTAGATGCCAGACCCTGTGCAAACCACTGGAAATACAAATAGAAACAAGTCAGTTCCTTCCCTCAAGGACCTTACAAGCTAAAGATATAAGCATAAGGGGAGCAGGAAGTAGAGGAGAGGATATGTAGGATATTGTTGGGAGACCAGAGAAAATTGATATGGAAACCTTATTCCAGACAACCTACCACAAGATAGAGTACCAGGGACAGAGACCAAGATTCTAGTGAAGTGAGGAGTTGGGGAGATGAAGATAATGGCTGGAGCACAGGCAGAATGCTATGGAAAGGCCTTGGAAGAGGCATGAAGGCCAGATTATAAACCAGATAGCTAATCACCTATCAGAGCTCCTTCCCCAAAGTGACTTTTCTATGTTGTTTTCTCACCAACTATAACTTTTTCTCTTGGAAATAAGACAAGTTAGAAAATGATTCCATATCAGGGGAACCCAAATACTCCCCCCAACACTGATAGAATTAAGAAAAAGTACCAAATAACCAAATCTTGCATATTGAAAAACAGGTGGCGATAAGGGGGAAACACTTCAAAGTATATTCTCTGCATTTGAGGATGTTCTTAAAGACAGTAGAATACACTGTCTACTTATCTCCACCTTTAGAAGCCCTATATTCCTTCAAGACTCCACCCAAGTAACATTTTCTATATGAAGACTTTTCTCATTTCCACAGCTGTTAATGCCTTCTTTTCAGAACTATCTCACATGTTTTTATATATGTTAATATATAAACTTGTCATCTTCCCTTCTTTGACTGTAAGATTCTTGAAAACAGGTATGATGTCATTTTTGCAAAGTGTCTGATACATGGTAGGCAATAAATAAAGCATACAGCAACAAATACAACTGCTGGGACCCAGCAGGACTGAACCAAATAGAATTGGGGAGAATTATTTAAAATTCAAACGTGGCTCTTGTATTGAGTCTCTCCACAAAAGAAACAAAAAGGCACAATATATAGATCAGATACAGGAGTTGTTTGTTTTCTCTACACAATTAAAGTGCTAAAATACAAAAGATACACAAGTACTCATTGACCAAAAAAAAAATTTCAACATGAAGCAGTAACTTCTAATTACTATGAAACTAACTCTCCTGTGAGATTATTTCTTAAAACATCAAAGCACAAAGCAGCTTGAAACACTGGATCAGTCTTTCATTTTTGACTATGATCTGTAGTGTACATCACCTTCTTTCATGCCCAGTCTGGAATTAGACTCGTCCTCCAAGATGTGGTCATTTCCTTCTAAAAGCACTGCAGGAGGATACAATGCAACTATTACATAAGCCAAAGAACTGAGGAGGCAGACCTCTTAAACTCACAAAAGTATTGCTTTTAAGAGGCCTCATTTTCAAAATATATAGAGAATTGACTCATATTTATAAGATTTCAAGCCATTCTCTAATTGATAGATGGTCAAAGGATATGAACAGACTATTTTCAAATGAAGAAATTAAAACCATTTCTAATCTTATGAAAAAATGCTCCAAACTACTATTGATAAGAGAAATGCAAATTAAGACAACTCTGAGGTATCACTACACACCTGTCAGATTGACTAAGATGGCAGGAAAAGATAATGATGAATGTTGGAGGGGAAGTGGGAAAACTGGGACACTGATGCATTATTGGTGGAACTATGAACAGATCCAACCATTCTAGAGAGCAATTTGGAATTTTGCCCAAGGCTATAAAACTCTACATACCCTTTGATCCAGCAGTATTTCTACTGGGCTTGCATCCCAGAGAGATTATAAAAAGGGAAAAAGACCCACAATTGCAAAAATGTTTGTGGCAGCCCTTTTTGTAGTGGCAAGAAACTGGAAACTGATATGAATGTAATGGAATATTATTGTTTATGAGAAATGATGAGCAGTCTGATTTCAGAAAAGCCTGGAAAGACTTACATGAATTGATGCTAAGTGAAGTGAGCAGAATCAAGAGAACGTTATACACAGCAACAAGAAGATTATGTGATGATCAACTGTGATGGACTTGGCTCTCTTCAGCAATAAAATGATTCAGGCCAGTTCCAATGGCCTTGTTATGAAGAGAGTCATCTGTACCCAGAGAGAGAAATGTGGGAACTGAGTGTAGATCACAACATAGAATTTTCATTCTTCTTCTTTTTGTTTGCTTATATTTTGTTTTCTTTCTCATTTTTTTTCTTTTTTGATCTGATTTTTCTTGTGCAGCATGATATTTGTGGAAATAAGTATAGAATAATTGCATGTTTAACATATATTGAATTATTTGCGATCTAGGGTGGGGGAATAAAGGGAAAAATGTGGAACACAAGGTTTTGCATGAGTGAATGTTCAAAATTATCCATGCATATATTTTGAAAATAAAAATCTTTCATTTAAAAATGTCCCTTTTGGGGCAGCTAGGTGGCGCAGTGGTTAGAGCACCAGCCCTGAAGTCAGGAGGACCTGAGTTCAAATCTGGTCTCAGACACTTAACATTCCCTAGCTGTGTGACCCTGGGCAAGTCACTTAACCCCAATTGCCTCAGCAAAAAGCAAAATAAAATAAAATAAAATAAAAATGTCCCTTTAAGGTTGGAAACATCCATCTTCAGTATTATTGTTCAGTCACCTTAAGGTCAGGAAAAAGAAATACCAAGCAGAAGAAATAGCTAAAGGTACTGACTCAAGCTTACTTAGGTGGACCCTTGATTTAGCTGCCACTTAGGGGCAATGACCAATTCCAACACTGAGGAATACAAAGAAAAGCAAAAAAAAAAAAAAAGGAAATGTCTTGCTCTCAAGGATCTCAGGGTCTGATTGGGAAAGATCCCATAAATCAGTTTAGGTTTACTCCCCCTCTCCACTAAAAATAATTATTAATTAATTGGAAAACACATTTTTAATATATAATCTTCTTTACACAGGTTATACTGAACAGTTTTCCTGAGAGTTTAATGTTATGAGCAGATTGTTTTTTCATAATAGAGCAAAAAGTGATAAAAATGAAAATTAAAAACACCAAGGAATGTATCCAGTTTACACAGAATCCAAATCATATTGGAGAAAGTGAGAGACAATTGATAGAGGATCAACCTGTAGTCAATGAGCTAAAATTTAAGATGTCCAGGAATAGAATATGTGTTTTTGTATGAGGTTCACACAGTATCAGGGGTGATTATGAAAAGAAAATCTGAGGTGCTAGGTGGGAGAACCAAATGTAAGAAAACGTTCACGGTTTTAATGTGGGGAGTTATCAAGAGCCACGTGTAACAGGGCTAAGTTTAATAATAGCCAGCATTCATATAGCCTCCTAAGAATGACCAAGCAATTATGTTCATTATTTCATTTAAGGCTCATTATAGCATGGATAGGTAAATCATATAGATATTATTACCCCATTTTACAAATTAGCAAACTTCAGTTCATCAAGGTGGTGATCATGATGTTCATGATGACACAGCTAGTAAATATTAGACGTAGAAATTTCAACCTAGATTACCTTGAATTTCAATACAAGTGATTTAACCACTAGTGAAACAGGTCTCAGATTCTTGTAAGAACAAGCAATGTATCACCTAAAGAAGAACTCAAGCCACCTTTACCTAAAGGAAGAACCAGCTTAAATAGTAATAAGTGGAAATGTTAGGCTACTGGCCTGAACAGGCAAATTAGGGAGAAGCTAGGACATAGTTTGATGAGAATTAACATTGTTACATTGACATTAAGAACTAACATTAAGTCAACAAGTCATTCTATGCTTTTGTATCTTATTTTGAATAATTTTTCTTTTCTTTCTAATTCCAAAGAAAAACTTTTTTTTCTTAAACAACCCACTGAGTTCTAGTTAAATTAAGAGGAAAAAAATCTAGTCAAGAGATTGAGGAGAGGGAACTCAAGTTCTCTCAAAGCCCAGATGAGAATTGGTAATAGTGGAGAGAGAGAAAACAAAACACTTTGGGCAGTGGTTTGGGAATTCACAGAAATAAGCTGTTCTCTGATTCCCAAGAGCATTTCAACCTATCCTAGAGTGATACTAGAACAATACTACACTGTGCCACAAAATCTACATCTGTCTAAAGAGAGGCATAACTATTACACTTAAACAACAACAACAAAAAACACTTAAAAATCATACCAGATCAAATAATAATCCAGGAGAAACTTCAGTGACTTTTATCCAGAGCTATATCAAAAGTCAGTCAGAAACTCACAGGTAAGAGGAAAATGGAGCAGGGAATGAAGAGGGAGAAGGGAGAGTGTGCTAGCAAAACCAGACACAGGACAGGCAAAAAGAAAAAAAAGGAGAGAAAAGAAAAAAAAGAAGTCCCCTAACTAAACCAGAAATGCTAATAGACTGCAAAGCAAAGAGGTAGCAAGAACAGAAAACTATAATGTAGACTTTGGAAGCAAGAATGTGTGGATAAAACAGGGATACCTTCCTCACTAAAAAAAAAAAAAAAAAAAAAAAAAAATGCATATCCCCAGCCCAAAGCTCCAATTAAAGAAATTAAAATGAAAGTCAGCCCAGGGATCCAGATGACCAGTTCAGAAATAAAGCAAGAATGGTAACCCCACCCAGAAGTGTAGCAGAGAAATGAATTCTCCATAAGAACTACATGAATATCAGAAGAAATGTATCAGAGGAAGAAAGAAAGAAAGGGGGAGGGAAGGAGGGAAGAAAGGAAGGAAGGAAAGTAGGATGGAAGGAAGGTAGGAAGGAAGGAAGGAAGGAAGGAAGGAAGGAAGGAAGGAAGGAAGGAAGGAAGGAAGGAAGGAAGGAAGGAAGGAA
>JAJPUD010001406.1:318549-365336 GCA_023553655.1 Myrmecobius fasciatus | reverse complement strand
ATATTATAAACAAATTAGAAGAACATAGGATAGTTCACCTCTTACATCTCTAAAGGAGGAAGGAATTTGTGAACAAAGAACTAGAGATCATTATCAATTGCAAAATAGATAATTTTGATTATATCAAGTTAAAGAGTTTTTGTACAAACAAAACTAATGTAGACAAGATTAGAAGGGAAGCAATAAACTGGGAAAACATTTTTACATTCAAAGGCTCTGATAAAGGCCTCATTTCTAAAATATATAGAGAATTAACTCAAATTTATACGAATTCAAGCCATTCTCCAATTGATAAATGGTCAAAGGATATGAACAGACAGTTTTCAAATGAAGAAATTGAAATACTTATAGTCATATGAAAAAGTGCTCCAAATCACTATTATCAGAGAAATGCAAATTAAGACAACTCTGAGATACCACTACACACCTGTCAGATTGGCGAAAATGACAGGAAAAGATAATGATGAATGTCAGAAGGGATGTGGGAAAACTGGGACACTGATACATAGTTGGTGGACCTGTGAACGGATCCAACCATTCTGGAGAGCAATTTGGAGCTATGCTCAAAAAGTTATCAAACTGTGCATACCCTTTGACACAGAAACACAGAGTGTTTCTACTGGGCCTATATCCCAAAGAGATCTTAAAGGAGGGAAAGGGACCCACATGTGCAAAAATGTTTGTGGCAGTTCTTTTTGTAGTGACTAGAAACTAGAAACTGAATGGATGCCTATCAGTTGGAGAATGGCTGAATAAATTATGATATATGAATATTATGGAATATTATTTGTTCTATAAGAAACGACCAACGAGATGATTTCAGAGAGGCCTGGAGAGACTTACATGAACTGATGCTAAATGAAATGAGCAGAACCAGGAAATCAGTATACATGGCAACAAGAAGACTATTTGATGATCAATTCTGATGGACATGGCTCTCTTCAACAATGAGATGATTCAAATCAGTTCCTATTGTTCAGTGATGAAGAAAGCCATATACACCCAGAGAGAGTCCTGTGGGAACTGAGTATAGAACACAACATAGCATTTTAACGCTTTCTGTTGATGTTTGCTTGCATTTTTTTCCTTCTTAGGTTTTTTTTTTCCTTTTTCTTTCTCTTTTAGATCCAATTTTTCTTGTGCTACAAGATAATTGTATAGATATTCATGCATATCTTGAATTTATCATATATTTTAACATACTTAACATGCATTAGACTACCTGGCACTTAGGGGAGAGGGTGGGGGGAAGGAGGGGAAAATTTGGAACAGAAAGTTTTGCAAAGGCCAATGTTGAAAATTACTCATATGTTCTGTAAATAAAAAGTTTTAATAAAAAAAAGCAGGGGTAGTAGTCATTGATCTCAGACAAAGTTAAAGCTAAAATACATTTAATGAAGGAGAAAAATAGGGAAACTATACTATATGCCAGCCATATTGATCAATATTGTTTTAGACTTTTTAAAATCACCAGATAGTATAAAGTTGGAATATTGCTGTAGTGAAGGAAATGATGAGTTGATGGATTTAGAAAATTATGGAAAGACTTGGACTTATAAAGAATGATGTTATTCACCTTCAGAGAAACAGAATAAAATAAGCATAACATGGCTTTACATAGATCTATATGAATGAACATGTGTATATATGCGTGTGTGATTAAATATATACACATATGTATATGAATGTGTATATGTGCATATATGTGTATATATGTGTGTGTTTGTGTGCGTGTAAATATATCTGTGCTTAACCTTCTTGGGGAAGTAGGGAAGAAGAAAGGAGGGAAAGGATAAAGTAAAAAATTCACAGCAGAGAACAAAAGAAAATCTACAAGAAAGCAAAGATGGACAGCTGTGAATACATTGTGTAGTATTTATTATATAGGTTTTCTTGAAATGGAAATTTATTGTCTCAGATTTTGAATCCTCTCATACTCTGCTGTGCACATGGCAATCCTTTTTTATCTTTTTCTGTTTTTTTATATTTTGTTTTTTTTTTCTTTTTCTAGTTAGGTTTTAAATAAATCAATAGTTAAAAAGAACAAACACCTTTGATCAAAACAATGGCCAGGAATATCTCAGAGGACATATGGTAAACTCACCCCCTGACAAAGAGATTATAGACTCAAGCTGCAAAAAAACAGAAATGCATTTTTGGACATACATACCAATAGGTCAATTTGTTTTTATTTGGTTATGCTTATTTGTTATAAGTATTTTTCCTTCTGTTCTTTCTGTTGCTATTCTTCTGTTTTTAATTAGGGGTTGGAGAAGGAGAAAGAGTAGCAATAGTAATACAAAGCAAAAAGAAAACAAGACCATTGTTTTCTTTATAATTGTTTTCTTTATAATTCATAAAAGCAAACAAAAAAGAAACATAGATGAGAATATTAAAAAAAAATTTTTAAGTAACTCAAGCAGAATGGAATGGAAATTCATTGTTTCACATACAATTCTTGTTTTGTATTTTTCTGCATATATGGGAATGCTGTTTTTATATGCATTTTAAAAGTTCAGAATAAAAAAATTAAATTAAAACAATAAATATTCAGCATAGAAGTGGGGAAGAGGAGGGAAGAAATAGAACAGAATGTTGAAAAAGTCAGAGGTAGTCACTCTTTTGGTTGTATTAACTGTTTTTTTTCCCCAGTACAAGACAGAGGTCAATTTCAGAAACAAATGTGATATAAAAACAAAGAAACAAATGTGATGTAAAAGCAAAAAGGACCTATAAAACTTCTTAAAAATAAATTGATATGAGTTTAAATTTTTGCAATAAGTTCTGCTAGAAAAAGATGTTATGTTGCATATTGGGCACTTGTTCTGCTAAAATATAAACAACAATCATGGTATAATAAGAAGAATACAAGATTTAAAATCAAAGACCAATTTACTGTTGAATAGGGCAAGGATAGCTCCTATAGCCATTATAATTCCCTGAAGAAGACATACTAACTGGATTTAGGACTGAGTATTTAATCCCTCATTATCGCCAAGTGCCATAGTTGAGTAGATAAAGTTTTTTGGTGAGTTTCAAATGAGATAATATTTGTAAAGCATTTTTCAAACCTTAAAGTACTAAAGAAATGTTAGCTATAATTATTACTGTAGCTAGACTTGAAGTCATATAAGGATTAATAGGAAAGAGGGATAGTCAAATTAGAAAGAGTTAGAGAGCACATATTTCTGTTTGCTAGTGATTTTTAATTTGATGGGTTCCATGAGTTCAAATCCTGCTTCTATGTCTATATTTGTGATCCTGGGCAAGTCATTCTACTTCTCAGCTCTACAATGGCAGGGTTGAACTAGATGGTTTCTAAGGTCTCTTCTATCTTTAAATCTATGATCTTAAATGTTAATATCCTTATACAAGATTTTCTTTCCTGTTTTATATTTTATTTTTCTCTTTATTATTACATTTATAATAAAAATTTTAATTAATTAAAAATATCATCCAACTATTTGAAAATTAATCTGGCCTAAATAAAATAAATCTGGCCTAAACCATATTGGGTGTCTTTTATTTACTTACTTTTTACCATTGTACATGAATACAAAAACATTTTTTATTATTGCACTTTTATCATTATAAATTAATACAAAAACTAATACAAGTCTTAGCTTTCTTCACTATCATTGCTAGATCTGGTTTGATAATGCCATTTTCTAAAACCCTTATTATTATTATTAAATAACTCCAAGGACATCATCCTCCCCACCATTATTCTTAAATGGAAAATTTTGTTTTTCCAATTTCAAGCTCAAGTCATTTTTTGATCTGCTTCTCTGGATCGCAGTATATTAAAGCTGGAAAGTACACTTGAATTCCTCTAATCTACTGGTTCCCATCTGAGATTCATAGACTTCCAGTGTATATGTGGGCAGATTTCAAAAATCCATGAACATGGATAAGAAAAAAATTGGAACTTTATTTTCACTACATTGGGATTCCTTTGTAACCTCGTGTATTTTATTTTGTGCATTTAAAAACAGCATTCTGAGGAGTCCATAGGTTTTCCCTGACTACCAAGGAATCCATGACTCAAAAAAAAAAGAAAAAAAAGGAATCCATGATTCAAAAAATGTTATTCTTATAGATGAGGAAAATAATGCCAGAGACAAGTTCAAGGCAACTCAGTTAATGATTTGGAAAAATAGAATTGGAATCTGTGTCCCCGGACACCCAGTTCAGTGCTTTTCCCACACATCAGCCTTATCTATTTATTGTTTTGTCTTCATTTATTTATGTCACCTCCCATTTGAGTATTCAAATTAAAACTTTGGGATAGAGAAATAAATTAGAGATAACTTTAAAAAAAATTCATGCTTTGTTACAGATATATATGTTCAGACAACTGCATTTTAAACCAATACCAACAAAGAAAGAATGAAATAAAATAATCGTAAGGAAACATTAAAAAATAAACAAATGACTTTCTTTTGTTCATTTCAAAAGAAATAAATAATCACTATAGAGCTCATCATATCAGAATAATCCCAGGAAGCAAATGGTTAAATTTCCAGGCAGTACTTGTTACAAATTTCTTTGTCTGAGTCAATTAAAAAATAAAGTCTAACAATAATACATCGTATTTGTGGAGGATGTAACATTCTTGGCAGTAAAACATGGTCTCTGTGACACTGGCAGCCTTTTTTCCTTTGAATCTATGAGTTTCCTTAAGTGTGATTTCAGTCTAGGAGGGCCCGAATACAGCTGCTCCTTCACTGGAAACCAAATAACCCAACCTCCTACTTTCTATGGCAACATAACTAAGCCCTTCACCATCTGACCTGCTAAAGGAAACCTGCTTTTAATTAACCATTAATTACTTGAATGCAGCCTGCATTATGTGGAAAAACTCAAGTTATTTTCATCTTAATTTAAAAGACGACATCTGAGGCTGAAACTAACAAGTGGATGCACTTTATAAATGCTTGCATTTATATCATTATTCCCCTTCTGGGGATTGGAGGAAAGACTCCCAAGACCTGGGCATGGGAAGGGGGGTGTGGGCCTCCCTCACCATGGTTTTACAAGATGGGAGTGGGAAGAGAGATTCTAGTTGTAGAAATGAAGCTTTGTCTAGGAGAGGAAAAGGAAAGCTGGAATATTTTTTTAATTGCTTCAAGCAATCATTTGTCTGGTGGGAGATAAGATTCAAGAGCCTGCTAGCTGCATGCTAATAAAAATAAGCCCAGAGTTTAAAACTGTTCTGCTTTATTTGATATAAACACTTTTAAGTTGCTGAAATTTGTGTACAAAATTAGATCAAATATAAAATAGAAGAAATCTGTCACAGGTGGAGGGTGCATGACCAACATAATCAGGCTCAGCCACGAGAAAGTGTTTGTGAATAGGGGGGCAAGTTGCCTCAATATTGTTATAATTTTATGTGCATTATTTTTCACATCTTAAAGCTGCCCAAGGATAGAAAAATATAGGACTTCAATAACAGTTACCAGCATGGTTTGCTTTTATTACCTTTCTGTTCAAGACCCTTGTTTCCCCTTGTAGCATGTCAAATTGCCCCCAAAACCATATTATACAGCAGAGAAATGTCGTTCACACTTCACTGGCTATTGATTTACTTTATTTATTGGCACAAAATCAGGCTGAGATAAACATTTTGTCCCCCATTTCCACTATTGTAAGCGGGATAGCTTACTGCAGGCTAGGTAAGCCCAAATGTGCGGGGTCATCATTCGACATGGCTTTCTAATCAATGTGTGAAAAATTATCTAATGAATAATGGGTTGCACATTTCCACAAACAAATTAACCAGGGTGAGACTGAAACTAATGATTATATTTATCTAATGTAATTTCACATCTGTTACTAGTGGTAGTCATTTTTTTTTCTCTTTCATCCATGGTGTCCTCAAAATTACAACTTAGCTTCTTAGCTACAGTTACAGGATATCAGTTTAACTAGAAAAATGGTTTTGATGGGTATTTATTTTGACTTGTACTACAAATGGTCCTGAAGTACAGAATGGCATTGGGGAAAGTTTATTGGAACCTCATTGGTCCTAGATATTATCACACTTGTGATATTTAGGTAGTTCAATGGGTGGCCCCAAACCCATAGCCTATAGACTCAATGATATCATTTTGATGACACAAGTAGATCTTTTTCTCTCCTATAACCACTGGAAGAGCTTCATTAATGCTTCTAATACTTGAAGTAATCTGGTATTTATCTCCATTAAACACTATAGCATAATAAAAATGACCAGTAATTTCCCAATCTACACAAGAGGTATATTACTAAAATTTGTTTAAAAGTTGGTCATTTGGAATTTGAAAAGCATGAAGCCTTTCAAAGTCTATGTAATCCAGAGTGTACTTGAAGGGTGCTTGAAGGGCTTGTTAAGAAAAAAAATATATTCTGAAATCTTAATAATCATAAATGTGAGCTATTATTAGTTGAAATTAGTATGTTAGAAATATGACTATAAATTTTAACTTTAATATTTGTAAAGGAAAATACTTTTCAGTTTTTAAGATTAGAGAGAACACAAACTACTCAGGAAGGGACTCTTTGTTTTTTAACAACTTCTGGGGAAACTGGAAAATAGTTTGGCATAAAATTATTTTATACTAGTATCTTATACTATATACAATTTCTAAATGGATAAGTGACTATCTTCACCTTTAAAAAATTAGGACAAAATGGAAAAAATTAGCTTTCACAAAAATGGATGTAAAAGAATTCATAGCTAACTGAAGGATAGAGGTAATCACAAAATGTAAAATGATCAATTTTGATTACACATTTTATAAATATTTTTGTAGAAACAAATCAATGCAGAAGAATAAGAAGGCATTGAGGGGGAGAATTTTTTATCTCCAACAAAATTGATATTAAAGATATATAGGGAATGTGTATGAATATATAATATAAATAACTATTTAATAGATAAGTTATCAAAGTATATGGGAGATTCTTTTTTTTTTTTGCTTTTTGCTGAGGCAGCTGGGGTTAAGTGACTTGCTCAGGGTCACACAGCTAGGGAATGTTAAGTGTCAGATTAGATTAGAACTCAGGTCCTCCTGACTTCAGAACTGGTGCTCTATCCACTGCACCACCTAGCTGTCCCCAAAGTATATGGGAGATTCTTAAAAGAAGAAATATAAATAATCAACAACCATATGAAAAAATGCCCCCACATGATTAGTGTGATTAGAACCTTTGAAGCTTCACACTACACCCAAAAAATTTATAAGGATAGAAAATTTAATGATGAACTGTCATAAAATAAGGATTCTAATACACCTTTGGAAGAGTTGTGAATTGTTTCAAATATTTTTTTTAAAATATTTTGAAATTATGTGAGAAAAGACATAAAGCTCTTCATAACCTTGATCTATTGAGTCTATTTTGGTCCATCCATCCAAAAATATTAATGACATTAAGAAAGATTCCATATAAAACAGTAGTAGTGTCCTTTTTGTAGTAGCAACAACTTGAAAACAAATTAGATATATAATAATTGGGGAATGACTGAAAAAAATTGTGATAGGTATATTGTTGTGAAAGTGACTACTTAGGTTAGTACTTTTGATTCAATATTGAGCTATTCATGTTATTCAATACTTAACAAAACAAGAATAGGCATTGACAATCTTTGAGCTGATTCAGGTAAGTGAAGTTATCATAATGATCCATTAGCCAAGGGGCTCTCAAACTTCTCCAACTACTCATGGCTGCTTTGCATCCAAGTAATGTGGCAATGCTGTTAATACTCGGTCTGTAGTGCTCTAAACCAAGCAAGTCTCAAAGAATTAGCTCAATATCTTTTAAGGAAAAACTAACCTAATCTGCATAAGGAGACTCCTATCATGTATATTTGTGTGGAAGATTACTTTTGTATAGAAGATGGACTAGTCATATAACAAGAGTATGAGAGAGCTGATTGTCAGCCCTCATGTTTTACTAGTATTCTTGCAATTCCAAAATAGCTTGAGGAATTTAAGATTGCACTATCTGTAGCACACTTATGGAAGGAAATGCATAAGATTTACAGGAAATGGGCTGGCATAAATGGGTTATGTGAATGGGTTACAATTTGCATCATTGGAGGGAATACACACACCAGTGAGATGATGGACCCATTGGAGTTGTGGTTGTTTATTCTTCATTTTTAAAGAGGATCACTGAAATAGCGGGGAGATATCTTGACGTATGTCCGTGAATTGGATTTAAATGAGGTGGAGTTGCACAAAATTCTCAGACTCTTACTCTCTTCAAAAGCCATCAAAGTTCAGTGGCAAGACAAAGTCAAGATGATTGATGATGGCCCATAATGTAGTTGATGACCTTGGTGTCTTTTGATTGACCAAATTGTAAGCACCCCAGCCACCTACTTCAGCCACCTTCATGGCCATTGAAACAAGTTAAATTGCTCTTTTTCACTTATTCCTCCAAGGAGAAGTTTTCACATGCTTGGGGAAGACATCCCGCAATTGGTGTGAAGACTGTTGGCTACCTTCAACAGGGTTTAGCCTGTCTGTGAAGATGGTTTTTCTGGAGTGTGTCAGATGAATATGCAGTGGCTTGAAAGCCACAAGTGAGAACTGGATGGCAGGTGGACAGTAAAGGTGGATGAGCAATCCTAAGAAAGGCCTAGAAGTGCTAGTCTGCAGGAGATACACACACAAGAGAAATCACTGATCCATTGAAGTGTTACAAAATTGTAGTAAGAAGTTATAAATATAAGGAAGTCTTCAAAACCTGATGTGCTGGATAATAAATACAGAGCCAGAAAAATGATAAACATAATCACTATATCCTACACTAAAGCAAGGGTGTCAAATAGAAAGGGGGAATCAATCTATACTTAAGAATCCCTGTGGAGAGTGTATTGAATTAGTTTTTAAAATATAATATTATCTATTGTTATTGTATTTTATTTATTTTGTTAAATATATACCAATTACATTTTAATCTTGTTTGGGACAAATTGAAGAGTGTTGTAGGCCACATGTGGCAGCCCACAGGGCTATGTGTTTGACATCTTTTCTGTAAATTAAATCATCAAAAAGCAGCTGAACTTAGATTACAGGAAGTGATCAGTCATTTTCGTTCTAGAGAATCGAATAGGAAATATGTTCATTTTTTCTTCATAGGTAGATGACAGACAGCTAATGGGGATTACTGAATGCTGGCTAACAGATGAAATTGTGGTGGCTGTTTTTCATTGTTTCTCTTTATAATAAAGGAAGAAAACTGTTTCTGGGGTGGAGCATCAGTAAAATAAAAAAGAAAATAAGGCAATTGAGAAAAATGTATTATAGTAATTATTTTTCATATTTGGGTTACTTTGAGATTTGAATGAATTGATTGGCTCAGTTCTTTACTTCCTGATAGACTTTATGGGTTTCCCAAAAAGTCTTCTTCATTTAGAGATCTGATGTTTTGAAATTCCTATGATACTTCACTAGACAAGTGCAAGACTGGTTCAAGATGAACTTTTGGTCTTCCCTGGTGTGATTGAGTTAAGTGGTATGGTGAAAGGAGATCAGGCCTGAAGTCAAGAAGACCTGGTTAAAATATGATTTCAAATATTTATTAGATCACATATTCAAATATGTGATCCTGGGCAAGTTATTAGCAATTTTATGTTTGCCTCAATTTCCTCAGTCTGTAAAATTGAGATACTGATAGCACCTACCTCCCAGGCTTGATATGAGAATCAGATGAAATAATTATGAAGTGCTTAGCACAGTAGCTGGCTTACTGTAGTAAATGCTAATATAACTCACAGATATTATTATTCTCTAAAGAGGCAAAGCATAACCTCAGCCATCTGCAGCACTGGGTTCTGATTCCAGCTCTGTTCTTTACTAAATGTATAACTCTGGGAAAATCATTTAACTTCTGTCTGATTTGAAATGGAAGTAAATAACAGTGCCAACTTCATGGAGTTGTTGTGAAGAAAAAATGAGATAAAATTTCAATATTGACCTAGCTTTGAAATCTAATATTTGTTATTCAATCATTTCAGTTGTGTCCAGTTCTTTGTGATCCCATTTGGAGTTTTCTTGGCAAAGATACTGCAGTAGCTTGTCATTTCCTTCTCAAGTTCATTTCACAAATAAGGAAACTGAGGCAAACAGGGTTAAGTGACTTGACAGCTAGAAAATGTCTTAAGTGAGATTTGAACTCTTAAGATGAGTCTTCCTGCCTCCAGGCCCAGTACTCTATCCACTATACCACTTAACTGCCCAAAATGTAAGATTATCTATGTTTATATGTATATTGCATACATACATATATATACATGAGTGTGTGTGTAATATATGTATAATCTTTCTTAAAAAAGTACTTTGCAAACCTTAAAACAATGAATAAGTGCTATCCCTAGTTACCATTAAATAAAAACCAAAGACAGCTCCCTAAACTTTCCATTGGTGTCCTTCAAAAGAGACACTGAGGTCAGTATCTAATTTAAACTTAGGTTTTCTAATTCCATGTCCAGCTTTCTATCTACTATGCCACTTAACTGCCTCCTATTGAATGTTGTTATCAATAATTTGGATGAAAGAATACATGGAATCCCCAAATTTAATCCAGTGACCAAAAATAGCCCTAGTAAAAAGCTGAGAAAATGTACTCTTCCCCTCTCCCTACTTTAAAGACATGAAGGACTATGGACATGGATCAGTATCCTTAATGGAAATGGTCAATGGCCCTGAGTCCAAAAGCTCTGGGAATAGCAGCACCTCCCAGACCAATAGATCTGCTTTCAGTTCAGCTTCCAAAGCCATCAACCAGGCAAACCATCCCTACAGAGATGTGACCTGGCAACTGCTTTTGTGGGCACTGCAGCTGCTGCCTCAGCAACCTTAGTTACTAAAGAAAAGGAAAAGTTTTCCAATTTACAAATGATGTAAAACTAGGGAGGGACGGTTAACACACTCAATATTAGTTAGGATTCAAAAAATCTATTGACAAACTAAAACATTGAGCCAAATCTGATGAAATGAAATTTAATAGAGATAAATGAAACTCTTTACACTTGGATTTAAAAAAAAAAACTTTTCAAGTACAAGTGAGGGCAGGTATGGCTGGAATTATCTTGTCTGAAAAAAATTACTTGGATGTTTTTGAGAATTGCACATGGTATATATAGAAACCAAAAAAAGGTAAAGAACTCATAGCCTTGTGTCAATCAGTCAGTCTTATTCATTGCATGCCTTTGTGTGAATTGGACTACTCCTTCCCATTGCTGCCTTGGTTCTTCTCTAAAGGAGTAATTTTCCTTTCAAATCAAGTCATGGAAAATGATGGAAATTAAAATGGCAAAGGCCCCACCTCCAAGGTCAGTCCAGCTAGTCACAGTGGCCTCGTCACCCCATGCTAGCCAGATTGTTGATTTCAGATAAATCTGAATAAATGTTCTCTCTGTAATGAGGAATCATGAGATGTAAATCAATGATTTTCTTTTCTTTAGCTCTAAGCCTTTATCTGAGAACTATTCCAGCAAAATTCTTCCTTGATTATAAAACTCTGTCTTCTACCAAGTTTTCCCTTATTAACCTTTTCTACTGAATGTTAAGGATAATAATAATAGTAGTAATAATAATAACAACAACAATAATAATAATCACTTGCATAAGTAGCATTTTTAGTTCTGCAGAATGCTTTACAAATATTATCTCATTTTATCTTTGCAGCAAATCTGAGAGTTAGGCGCTATTATCATCCCCATTTTATAAATGAGAAATCTGAAAGCATGGACAGATTAAATGACTTACAGATAGCTAAATGACACAGTGTAGAGTTTTGAACTTAGGGTCAGGAAGATGTGAGTTCAAATCCTGTCTCAGATACTTACTGGTTGTGTGACTCTAAGCCAGTCTTAGTCTTAGTTTCCTTACTTGTAAAATGGAAATAATAATAGCACCTACCTCATAGGAAGATTGGGAAGATCAAATGAGAAAATATCCATAAAGTGATTTGCAAACTTTAAAGTATTATATTAATGCTAGCTATTAATAGACTTAGAATTAGGGACCCTAAAGGAATCTTAGAGGCCCCCATTTTGCAGAGAAGAGACTGAGGCACAAGGAAATTAAGCAATTTGCCCAGGATGATACACCTTTAAATGTCTCAGGCCTTTGGACTAAAGTCTTCCAGACTCCTAATCCAGTAGTCTACACATCAAGTTATCCAGGTACCTCCAAATAAATGGAGCCTAGTGTAGGCGGCATGAAGGGAAATAAAAATAATCTGGGTACATTTCATGCACAATCTGTCTCCACAGAATCTGATCTGGAGTCTGGCTATTTGAGGATGGCCAAGCTGGTGTTGCTTCCCTTAGCCTGCAGCTAACACTCCTGCCTCAGGAAAACCCCTCTCCTATATCTATGTGCTATTCTCTTTCTTGGGAGATGGGGAAGGGGGAGAATTCTCTTCTTAATGTGCATTGTTTCTAGCAATGAGAATATCCATCCAGTAGGAGACCCTAGGGCCAGCAGGTGAACAATTTGAGAGAGTTTGAGGCACAGTTGAGACACATCCAGCAAAGAATAGATACGCACTCTATGGAGACACAGACACAAAGAAGAATAGCATTCTTCTATGAAGGACCTAGTTTTAAGTCAGTTGACCTTATTTAGGAATGAGAGGAATGATGTCTCAAATATACATTCAAGAGAGAACTACATGTGTAAATCAAAAGTTGGCCTTCAGGCTCTTGTTTGTGATGGCAAATAATTAGAAAACAAATGGATACCCATCTGTTGGTGAATGCCTGAATAACTTATGGTATATGAAAATAATGGAATATAATTATTCTATAAGAAGTCATGGACCTGCTGATTTTAGAAAAGTCTGGGAAGACTTACACGATGCTGAGTAAAGTGAGCAGAACCAGAAAACATTGCACACAGCAAAAAGATTGTGTGATAATTAACTTAGCTCTTCTCAGCAATTGAGTGATCCAATTCAATTCCAATAAAATTTGGGAGAAAAATGTCATCCCTGTGCAGAAAAAGAACTTTGGAGATTGGATGAAGATTAAAGCATGCTATTTTCATCTTTTTTTTCTTCTGGATTTTTTTCTCTTATTTTTCCCTTTAATTCTGATTTTTCTCTCCCAATGTGATTCATTTGGAAATATGTAAAATGAATGTACATGTATAACCTAAAAAATTAAAATTTGAACATTTAAAAATAGACCAAAAATGTTTTAAATTAAATTTTAAAAGAAGTTGATTTGCACAGAGGAGCTTATGGAGCAGTGACCCTCCAAGCACACATTCTGTATCTGGGGAAGAAAACTATTAGTATATTACAAAAAGAGAAAATACAAAAAGAGAGTCTTATAGTACCAGGACTCTGCTATACTGACCACATCTGTTCCTTTACCACATGCTCTAGGAACATGCTTTAAGGATGTGGCCACTCTTCCAAATGATGCTTTGTATTGGGAGAATGATCCATTTCTATAGGGAGAATATTTTGTAACTACTATTCTTATACAGAATTGGGTTTGGAATCCAAGGGAAAAGAAAGGAGGTGGGAAGAGACTTAATGGGAAGAGCATAACACTAAGGAAGGCAGGAGAAAAGGCTCTGCCCCTTCCAAATAGTCTTTTCTCCTCCTGTTCTCTCTCTTTCCCCATATAAGTTAGGAGTAAGATTCTCCTAACTTGGGTCTCTGAGAGCTCATAGCCTATTAGGTTTTGAGGGTGAAATAAAGAGAAAAGTAGTCTAAATTGTGTCACTTCCTGGACATAGGCATATATTTGTCTTGAAAGGAAGGGAAAAAGAGAAGGAGGGAGGAAGGAGAAAAGGAAGGAAGGAAAGAAGGAAGGAAGGAAGGAAGGAAGGAAGGAAGGAAGGAAGGAAGGAAGGAAGGAAGGAAGGAAGGAAGGAAGGAAGGAAGGAAGAATGAAAGAATGGAAGGAAAGAAGGAAGGATGGAAGGAAGGATGGAAGGATGGAACAAAGGATGGAAGGAAGGATGGAAGGATGGAACGAAGGATGGAAGGATGGAAGGAAGGAAGGATGGAAGGATGGAAACTAAGGGATAGAAGGAAGGGAGGAGGAAAGGAAGGAAGAAGAGAAGAAAAAAGGGAGGGAAGAAAGAGCACAAATCTAACTCAGGGAATAGTAGTAGGCCAAGTATGGAGAAAAGGAGAACAATTAGGACAGATAATTATAGAGGCAGATTATAGAGAAGTATTTGAGCACCTAGATAAAAAGGAATAATGAGCATTGGATTATGGAAGGAGACTATAAAATAACAGTGAAAAAAATGCCAGAAGGAAGGAGCAAATAAGGGAACTCCCATTATAATTTTTTATAATATTTCCTAGAGCTAGCCTTCATCAGAAGCATTTCTTTGTAGTCCAGGCATAGGGGAGAAACAAGTGTTAGTCTGAAAATGGAATCAATAATCTCCCAGGAGTTATAAATATACTGTGGTATTAATAAATAATTTGATGTTGCTGTTCAGTTGTTTCACTCATGTCTGACTCTTCATGACCCCATTGGGGGTTTTCTTGGCAAAGATACTGAAGTGTTTTGCCATTTCATTTAATTTATTAATGAATAATAGCCACCATTAACTTAGCACTTTAGGATTTGTAAAGCACTTTACATCTATTAGCTTATTTCCCCATCTGAAAAATGATGGAATTGGACTAAATGATTTCTAAGGTGTCACCAGTTCTAAATCTATGAATCTGAGTTGAGTGACATGTTGGTAAGGAAATATCTTTTCAACTCTCATTATACTTTCCCTTACCTGAACCTATGTAAATTACCTTTGAAGCTAGACTGAAAGGGACTAGGTAAGCATGGTAAAGCCGACAGCCTTTGTCCTATTCCCTTTCTCCCCATTCTCAAGCAATCAAACTGTACTAGTTATAAGTAAATGTACAAAAATTTTATGTGTGTCAGTCAGTCAGACAATTCCTACTACAATTCCAGGATGTGATGAAAGGAAAAACAAAAACAAAACCAGATCTCGCTGTTAAGGAAGTTCACCTTCTAAGGGGGAGAGAACATGGAAAAAAATTATAAATCAGCAATATCCAGAATAAGTTGGCAACAACCAAGAGAGGGAAGAAAACATTAAGAGATTAGGACAGTTTCTCACAGAAGATAAGATTTTAGCGGAAACATGAAAAAAACAGAAGATGAAGATGAGAAAAGAGAGTTTTTCAGCATGGGAGACAGTCAGTGAAAATGCCCAAAGTCTGAAGGTGGAGCATCATGTATGAGGAACAACAAGAAGGCCAGTGATCACTGCATGGAAGAGCGTGTGGAAGTGAAAAGGATATAAAAAGACTGGAAAGGTGTGAGGTGGCAAAGTTGTGAAGATCAGAAGGCTTTGAATGCCAGAGGATTTTATATTTGAAACTAGAGGTGATATAAGGATCCACTAAAATTTACTGAATGGAGGCAGGGAAGGGTGAGTAACTGGTCAGACCTTTACTTTAACAGATTGACAGTTGAGTGGAAGATGGATTTGAATGGGGAGAGAAACTTGTAGTGGTCCAACCCACAGACTATTGCAATTGTCCAGATATGAGAAAATGAGATAGCCAGGGCAAACATTATTAGCTCCATTTTATTATTTATTATTAGCTCCATCCTAGGCTTAGTGATAGAATGATTTACTTTCTCATGGTCACAGAGCAAGTGAGTAGAGGATTCACACTCATTTCTGTTGGCCTCCCTGAGGCAGATTTTTCTCCTCTGTAAAATAAGAAATTGAACTACATGATTTCTAGGTCTCTTCCAGTTTAAAAGTGCATGATCCTATTTCTTGATGCCAAAGGTTAAGAACAATGGAGCCTCATCAATATTTGTTGATTAGAGGCCTTTGATGCTCAGGATATTGGACTAAGAAATGAGAAACATTGGCACAGAACAACCCAAGATGACATCCTTGCATCATCTCAGGTGCTGTGTTCTATGAGCAAAATGGAATTGCAGTAACTCAAAGGGAACATGCAAATTTAGAGCCATCTCCACTCCAAATGTTCATGTGGATTATTTGTATCCAACCTATACTAGAGCCTTCTGAGCTCATATCAATTTGATCACTCACATTCAAACACACTATATCTTGGCTCCAATATAGGGCTATCATTTTGGCCCTCCTTGAAACTAAAGGACAACAATCAACCACTTGGGCCAGGAATATGTGGAGATGTCCTAGATAGATAGATATATAGATGGATCTATAGATGATATAAATATTTAGATATGTGTATATATATATGTATATATATATGTATGTATATATATATATATATATGAAGGCTAGAATAAGGCCATGGACAGTCACAAGACAATCAGCTGGCAGGGATTAATGGGGATAATCTGGGGTACAGGTATGGGCCTTCAATGAAAGAGAAGGGGCCTCTCAGGGGAACATTTAGGGACTTGTCACCTCCTCCTAGTATACAGAATGACTTGTTGACTGTGTTCACCCATGATTAGAAGCCAAACTCAATCACAACAACCTCCTTGATTACAGATGTGGGAACAGGGGTTCTATTTGCACCAGACCACAGCAAAGAATCACCACTGCCAAGGATCCACAAGAAGTGCCTGTTTTTAGGGAGCTTACAGATCTATCAGGGGAGACAGGAAGGACACAATAATTTCCTTTTTTAGCTTTTTATTTTCAAAATATATGCAGAGAAAGTTTTCAACATTCATCCTTGCAAAACTTTGTGTTCCAAATTTTTCCCTCCCTTCCCTTACCCCCTAGATGGCAAGTAATTCAGTATATGTTAAACATGTGCAATTCTTCTATATATATTTCCACAATTATCATGCTGCACAAGAAAAAGCAGATCAAAAAAGGAAAAAATGAGAAAGAAAACAAAAAGCAAGCAAACAACAACAAAAAAGGTGAAAATACTATGTCGTGAATCACATTCAGTCCCCATAGTTCTCTCACTAGATGCAGATGGCTCTCTCCATCACAAGTCTGTTGAAACTGGCCTGAATCAATTGATTTAATTGTTGAAAAGAGCCACATCCATCAGAACTGATTATCACATAACTTTGTTATTGTTGTGTATAATGTTCTCTTGGTTCTACTCACTTCGCTTAGTATTAGTTCATGTAAGTCTCTTCAGGCCTTTCTGAAATCATCCTGCTGATCATTTCTTATAGAACAATAATATTCCATAACATTCATATACCATAATTTATTCAGCCACTCTTCAATTGACGGGCATACTTTCAGTTTCCAGGTCTTGCCACTACAAAAAGAGCTGCTATAAACACTTCTGCACATGTGGGTTCTTTTCTCTTTTTATGATTTATTTAGGATACAGACCCAGTAAAGACCCTGTTGGATCAAAGGTTATGCACAGTTTGATCACCTTTTGGGTGTAGTTTCATATTGCTCTCCAAAATATTTGGATCAGTTCACAACTCCACCAACAACGTATTAGAGGACACAATAATTTCAAGGGAGTATGAGAGGAAATCTTCAGTAAATAAGATAGTCAGTAAGCATTGTAGGACCTTGGCTGTGGAAGGGCTCAATAATTCCTTAGTGGCAAGAGGACTGGATCTGAAGTCAGAGAATCTAATTTTAAAAATTGTCTCTTATTCTTCTGGAGCTTTTGCTAAGACCCTAAACCTCAGTGAGTTTCTGCTCTATAAAACAAGGATGGCCTTCAAGGTTATTTCCAGTTCTAAATTTGTAAACAGGTCAGAGAAGTCTTTATAGAAGAGGAAGAGCTTGAGCATAGCCCTTGGAGGAAGAATAGAGATGGGTGGGCCACTCTAGGCAGCAGAAACAAGTGAGGATATACCTGCTTTACTAAGGGGACATATCAACCAGACTAGAGCAAAGACTTTTTTGTGGAAGAGAAAGAGAGAAAGTTAGAAGATAAATGGAATTGGTTTCTACAGGATTGAAAATTTTGAGTTATTTCAAATGGCAATGAAGAGTCAATTAAATGGTTTTGAATAGATGAGTAACATGACAGAAGTGGCACTTTAAAAATATTAATGCAGGAGATTAGAGCTATAACTAAAAAAGAATAGCTAGGGTCACAGGGGAAAACATCTAGGGTACAAATCTTCATTCTATTGCCCCCTTCCCAGAGTATTCTATGTACCCCTCTCTTTCATCTACTCAACTATTTTTGCCCCAGGGGAAAAAATTTCTAGTTACAACTGTGAGCAATGGTGTATAAGATGGACTGAAGTAGGAAAGATTGAAATTAGGCTCAATAGGAAGCTAATTGCAGCAATCCAGATGAGAAGTGACTAGGATAATGACAATGGAAATGAAAATGAAATCATGTATTTGAGAGAATATGAAAACCTCTGTATGTGTCACTGAAAGTTAAAACAATTTTCATCCTTTTGGTACAGACATATGATCTCATTGGTATAGAAAACTATATCAATAGCTAGATGGTAAAGTAGATAGAGCGCTGGACCTGGAGCTAGAAAGGTCTGAGCTAAAATCTAGCCTCAGAAACTTACTGACTAGGCTACTCTGAACAAATTATTTAATATCCGTTTGCCTCTGTTTTCTCAACTGTGAAATGGGGATAACACCACTTACTTTGCAGAGTTATTGTAAAAATCAAATGAAATAATATTCAGACATTGTATAAATGCTTATTCCTTTCCCTTCCCTCTCTTCTCAGAAAATTTTTGTGAAGATATTCCCTCTATTAATGTGACTCATCTGTAACTTTTAGTTGCTTTAAATCACCAATCCGAGATTAAGTGGCTTGACTATAATCATATAACTGAGACATATTAAATTCAAGACTTAAACTTAGTATGAACTATGAACAACTTTATATCTGCTGTATCATTTGATTAAAAATAAATTTATTAATTTTTTAAAAAGAGAAAAACATGAATAAAGCACTTATAAGGCTTAGTGACAGATTGGGTTTTAGAAGCAAAGTTTATTCCAAGGATTGGAAAGAGCCTGGGGAAATAATTGACAAAAATAGTGACCTGGAAAAAAGTTAATTGGGGAAGGAGGCAGAAGAGTGGGAAAAGCATGTTTAATCCCATGAAAGATTATTATAATTTGGATAGAAATTAGACTAGATAACCATCAGATCCCTTCCCATTCTAAGTGATAATACAGTGTCCACTCTAGCAGCCTCTTGGGGGCAAGGCTAGGAGAACATCTCATTGATGAGATGACTGCACTGTTGAGATATCCCTCTCTTGCCTAGATGATAATTTTAAGCAGAATTTATTGTTTTAAAATGATCTTTGGACCACAGAAAGTTCACTGATGATCTGATGTGTGAATAAGCAACTAATCTCATGGTTTGAAACTACTCTTCCAGAGAAGTAAAGAAGAAATTATCAGCCCAGCAAATGTTTTGTGATGTGTGTGTATTTATAAAATCACACTTCCCATTCATCACATACCATGATATCTAAGTAGTGAAGTAAATATATCTATACTTGGTGACTATCTCACCTAACTAGGGTTGTTGCTAGGTGAAGAGGTAAAAGCTATGTAAATATTCTCTGGCACAGTTTGTGATCAGTTTTTCAGTGGTTTGAGGCACATGGATACAGGGCTTCCTATTCATCACCCTGCCCTTCTGCATTGTGATTAATGTGATAGCAGCTCTCATCACTTCATCAAATGATCCACAGATCCTATTGAGATTTATTTTCATGAGTTAACCGAGGCAACATAGCTAGAGAAAGAAAGGCTAATTTTAAATGTGTTATTTGAAGCAAGAAGTGGCTGGATAGACTTTCTCCTGAGATGGCTGTGATACATATAACTAGGAAGAAAGGAACTCAGATCTTAGATTTCAAGAGCTTAATTTTACTCAGGATTCCTTAACAAACCTCACACGCCCTTGCTGGCTCCAAAAGACCAAATCATAGAAGATTCACCTAATAGAAGAAGGAAATAAGTAAGCAGAGATTCTGATGATAGTAACAATGTGCTGGTTGGAAACTGCATGGCTTCTCATCCTAGATTATTCAGTTCCTTAGATAACTAGTTTCATCCCACTGCTTCCTATCACCTGAAACAGACATATACACATACAGAAACTGGGGCAGTAACAAGAACAACTAGAGGAACTAAATCTGAAAAATGAGAAGAAAAATTGCTTCAAACCATCTCTATATTTCACCACCCAATAATATTTATATATCTATAATGTCCCCTAATCTACCTATTCCAAACTGAATTTAAACTCACGAGTTAGATTCTTAATAGGAGACTGCTATTACAGTAATATAAACATATAGCTTATAAACTCTTATTTACCTTTAATAGTCACCCAGTAGACAAATTTAGCTCAAAGTAAAGTCATCTCTAAGACTGGATATCAAGAACAGTAATTAAAAAGACATTTCCCAAATAAACCAGGGATGAACTTTTCCACAATCATAATACAGTATTAGTGGGAAGAATTTATATATACATAATATATTCTGATAGTGAGGCAAATATAACAAACATGTTGCCAAGGCAACTGATGCTGTCTCTGATAACCTCTCTTTTCTTAAAGTATATTCGTGCTGATCCTCTCTTCCCTTACTGCCATGAAAAATATCTCTTCTAAGAGGGTCACTGAACTGGACTTCCTGTGTCTGCTCATTTCCTCATCCCATTGCAAGTGATAGAGATAATTCTTCCCTGAATCTAGAGTAATCCCTTTTCTTTGCTGCCAGGGGTCATATCCTATGAATCTGCTTCCACTCCAAATCTCTAGTTCTCTTCTATGCTGAATTCAGTGTCTCCTCATGGGTGGATAGCTCTACTGAAAGATAACATATTGGGAGGGGAGAAGAAAGAGAAATAACCTTTCTGTTGATCCCTGATACAGGAACTAGCATTCTTTAATGGTGATAGCAATAGGGATAAGAGATGTCAATTTTGTTTGAGATAGTGATGGAAATGGTGATGGAGATAAGGAAAGATAGAGAGAGTATTGATGATAGTGATGGAAATGAAGGTAGAAATAGAAATAATCAAAGTGGTGTTGATAGGGATGGGAAGGAAGGTAGAAATGGAGATGGTGATGGTAATAGTAATAGTGTTGGAAATAAACATGGAGATGATGATGATGATGATGATGATGATGATGATGATGATGATGATATCAAAAAAGCAAGAGGATGAAGAAATAAAATTTAGGCCCATTATATATGTGGTAGACTTTTAAAAGCATGAATTCATATCCAAATGCTCTGATAATATACTTGGTGACTTAAGGAAAATTGTGAATATTCTTCTCCTTTAACTTCTCTATCCCTTATTTCCAGTGAATTCTCTGACTGTGCTATGAAATACTTTCATAAAAGTAAATCATTTATCCTTTCCAAGGTCTGTCATTTTCAACTTTTCAACATCTCTTGGACATGCCCCTTTCTTTCTTCTGACATTGCTGCTGCTCTAGTGTAGGCTCTCCTCACCTTACACCTGGATTACTTCAGTGGCTGCTGGTGCATCTGTCTGCCATAATGTCTTCCCATTACAATCCATTCTCCACTGAATGATTTTTCTAAAGCTCATTTCCCCCCTGAAGATAAAATACAAAATTTTCTGTTTGGTATTCAAAGCCCTTTCTAAGCTATCTTCCTTGTACCTTTCAAGTCCTCTTCCACATTCCTCCCTACGATGTCCTCATTGAACCTTTGACACTGGCCCTCCTTGGTATTTCAGGAACAAGATAATCCATTTCTTGGCTTTGGGCATTTTCTCTGGTTGAACCCCATGCCTGGAATAATCTCTTACTTCATCTCTACCTCCTGCCATCCCTAGTTTTCTTCATATCCCAACTAAAATCCTGCCTTATATGGAAAGTATTGTCCAACCTCTCTTAATTTGAGTGCCTTGACTGTTTTAGTTATTTTCTATTTATTCTTTTTCCTTATATATATTTGTTCTTTGTATATATTTGATTGTGTGTGGTCTTCCCCAATAGATCATGAGCTCCTGGAAGGAAGGGATTACCTTTTGTCTCCTTCCATGTTGCCAGTACTCAGCATGATGCCTGGCACATAGTAGGTGCTTAGTAAATGTTCATTGACTGACTCCTTTGCATGTATAAAGCACTTAGTAAATGTTTATTGACTGATTAACTGGCTTTGTCTGTGGAAAATGGCCTTTAGAACTGTACCTCTGCAAATTGATCTAACAGTTGTTGTTTTTTAACATAGTGATAGAAGTTCATTTAACAATTGGAAATTCTGGACTGGTGTTCAAGTAAGAAGAGAGGCATAGATCTGGGAGTTATTTGTGAAGAGTAATCATTGAGCCTATGGGAATAGATGAAATCATCAAGGGAGAGAGCACAGGGTGAAAAGAAGAGAGCTCAGGGCAGAGCTTTTAGTTTTAGTGGATGAGAGAAAGATGGAGGAGTGGAGACCGATAATGAACAGTTAGACCCTTAGGAAGAGAAAATAGAGAAAGCAGTATTCATGAGCATAAGAAGGTGGCCAACAGCATGCATGAGTACTGTGTAGAATGAAAACAAAGGATTCAGAAATGAAGAAGTCACTAGTAACATTTAAGAGAGAATTTTAGTAGAGTCATGAGGACAGAAGCTAAACTGTAGAAAATAAAATGTTAAAAAATGGAATCTTCACACTAACTCTGGAAAATGCTATACAATTTTGCAGCAACAAATGTAATGGAAAGGACACAGAATTGCAAGGTCAAGTAGAGTCCTAGTCATTGATATGTTGGTAAATGTTTAACAACCAGCTCCCTGATGTGTAAATAGCTATTCAATATATACTTTAAGTTTAATCTTCATTCAAATGTTGGAGGGGATGTGGGAAAAGTGGAGCACTAATACATTGTTGGTGGAACTGTGAATGGATCCAGCCATTCTGGAGAACAATTTGAAACTATGCTCAAAAAGTTATCAAACTGTGCATACCCTTTGACCCAGCAGTGTCTCTATTGGGCTTATATCCCAAAGAGATCTTAAAGAAGAGAAAGGGACCTACATGTGCAAAAAAAATGTTTGTGGCAGCCTTTTTTGTAGTGGCTAGAAACTGAAAACTGAATGGATACCCATCAATTGGAGAATGGTTGAACAAATTATGGTATATGAATGTTATGGAATATTATTGCCCTGTAAGAAACAACCAGCAGGATGATTTCAGAGAGGCCTGGAGAGACTTGCATGAACTGATGCTAAGGGAAATGAGCAGAACCAGGAGATCATTATACACCACAACAACAAAATTATATGATGATCAAGTCTGATGGACCTGGCTCTCTTCAACAATGAGATGTTTCAAATTAGTTCCAATTGTTCAGTGACAAAGAGAGCCATCTACACCCAGAGAGAGGCCTGTGGGAACTGAGTGGAGCTCACGACAGCATTTTCACTCTTTTTGTTGTTGTTTGCTTACATTTTATTTTGCTTTTCTTTTTTATATGCAGCATGATAGTTGTATATATATATATATGTGTGTGTGTATATATATGTTGTATTTAACATATTTTAACATATATTGGACTATTTGCCATCTAGGGGAGGTCATGGGGGAAGGGAGGGAAATTGGAACACAGGGTTTTGCAAGGGTTAATGTTGAAGAATTGTCCACTGTTTTGAAAAATAAAAAGCTTTAATAAAATATAAAAATTTTTAAAAAGTTGAGTCTTCATTATTGACCTTTTCTCCATCACTTTCTTAAACCTAGAATTCAACAAAACAATAAATCAAATGATTTGTAGCATATGCTGATTTATAATGTATAATTACTCATATTGAAAATTCAACAAGCAGCTTTCTTGAGATGGTATAATCCAACTAGGCACATCATTGGTCCTGGTTCTATTTCTGTTAACTAGCTATGTGGCCTTGGGCCAGCCATTTAATCTTTCTAATACTCCCTTTTCTCATCTGTAAATTGAATAAGCTTGTCCATTCCCAACTAATTCAACCCTTTCTTCAAATTTCACTATTTCTTTCTTCAAGATCAGCTTGCAATCTCAGAGTCATTCTTGATTTTTTCATCTCTCTTACCATTACTCCCAATATCCAATTAGTTGCCAAATCTTGCCATTTTACCTATACCACATTACTAATGTCGGTCATCTACTTTCCCTCACATGGGCATTGCCCTAGTTCAGGCCAAATCACCTCTCAGGCAAACAATGTCACTAGTCTCCTAAATAATCGTTTTCGTTGCAGTTTCTTCCTTCTCCAATCCATCCTTCTCACAGCTGTAAAATTAATATTCCTAAAATACAGGTCTGACCATGTCACTCCCCTGCTTACAAGTCATCAGTATTTCCTTATTGTTTCTAGGACATCATACAAAATTTATCATTTAAAGTTTTTACAATTGGCTCCAACCCATATTTCTAAAATTTTCCATGCTACTCCCCTACATGCACTTTACATTATAGCCAAAGTCACTTGCTGCCTGAACTTAACATTCCATCTTCTCTCAGATTTTACTTTGTGTTATTGGTCTCCCTTTGCCTGGAATATCTATTGCCTCTCTTCTGTAACCTATCTTCCTTTAACATGAAGCTCAAATCCCACTTCTCCAGGAGGCTTCTCCCTTTTTAATCCTATGACCTCATCTTCATTTTACATTGTACGTCTTATATGTGCACAATTACTTGTATATTGCCTGCTCCCATTCTAATGTCAAAACTAATTGTCTTGCATTTGCTTTCTTGTCTGACAAAAACATATACATACAGATATACTATCTATACACATATATGAAATGTATGCTTTATTTATAACCACATTTATGTATATTAAGTATATAAAGGTTTTATTAAATAATTCATAAAATATATAATGTGTAATGTATAATTTAATATATATACATATATAATGTAAACTCCTTGAGGGTTAAGATGGGGGGTTGTCTTTATATGTCTAGCATCTAGGATTATCCATTGCATTTAGTGGGTGCTTAAAATGAATTGATTATTCACACCTATATAAAAATAATGAGGCTGCCTTTTTATTTTCCATCTCCTGCCAATGGATTCAAGTACTTAGATATTGGCCAATGAAAGTAGGCAAGAAGGGATATTCCCTTGCTACCATCCTCATTCTGAATGAACTTGCCAGGGTGTAAAGAAATCAGTTAGTTTTTTCTATATTTCCTCTAATTATCTTATGCTGTGAGCAGATGGCTATATGCTGCATGAACAATGACCAAAACCAAGCAGACTGGTAGAAAATCTACTACTAGAATAAAAAAGTTTGAAACAAAGTCTGTCTACCACATAATGATAATACAAATTTAAAATTTAATCATAGCATTATATGGTGAGTATCTCACATAAATAATAATAATTATTATGACTTTTATATAGTCAGATTCAAGTTGATTAATATAAGTGGCTAATATGTAAAATACTTTGCAAATTATGTCATATCACACATATGTTTGTGTATATGTATATTACATACCTGTGTGTGTGCATACACATACATATACACTTATATTTATTTACATATATGTAAATGTACACACATATATCCTCATCTGTAAAATGGAGATAATAAATCTATAGTATCTACTTTCTTGGGACTGTGAAGATGAGATTGTATATGTATAATATGCCTTATATATAAAATATGTAAATATATGGGATTATGTACATATAATATATTATGTCTGTTTTATATATATATATAAAATATACATACACACTTTTTATTGTTGTTGTTCAGTCATTTTTAAATGATGCCCATGAGTTTTCTTGGTAAAGATAATGAAGTAGTTTGTCACTTCCTTCTCCAATATATACATATACAAGATTTTACAGTCAAAATATTGTATATTATATAATAAAATATATTGTATATGTAATGTATGTGTATATATAAGATTGTAAATAAAATATGTTCTATATTTCACACACACATAGAAAGATATAGATAGATAGATGATAGATAGATAGATAGTTTGTCTTTATAAATAAATATACATATATACACAAGTGAAATAAGTTGCCCAGGATCACACAGCTAGCCTATGTATCTAAATCAGGATCTCACTCAGGTTTTCTAGACCCCAGAGACAATGTACTATCCATTGCTTCACTTGATTCTTACTGATTCCCAGTCTACCCCTCTTTTCACTACACCACTCATTCTGTAAATTCTACAGGATTTATAATCAAGGTTAATCTTGACAGTTTTTTCATGATATCATTTGTCACTCTAATTATCATCATCAATACCCAGTCAAGCTTAGACATGATATCCCAAACTACTGGGATTTCCTTGTCTTCCAACCTATGCCTCCTTCCCACACTCCATCCTCATCCTTAAGTTTTTCTACACTTCAATCATACACTCATATACCTTCACTTCTCTCCCATAACTGATCCAAGGGATCTGTTCCCTATCCCCATCTCTGGGATCCCTATTCCCACTCTTTCTGATGCCATTAAGTATCCTATATAATATCCACATAACATCTTAAGAAGATGACATTACCTTGTCAATTTTACAAGTAGGAATTTTTAGCTTTCTGGGATATCTGAGTTATATATTATTTCTCTATTTCTTTTTTTTTTGTCAAATCCATGGTCCATATATGTTATTAGATCATTTACTTGCCCCTCATGGGCCAATTATTTTGATATTGCCATATTTCTCTATGAAAAAGATTTTTTCTTGCACACCTCACATTCCTTCCTGCTATTGTGGAATAATATTCTCTGATATGATATGATCTTTTTTGTTGTGAGTAATCAACACAACCCAGTTCCCATTCTTCAGGTGAAGTCTAGCCCAAAGAGAAGAAGTAAACAATGGCAATGGCAACAACACCCACTATAGAAAGGTACTTGTGACAAATTTCACAGGCTGCATAACTACAGAATCCTGATTGCTGACGGAGTGTTTCTCTGGTTGTAGATTTGCCCAGTCTCTCCCCAAAAAACAGAGGTATTACTTATCTGATGGAAGTGAAATGGAAGATGACCAGGGATCAACATTTTATCAACAATGGAATCACTCACAGGTTTTCCTAATTCATGGAAAATCTCTCTTGCTCAATTTAGCTATACCCTTACTAATTGTTTCTGAGTAAAAACAGAGGTGAGGGCTTAAACTTAATATACATTTGAATACATATAATATAATAGTTCATAGATTATTCAATCTTCTTTTTTGTTCTTTGAATATTGAAATAGTCGTGTTTGTTGATGTTACACATAACATTATATATAATTACATGACTTCATTTAAAAAAAGACAAAAAGTTGGCTGAGTTTGTTTCCCTGTATATCTAAACAATGAAAATATCTCCTCTATCTGAAATGACGAAGAATTTACTAAATTGCACTGAAGCTGCCAGTCTTCTCTGAAGTGAATCTCTAATATCTAGCTTGGAGTCTCTCTGGCTGAGCAGGGAATTCCCATCACATCTCTTCAATTCTGAGATGTCTCCCAGAATACAACTAGTTTTCAGAGGTACTACTATGGGTAACAGGAAAATGAAGCTCTTCAGGCTTCCAACAGGGAAATCTGAGCTAGCCCTGGCTTTCCAGCAAAGTATGTGCTCCTTTCTCTATTGTGGGGAACTAGCAAGTCACCAGAGTTTCTGAGAGTGATGAATTAACTCTTCCAGGACACCAGGGCACCATTGAGAAAATTGCCATACTCAGAATACTAAATGGTACCACAGTTCCTTGGAATGGGTAATTAGACTCTCAGAGGTGACTAGTTTACTCTGAATGAGTAGTTTACTCACCACTAGATCTTCCTATTCTCTCTTGTGTGGGAATAAAAATGTTGCCTTGCTCATCCTTTCTTCTCTTTTCATTTTTTCGCTTAACTGTCACATAAACCTCTTTATACTTAGCATTTCAGAAATAATAGCTAACCAATTCCCTTCAATATTAGAACAGAAATACTGGTGGTATGACATTAGAAGAGACTGAGAACCAAGACTCCTGGCATCTTTAATCAACTATCTAAGGTATCTGAAATTGAGAGCCATCTTCCCATTGTAACAATTTCTCCATTTGACAAAAAAGAAATAATATTATTTTAGCATTAAAATGAGTTCTTTATCCTGTTTTAAAGATAACTAGGGTGAGAGTATAATTTAGATATATGTAAAATAAGGTGCATGAGTAAAGGAAATAAGATTAAGGATGGAAAGTCTGAAGAAGCAATTTTATAGAATCTTTAAGGTCTAGCCCGAACTCAGCTTCTAAACAAAGTGTTCTATGATTATTTCAATTCTCATTTATCTCTTATTTATCTGAATTTTTACATTAATTGGCTGGACTGCACCATAGGAGTCTTGTAATACAGGGTCTTGCATTGTTTTCTATTTCATGGGTACTAGTCAAATTCTCAGTTATACTGTAAACTCTTTAAAGGCAGGAACAGCGCCTTATGTTTTTCTGCTATTTGTCACAGCCTCTCCTCAATAGGAAGCCAATAAATATTTGTTGACTGATTCATCCAAAACCCATATAAGGAGAGATTTAAAGAATTGAAAATTATTCCATGGAAAAGAGAAGTTTTAGGAGAAATATAATAGCTGCCTCCAAATATTTAAAAGGCTGTCCTGCAGAAAAATAAGTACACTCCCATCCTCCAGAAACAAGAGGACAAATTAATGCAACTTATAAGAAAGACCTTTCCAATTATTAGAGTTGGCCCTTAAGACAGTGACTTCCTGGCCACCAGAAAAAGTTCCCAGAAGAATCTGGATGGTCACATGCTAGTGTGCTGCATAGGCTAATGGGTTGAACTCAATTCTTTTTTTTTTTTTTTTTTTTTTTTTTAGTTTTTCATGTTATTTAATTGGCTTACTTGAGTTCTGGACAAAATTCCCCTATTATCCATAGGTAATTTTTTTTATTAAAGCTTTTTATTTGTATAACATATGTATGGGTAGTTCCCCAATATTGATCTTTACAAAGCTTTCCATTACAAATTTTACCCCCAGTCCCCTCCCCTCCCCTAGATGGCAGAAAGTCCATTACATGTTAATAATGTTGAAATGCTTGAGAAGTTATGCAAGAAAAATCCTATCTACAAGAAAAAAAAAAGAATCAGAGAAAGGCCACACAATGCAAGCAAATGTCAATAGAGATCATGAAAATGTTACGTTGTGGTCCATATTTCATTTCCCTCTCTCTGGGTGTATATGGTTTTCTTCAGTGAACAATTGGAACTGGTTTGAGACAATGCTTTGTTGCAGAGAGCCATGTCCATCAGAATTGATCATCATGTAATACTGTTGTTGCTGTATATGATGATCTCCTGATTCTGCTCGTTTCACTCAGCATCAGTTCATGCAAGTGCCTCCAGGCCTCTCTGAAATCGTCCTGCTGGTCGTTTCTTACAGAGCAATAATATTCCATAACATTCATATAGCATAATTTATTCAGCCACTCTCCAATTGATGGGCATCCCTTCAGTTTCCAGTTTCTAGCCACTACAAAAAGGGCTGCCACAAACATTCTTGCACATGTGGGGCCCTTTCCCTCCTCTAAGATCTCTTTGGGATATAGGCCCAGTAGAAACACTGCTGGGTCAAAGGGTATGCATAGTTTGACAACTTTTTGAGCATAGCTCCAAATTGCTCTCCAGAATGGTTGGATCCATTGAACTCAATTCTTTAAACAAAGTCCACAAATGTTTATTGAGTTCCAGTTATGCAAAGTACCTGTGGCAGGCACTTAGAGGGGTGTATGGAATATGAGGATGGTGATATATAAAGACAAATAAAAGATGGTAATCGACTTTTAAAAACAAGACTACAAAGGATGATAAGAAGGATAAGAATAACGGTAATAGAAGATAGGAGGTGAAGGGGCAATAAGAGTATAATATTTTGGGGGGCCTTTTGTGTACACTAATGGCATGAGTTGTCTGAGATTATAGAATAGCTTCTGTTTATACTGAAGACATAGGATCATCACAAGGTATTTCATATAGCACACAATCTGTCAACTTGGCTATTGATATGAAGTATCTAGAGGGAGAGCAATCATACTATTCAGTTTCCTGTGTGCCTTCTTAGGATGGTCATCAAACCTGTAGAACCCAGTGATTCACACAGAAAAGACAGCTGCCTATGGATCCAACGTAATTGCAACTACACTCAATGCCATGATCAGCAAGATTATCAAGAGTTTTTCTCATATGCTAAAGCAATGACTATGTTGATTTTTTTTTCATAAAATGCATGTAGAAATAAATGCTGGCTAACCAGATACAGCAATCTCATTTGCTATGAAGGATGAAAGATGTCTCATTCTTCCTATGATTCCCATAACTTTGGGTGTCCCCGTAGTACAAATACAAAATAGCATGGGAGTTCAGGAGAGAAAGAGAGAGACAGAGAGACACACAGGGAGGCAGACAGAGAAAAAGGCAGAGAGAGCTATATCACTTCTGGTTTGGAAGATCATATGTTGGAAGTGGTATTTGAGTTGAATTTTGAAAATGTGTAGAGATTAAACCAATGAAGATAGGGAAGAGGTCATTTTAGATATAAGGTGCAATTCAAACAAAACATGAAAATGAAAAACAGCAGAAGTAGATTAGGAAACATTGGGGTAGTTAGAAGGATGCATGTAAAAAGGGAGAATAAGAAATTACCAAAAGATTAATTAGGGACAGGTCATAGAGAATCTGGAATGCCATGCTAATGGGTTTGGATTCCTACTTTGTAGGTTAGAAGGCTCTGAAAAGGGCAAATTATGTGATTAGAACATTAATTTCAGAATTATTTCTTTAGCAGAGGTGCTAAAGGTTGAAGAGGGCAGAGATTGGAGATGTGGAGCCCCAAAAGGCAGTTATGGCTAATGACTCTGAGCTTAGTACAGTGCCTAGCACATAGGAGATACTTGACGAATGTTTATTGAATGACTGATTAAGAGAAATAATGAGAACCTAAAATAGATTAGAGTTCTGTAAATCGAGAGATGATGGGAAATTTTTAAAAAATAGTAAAATAGACTTGATGACTAGATGGGGAGCATGGATGGCAGGATGAAAAATGCATCAATCCTGAATGACTGAGAGGATTGGATTGCTCACTATCTAAGGGAAGGGGAGGGACAAGGAGAGAGGAAGGTATAGAATTTGGAATTCAAAACTTTTTTTAATATTAAAAATGTTTTAATATGTAATTAGGGAAAAATAAAATACATAAAAAGAGAAATGGGAAGACTAGGAGGAAGAGTGGGTTCTATTATTCTATAATAACCACATTCTAGAAGTATGCAGAACATAGTGGTGTAGTGATTGGCTTTGTCTGCAAGGTAGAAGAAAAAGAATGGACTCACAGTGAGCTTAGAGATTCATGATGGAGTAGAGAAGTCATATAAGAGTCTGCTTTTTGTAAGATGCTTTGGGAGAATCAATGGAATCCATCTGGATTGTCAAAGGCATGTGAAAACTCCTTGTTACGAAAACAAAGAAAGTAGTCCCTTCATCTCCACTCAAGTGTTTCCAAAGAACTTATTGTCAAGTAAGATACTGTACAAAGCTATTGTCCTGACTTTTGTCTTGTCACGAGAATGAGGCTGACAACTCTGTGCAATTCTGCCTTACTTAAATCCAATTCTCAAGAGTAGACATCACCTTATGAAGTCATTGGTGCTCTTTGAAATGAAGTCAAAACAACTGTACAGAGTTGGGAATACTATGGGAAAGTAAGTGACTGACCCCTCTGCTGTTTGTTTTCTCCATTGCTTAAATTTTCAGGAAATTCTCAGTTTCCTTTCAGTAGGATAACAGTAAAATCCTATTTGGCAAAATAGAAATTTTAAAGTGATATTAACTTAGCACATATTTGCTACATAAGAAGCCATCCTGCTTAAACTACTCTGGGATGGATTTAGGTTAGAGATTAAAAAAAAACGAAGAGATAGACCACCCACCCTGGAGTCAGGAGGATCTGAGTTCAAATTTAGCCTCAGATGCTTAACACTTACTGTGTTCTAAGCCAGTCATTTAACCCCAATTGCCTTTCAAAAAAAAAAAAAAAAACAAACAGTAAAAAATTCATGGTTTTGTTTGTTGTCTTTCCTAGAAATCTTTTTGAGATAAGAATAGATGCCCATTTGTCATAGCTGGCTTAAGTGGGAAACCCTCCTGGGAAACATTGGGGTAAAGCAAGTGACCTTAAAAAATTCTGTTCAATCATTCCGAGGTGATTTTAACTGAATTCTCTACAAACTAGTAATTAAAAGTAATTAGGGTTTCTGAGGTTTCAGTGAAGATTATAAATGTTTAAACCCTAATGTCACTTTGTTTTTGAGCAATTTTTCAGTCTTATCCAACTCTTCATCACTCTATTTGGAATTTTCTTGGCAAAGATACTAGAATATTTTTCCATTTTCTTCTCCAGCTCATTTTACAGAGGAAGAATTGTGGCAAATAATAACTTGCTCAGGTTCACACAGTTAGTATATGAGGCCAGATTTGAACTCAGGAAAATGAGTCTTTCTGACTCTGGGTCATAACTGTATCCACTGCACCACCTAGCTATCCTTATCATGTGTGTGTGTTGTTGCACAGGATTCAATATGTATTTTCCTGATAACTGAGAACTAGTTCAGTTCAGAACTAGCAGAGACCAGTGTAAGATATCAATAGTTGCCATAAGTGTGCTGAAAATTGAAAGCAGCTTTAAAGGCAAGATTTATACATATTGGTTGGTTCCAGTGAAAGTTGCAGTTGCCTGTGCAAACCTAAAGATGCCTTCTCTGAGACTGGTGATGATTTCTGTGTGACATAGGGAAAGGCCTTTGAACTTGGCTATGTCCCTTCAAAGTATCCTTCAGCATATGCTTCAAATCTATCCCAACATATATAAAGAAAAGACAAGAGCCTTGTCTAGTTTCTTTTTTTTAATGGCAGCATGCTAAACAACCCATAGTTCCTATACTGAATCATCTGAGCTGATGATAGTTAGCAGACAGACAGGCGGGAGGTACACCCCTTTGCCAATGCTTTCTCACTTAAAATGGATCTTAATTTCTTCTTTGGATATGAAGATGGGTTTACAGCTATTAGCTATCATATTAATAATTTAGAAAATACATGCCCAATCACTTGTGTTCTTCCAATTCCTTATGAACACAGCTGCAACCCACATTAGAAGCTAGGGTGAATGGATATTTTTCAGATGAGATATTTGTGCTGAATTATTAGGGTAGTCTGTACTACAAAATTACTAATAAACATTGCTTCTGGCTCAATTTAGCCTGAACTCAGTGAACCTAGCCAATGGTGACAAATCAAAAACTCTGAAATATCCAATGAATGAATTTAACTAATCAAGGAACCCTGTAGGAAGTAGATGCCAGGATTAATGAGCCAGTAGTTTCACCATGCCATGCTGTTATTTCTTCACATAAATGCCCTCAGATGAGATTACCTTTGTGTCATGAAAAGGAGAAAAGGAAGGTTACATACTTTCAACTGACAGGTTAACTACCTCCATTACTACAAGACACATCTTCATGGGCTAAATTTTTTTACCCTAAAAATGAAAATTTAAAGTCCACAACATAAATTAAAACACACTTTCATTTTCAGGGGAAGCAATCATTGAGGACATGGAATATATTGTAGCAAAGCCAGAGAATCTTCTGTCTTCTGTCTTCTAATTCCTACCTTTCTGAGCTTAGTTGTTCAGCCCCCCGGTTTTAGTCAATAAATGCCATCTTCAATGGGGTGCATTGCTATATTATGTCCTCTTTTTTTCTACCTCCCCTCAAAGCAACAAGTTCAGCATCATTTCTAGAGTCTGTTGGAATGTCACATATGATATTTATTGAATCTGTATGTAAGGAAACAGATCTTAGGATCAACATTTATATTCAAGTAAGCTAGTCATCATGCAGTTATATCTAAATGGGCCTTTACAGAGTTAGTGCCTTAGTAATACCATTCGATGTCCAAACAGACTGTTCAGCATAAAAAGGTACAATTCACTAAGGGAAAAACATCTTAAAGTTCTATTTACCTTCTTCATTTTGATTATTCTTCCTCATGCTTTTATCTTTATTTCTTTATGTAATATAATCACTTATTTGTATAGCTTTAATAGTGCAGAGTCAGAATTGTTAGTGAGGAATAAAATTGGATTAAGCATCATTCTATTGTCTGATGTCTTTTTTTTCCCTTCAAAGACAGATTTTTCATACTTAAACCATTCCCACTTAACCTGTAATACATAACTGAAATTGTCATTCTTCCCCTTTTGATCTTTGTTAAATAGGAGCAGATCAGTAACTTGGAGAGTGTAGGATAGAAAGCTTTACATGTATGTGTATATGTGTGTATATGTATATATATACATACATATATACATACACACACACCTTTAGAAATACTCAAGATCCATAATATGAAAATCTATCACCATGGAAACAGATATTATACCAAAGTTGGGTCAAGCCAAAAGCACTATGAACTTTCATTAAAACATTGATAAAATAATTGCTATTTTTCAAAATATAGTTCTTTTGAAATACCTATCACTTTTGTTGATTTGCAGCTTCAAATCAGTGTCATAAGTTGGAACCTTTTTCCCAATCAAAGATGTCACTTTCTCTGCCTTGGAGAAATCCAGTATTTTCAAAGATCCCATTTACCATTCTTTATTGCACTCCAATATCATAAAGTTATGCTTTACAGCGACATAAAGAAGCTGTAAAATTAGCATTCTTGTAAACAATCTTCCATGCTCCCTGGATGAAACAATCTGTGATTTGTACTGATCTTTAAAATGTGATTTGAGATCACATTACACATTATTTCCAACTCAAAACAACAACTGAGAAGTTGGTATAGGTGGGAAACATTAGGTAGCAAGTTAAAATGTAAAAATAAGAAAAAAAATACTCTACCTACTGAAGAATTAAAGATTTTGGGAGAAATGCCAATTGATGTGACTCCTATTATTCCAAAAAGTCTTTTTTCCTAATGAAAGACAAAATGAGCAGTCTCTTGATAATTTTTTTAATGTTAAATCAAGAATGTTTCAGAAAGCGGAGAACTGAAATATTGTGAGACTTCTCTACCAATTTAATTTCCAAAGACATCCTTTCTGTGGTCTATTCCACCACATCCATGTGTAATATAGCATTAATGGATGTGATTCTTTTAAGAAAAAAAATAGTAGATTTAACTGTTAGAGTTCTTAACTAAGTAGCAATGCCCACAGGTAGTTCATTAATATAAACTGGGGGGAAAAAGCATTCATAAAGAGCAATATTTTTTTTAGGATTTATAGCCAAAGAAAGAATTTTTTTGTAGGAAAGAGAACTTCTGATGAATCCTTATACACATTTCAAGGCAAGGATTTGATTTAGCTTAAGGCATAGTTCTCTTAGATGACATAGACATCTCCGGATAGCCTGGCCTCATAGACACAGCCTGCTGGGAAGTTCCATTTTTAAACCAACTCATCCCTCTCCTTCCCTCTACAGTTTGCCATCACCTGAGGCTATAACCAACAGTGTTTATTTACTACTGGATGGTCAGAATTGTTACCAGTCCCTGGGCAAGAGACCGTGTGAAAAACTAGATTACACAAACGATAGGCAGTTAGAAAGCACCCTGTGGTGAAATATTGCCTAGGTTGGTGGTTTTATTAAAGAGGGGCAGATCTCTCAGCCAGGAGCCCCCTACCCCTCCCAGGCATCAGCAATGAAGGTTGTTTCAGTGGCATCTTTTATACAAAGTATTTATACTTAGTAGGTTGCTAGTGGCAGGAAACAGAACATGGAGCCTTGGGAAGGGCAAAAGGGGAAACCTAAGTCCCTGAGCTGGGATCTTAAGGACTAACGTGAATGTGGTCAAAACCCTGAAGAATTAAATAGCTTAGGCACTGTCCTTCTGACCAGAATGAAATAGTTTCTGCTAAAGGATAGGAGTGTTAATCTCCTTTGCTCACTACCACTCTTGAAGACCAGAGATCCTAAAGTCTGTTTCTTTTGTCTCCATTCATTCTTTAATGCCGTCTTTACTAGTATTTCCTTCCTGCCCTCTCCCACATTTCTCAGTCTCTGTCTCTGTCTCTCTCTGTGTGTGTGTGTTACACACACACACACACACACACACACACACACACGATGCTACCCTGATGATTGTGCCCAAGACAAGCTGCCTTCTTCACCTCGATGAATTTCTTTCAAGTCCATAGACTAGCTATCCTGGTGCTCCAACCCCCACTTCTAGTCCCGAATCTGGCATCCATAGAGCCGGAGACTCCAAGTCCGCATCGGAATCTTTCACCAGACCCCTCCTAACTAATCGATCTCTTCTCTCCCATGCAAATCTTTGATTTATGCTCCAGGCTAGAAACTCGGCAGCTTAAACAAAGTGTATTGACAATGAATACAGTGATTGTTTTAAGTAAAATGCCCCAAACTGGAAGGTCAAACAAAGGGTGATAAATTTCTGGCCCCTGAATATGAATGGGAATCAACCAGCAGCCCCTTCCTAGCCACCAAACACCATTCATACGTGAAACCAAAATCCATAATTCTTCATATCACATACTGAAAATGATTTTATTTTATCCATTTACATTTAACTTGATATAAAGTTGTCCGGAAAAGTCAAATAATATGCTTTATATTAGCTCAAACATTTATTAAGAAAACCAAATTCAATAAATTAGCACAGACAATAAGTTAAAACATATCACAAATTGACCAGTATGTAACAAGAATGCTTTATCTACACAAAACATCCTATTTCACGTTTGTTCATTCTCAGAAATAGCTTCTGTTCTCTGGGGTTGGATTTGACCAGCACATGCAGAAAAAGCTGATTGTGTTTCTCTGTACAAAGTTGCAGGGTTGGAGATGTCCATGTGCAGGCACCCAGCCTGGTCATGGACCTGCTCCCTCAGCAGGGGCCAGTGGCCTTAGCCTAGGTGCAGTGGGGACAACAGCAACAGCAAACAAAACAACCAAGAGGGACAGACAGACTGGCAAAGAACAAAGATAGAAAAGTCAAACAAAACCAACAGAAAGCCAAACCTGAAAGACCCAGAAAAGGGATGTGGCTTTTGCTTTTACAAAAGGAAATATTACTTGGACTTTTTATTTTTAATTCTTCCTTATAAATACTTATCAAAATGAGTGAGATCATCTCTCCTGTATGCATCATGTAGCTTTCTTAGTCTGCTTCAGCCTCCCAGTCAAGTGGCAATTTCCTGTTAAGAAACTTCCTATTTATACTACCACATTATTGTGCTTAAAAAAAAAAATAAAGAAAAGAAAGCAATAGAAGACAAGAAAACAATATTCCGCAGCAAGCCAAAGAAATGGCTGGGTAGGTAGTTGGGTGGAAAGGTAGGGATAGTAAGTGAATAGAGAGAAAAAGAGAGGAAGTAAAAGAGAAGAAGAGGAGGGGAGAGGAGAAGGAGGAAGAGGAGGAAAAGGTAGAGGAGAAGGAGGAGGAAAAAAGAACAAGAATAAGAAGAAAAAGAACAAGAAGAGAAACAAAAAGAACAAGAAGAAGAAAAAGAAGAAAGAAAGGAAAATATGAAGTGAAAGAAGGAAGAAAGGAAGGGAGGGAGGGAAGGAGAGAAGGAGAGAGGGAGGGAGGGAAAAAAAGAAGAAGGGAGGGAGGGGGAAAAGGAAAAATTAAATTAAATAATTAGGCCCTTAGATGAGGCAGACGGTAGCAGACACTTGTCCTCCTTTAAGACAAAAGTCCTTAATATTGTGTTGTCCCTTGAGCATGTCCTTGTGTGACTTAGGTGTTGTGTGTGTGTGTGTGTGTGTGTGTGTGTATTTCTGCCCACAAACCAGTCCATTGGTGTCTGATTTCAGATCCTGAGTCGACTCCCTGGTAAGTAAAATGGCGGGAATAATGCATTTCGCGGGTAGTAGGAGAAGGGCAAGGGGATGTGAGAGAGGCAGGGAAGAGAAAAGGAAGAAATGAAGAAGAGGGATGTGTGAGAGGAGGGCAATGAAGAAGGAACTTTTGGGGAGTGATAAAGGTATAAGAGGGTGAGGTATAATAGTGAAAATGCGAAATGTGGACGGTAATAATACTTCAAGAAGAGAAAGTGTGACTAACAAACCGGGTTTAAAAGGGAATTGTGGCAAAGACTTGAAGGGGCTGATGGAAAAAAGCAGTTACCCAAGAGAGGGTGAATAATCTGGAGTGAAGGAAAAAAAAACAGAAGGATTTGATTTGGAGGGTCAAGTGGAGAAGGAAAGACGGTGAAGATAATGAAATTGGCTGGGGAAGGGGGTGCTTGGAGAGGGAGTAAGGGAAATAGAAATCAGGGAATAAGAAGAAGACAGGGGAAAAGATGAGCTTATGGAAGAGGAGGACGAGGAGGCCTCGTGAGCATAGGTGACTGGAGATCAAGGGATAAGCAAAGGAAAGGTGAGGAGAGAGAAAAGTCAGGGGACATGATGGGAGGGAAGACGGGTGGAGCAGAAGCGGGAGGGATTTGGGGGCATCTAGGAGAGAGGTTCAGGAATGGGGGAAGGAGACCTGCTATGGGGGTGAGGAGAGGCCAGAGGAATGGAAAGGAGATGGGTGAGGTGCTGCTGGGCCATCAAGGAAGAGGAGGGGAGCAAGGTCGGGATTTGGGCCCGGGGTGCCGGGAGAGGGGGCATTAGGTGAAGCTCATGGACACTGTGTGCTCTAGTGCTTTGCGGCGAAGGGACGCGATGCTCGTGCCCCGCCACACGTCGCTGCTGTCCGGGGAGCTGCAGAGCTGGGGCGAGCCCGTGACATTGCTCGGGCCAGGTAAGGAGGCGGGCACCATACCGGGAAAGGCGGGCTGGTAGAGGTGAGACTGCAGCCCGGCGCCGTTGGAACCCGCCAGGCTATTGGACAGGCCCATAGAGTTGGGCGGGGGCCCGGCCGCCAGGCTGCACTGGGACAGGGACTGCGCCATGGCCTGCTGCCTACCCAGAGCGGGCGGCAACGGCAGCTGCGACACGCCCGGCATAGCAGCCGCTGCCCAGCGGGTGTCATTGGCGTGGAAGGAGCACAGGCTGTCCCCCATCGCGGCGGCGGCGGCCGCAGCGGCCGAGGGGAACTGTGGCAGGCCTGGCGTCGGCAGCAGTGTCCCGGGAGCTCGGAAAACGTTCGTTGTCTTCTTGCGTTTCTTCCACTTGGCACGACGGTTCTGGAACCATACCTGCAAAAGGGCCGGGTTGGGGAGGGATGGAGGAATGATTTGGGTAGAGGAAGACCCATGCACACGGGGAAAGGGAAGGGAGTAGGACAGGTAGACACAGAGAGAGAGGCCAAAGTTAGCAAGGCCCCCAGCAGTGTGGAAAGAGAGATACACGGGCGCCCGGGAGCCCAATTCATGGAGCTAGGACTAGGTGAATGGCAGTCCTGGACGCAAGGGTCAGTCAGTCAATAAACGTTTAATAAGAGCCTATATGTGCCAGGCACCTTGTTAAGTGCTGAGGATACAGAGAAAGAAAAAAGGCTTTTAACCAAAAATACCCAGAGCCACACAAAACATTTCTGATTTTTCCTCTCCTTTGTTTTCACTCCCCCAATCCAAATTTTTATGCAATGTTGTTAACACTATACTTACACGATCCATCGGTTCTTTACTAGACACTACCCCACATTATCAATGCAGGCATATTTCTGCAGGTACTAATCCTATTGATACTCCTAGAGTGTAAAAAATACAGATTCCTGTACTCTGCCCTAGGGACATGTGTATTAGCTTTATAAGTCATATACATTACTGTGCAAATGTATGCATAAAATATACATCATGGCCTAGAAAATACATGCTAAAACAGAGGAGACCTGTGTTGTATAGGTCTATTTGGGAAAAGAGCATGTTGTGCAGAATATCTATATATTCCATATGTATGAAAAGCATGTGCAAACCCTGTGTATTTCCCATTGTAATGTTTCTAACACATAGAATAGAAAGTTATAGCTACACATTTCTAACACAATGTAAGGCTTTATTTTATATACTACAACATTTTTAGAGAACTCAGAAATTTAAAATTTGAAAGAAAAAATATCATCATGGATATCAATGGCCAAATTCAAAAGATAAAAGAAAAACCTCTACAGTCTTAACTGTGGAGTGAACAATGGATAGGTTAAGAATGCAAGGTTTAGTGTGGGAAAGTAAGTGTCATTGATTAATATGATTGTTTGTGAAACCAGTGTGACCTTCAGTGTCCCCAGATGCCCCAATAATATTTGATTTCACTGCCCCAAGTTTTCCCACCTAGTCTACATCTGTGTCTGAAACCGCTTCCATTGAACCTTTTCTAAATGCCCCTAGTCTAGAATCCTGTAATCCATTTTCAGAGCCTCTAAACTGATTTGTCTTCAGGTCCCTATTCTTTTCTTGACTTAGGCAAAGGTTCCAAAAGCTAAGGCCTAGCTTCAGTTTCCTAAAATCACTCCTTTGTCATCCGGATGAAAGTAGATTCGTCTCTTCAATGTTGCAAATGAAAGGTCAACATCTAATCTTACAGTAGTTGTCAATAATATGTAGGTTTGCTTTGACAAACTAAATTAGTGAAAATAACACCCCAAACAAAAGTGGAGGACTTTTGTTTTATTTCTTACTAGTGGCTCCTGAAATTTCTTCTGTTATACTGATGCACAACTGCCAAAGTCATTAAAATAGCACCAGGATTCTGGAAGGAATCATCATCATGATAATTATCATGTTTATATTTTAAGACATTTATTTTGGGATTCACTAATTAGGTTTTCATTCCTATAACCCAAAGGTCAACTGATGCTTGGAAGATTTGGGGTTATGAATATTGTCATCTGGATACTTTAACTATGTAAAATTTAAAAATATGTGGGATAGAATTATAGGATGCATGAGTTTATTATAAAATTTAGGAGATATAATTTGATAATTGTATTTTATACAGGTCTACCCTCATCCACTTATGGATCAAAGCCTATGTTTGTCATTCTATCTGAAGAAGGTGGTATGAGCACAGGGCCATCAGAACACTCCTAATTTACTTGGAAAGGTGCTCTGAAATTCCAATACCGAATTGTTTTTGTAATCTGAAGTTCCTCACAATCATAAAATTTGGATAAGTGATGATCTTTTTAGAAAAACTGTCTTTTGAATGGGGTCTGCTCTTCTGATAGCCAGACCATCCCTTGCTCCTTTTCTCTCATCTCTGTCCCATTTATTATGATGACTGCTTACTCTCTTAATTCCTTCTCATTGAAGAGGTTCCTTTTCTTCCATGTTGCAGCCCCAATAGTTGGCGGCATGATGGATTAATGAAGCTGCAGAAACTTTGATAGTGAAAGGAATCAATGTGGCTGGCCTAGAATTGAGCTGTCTGTGGCCTGTTAGAGGAAGCAAATCGGGGAGAAGCCTGGGGAACTGGAAGGTTCCTTCTTAGGGATTTGCAGCAGGCCTGGAAACACTTCTTGTTTCATTCAGTCCCAAGTTTCTGACAACTGAGTAGGATTCTGTCGACCTAGTTCCCCAAGGTTGACTCCAAACTAACAAATCAGTGCAAAACATTTGGGTCTGGGAATTGAATTCTAACCCCAACTTGGGGAGAGGCAGAAGGGAGAAAAAGAAGGTGGAAGAGACAAGGATAAACTAGTGTTTGGGTTCAAGGTGATCGCATCTCCCTCTCTGTACATGTATACACCCTCATACTACACAAAAATATGGTCCTACTCTGCACAGTTCTTCCGAGAATGCTTAAGTGCAAGATGAATTCCTTACCCTCTACAAATTTGTTCCAACTGAAATATCCTGAAATATTTTTTTTTACAAGTCCAGAAGCTGGAGGGGAAAAGAGGAATTTACAGTACTGGGTTCTGATTCAAAATCTGCAGTGGTTTATCCCTGACTACCATCTATGCAGATCAGCAAATAAGATCAGCCATTAGCAAAATGAACAGCTGTTGAGGAACTAAATATTACATAAATAATCTACAAATCGTGTTAAATTATGTTTTAGGGTTAACAGTTAAATGGTGGCTGCAAGATCTTTTATAGTTTCATGGCTTACTGAGGTTGGAAAGAATCTTCATCAGATTTGATCACCTCAGTTCAAAGCTACGGTGCATATGTTTTGAAAAATACGAATGTTTCCAATTGAAAACTAGTGCATGACAGATTAAAATGCAGAGAAAACCTGAGGGAGATTTTGACAATGCACAGATGACAAGTACAGAAAATATATTAACCGTAAGCACTGACCAACTTTGTACTCTCCTGGAAATGCAACTATTCCCTGAAAATGCTTAATACAACAGTGAGGGTCTAATGGAGGTTGGAATCTAAAAATCTATTTTCATGATATCTGCTGTTACAGTAATATAGATATACTGTAAATGTATTTTAAAATATATAGCCCGTTTAATTCCCTAGCTATAAATGGCTCAGAAATGGGGAGGGGGGTGTATTACTTTTTTTTTTCTTCCAGAAGCGAAAGCTTTATGAAGATCTCATTGGAATCCAGCAAATGATTAATGTGAAGATTTGGTAGGAAATCTGGAGAGCTGTATTAAAGCTCAGATCTCAGGTTCATTTCGATCAGCCAGCCGTGAACTCTGGGCCGAATTCATTACACTTTAATAGTGCTGGGAGAGGAAGAAAATGCAATTTCTCATTCCATTAGAAAACTAGAAAATACTCTCAGCTTGTCCCCTATTAAGATGTGGCAGGTGACAGGGGCCATTCTGGGGGACACGGTCAATGGAATTACAGCACATTATTTTGGTTCGTATAAAATATTGAAAGGCAAGCCTGACTGTGCTGAAGTTATTTCACTGATTTGGTTTTTATGTAAATAAAATATTGAAAGTTAATTAATCCGTGCTAGAGACTAATGATTATGCTTATTAGATTGCATTTGATCGCGTAATTTGCATGATTCTCGCATTGCTGCTTAATAAGCCATTCCAGGTTATAAATAATTCTGAAATTGGTTTCTAATAATGGCATGCTATAAAAGGAATGGTTTTATTACACCATCCTGAAAAGGGGAGAGATATCAGACATGGAATTGTTCTCCATATGAGTAGAAGTCTATTTAATAATTGTCTAGAAGTGTAATATAAATTAAATGTAGGTTGAAATATAATATTCGGGACAATTTGTTCTGGAATCAGAAGCATTTTAAAACATATACAATGACAATAAATTAAATGTTTAGATCATTCTTTAATCAGTGTGGTGGCCCATATACTGAAAGAACACTAGCAATCTGTTAACTATAAAGAAAACTATAAAGTACTCATCATATAAGAACATAAACCAATTACTATTTAATTTGAATTTGGTCAAGGAGCAATAGTACAGTGAATTGTGAAGTAAATACATTTCACATAAATTATTTCTGCATTACATTACATAATGTTAATCATTTTGAAATGTTAATTAAGAAGGTTATGTTGATCTGATTACTTTTTAAACTACAGAACATTATTTTAAAAAATATTGAAATTGCTACTCTATTAAATTGTTTTTATCAGCAGTCTCAAGCTATTATCTTTGGTTTAAGATTATGCTGAGACAATTAAAGTACTTTATCTCTTTCTTCCTACGTACTTCTTTTGTGTACTTTTGGAAAATAACTTTCCATTATGTGTTTTATATTTTATTTTACTTATAACTTTCCTAATATAGAAATCGCTGTCATTAACCTTTGGAAAACCCAATAAAGTTTAATAGATCTCGTTTTCTTTTTCATAGTCACTTGCCCAATTATTTTTTATTTGTGATTCTAATATCTATTTTAATTTAAACTAATTATCAATGTGGCTGGGTTAAGTAAAAATATCTTCTAAAAACAAAAATTAATATGTAGTTACTGTTTCTCTTGAGGGAAAATAACTTTCCATAATTCCTCATTGTGAAACATCAAGATAGCGATTTAGCTGGTTATTATCTTCATATTAATGAAAACATTAAAATTGTATATGTAAATGCTCAAACTTTGATTTAGGAATAGGCTTGATATAAAATTTTTAAATCTCATTGGCAATGTCATTGCCCAATGCAATTAAAGGACTTTCAGTATGTAATATCAATGAGATTAGGTTCAGGCCTATAAGAATTTAGAAGAAAAACTACTCAGATTTATTGGAGTATTTAAAAAAAAGAGCATGTCCTTTACTACTTAATTAATTTTGTCCACTTCAGGCTTCTGACGACATTCATTTGCTTTATATCATAACATCCAATGTGGACAATTTTAAAAATATAGTAATACTTGTGTATGTTAAAAATATGTGTGTGTGTATGAACACACATATACACAAGTTATATTGCTGTTATAACTGTCTTCATCTTCCCTCTTCTATTACTGGACAAAGTCCACATCTGAAACAATCGAGACCTTTTAAAAATTAAATTTCTCAAAGCAACTGACTTTGTTTTAACAAATCATTTAGACTGTTAGAAAAATGCCTGAAAGATTTGATAACTACCACCTCAATTTACCGTGAGGAAAACGCCCCAGCTTAGAGACGATTTTCAGCACTCTGGAGAGCTCAGGAATGAGATCTAGGGAGCTGAGTTTGGATTTCAATTGCACGACATTCTTAATGGGATTTGGAAATGAACTCTTCTTTTAGGTTAAAATTTTATTAGGCTTTTATTTCCAACATTTCTGGAACCTTACATAATCTCCTAAATTATTTATACTTTCCCGTTGGCCTTGTGGTCAGTCCATTGCCAGTATTTCCCTAAATGAACGTTATTTCTTATCTATGCACAGCCTACCACCTTACTGTAGTTAAAATGAGAGGGAATGAATGTAGAGGTGATAGAACTAAGTCCTTTAAGGCGTATCTGAAGTCCATTTTCCAGCTGCCACCATGATCAAAGTTAAAAATCAAAGAAGAATCAAAGCTGGGGTCTACATGTATTCTTATGTTTTCTTGTAGTTCGCTAAGGAGAAATGTACACGCCTTACCAGCCGGGGTATGATTTCTTGAAAGGAGTTAATTCTGGACCAAGTATTTTTCTTTTCGTGTGTGGATTGTGTGTGTGTGTGTCTGTCTGTCTGTGTCTACTGCATTTATTGTCGCATCAGCCTGGAAACACTCAGAGAAACAAACCTTTGGTATTTTCTGGAAGAGGGGGAGGAGAGATGGGATATGTTTGTATATAATTGGAGCTAGAGTAAGACTTTGCCAACTGACTTAGCCTGAGGGAAAATATCTGGATTTTTCTCTCCATAGTAGCAAGATGAAATTGATTTCAGAAAGACCCGCACTTCTGTCTTCAGATATTAAAGTTTCGCGTGTGTATTCTGGACGCACAATAAAGGGCCAGGGGCAGGTTGTGAGTGAACTCCTGTTTTTGTGCCTGTTGGGAAGCTAAAGTAGTGAATCCGAGCCTGTCATGGAGTGGGACGAGAAAGGAATCCAATCTAGTATTTTGTAGGCGGTTTAGCTAGCAGCCAGGGAGGAAGAGAGGGGAAAAGAGACCTCCTTTCTCTAAATTCTGCTCCTTTTGACTTCCCCGGTAGGAAAAGGCAGTACAATCCCCAAGGCCCCGCATACCTGTACTCGGGACTCGGTGAGGCCGATCCGCAGGGCCAGCTCCTCCCTCATGAAGATGTCCGGATAGTGAGTCTTTGCAAAACTCCTCTCCAGCTCGTTGAGCTGCGCGGGGGTGAAACGAGTGCGGTGGCGCTTCTGTTTCTGCTGCCCTTGCTGCTGTCCAGCCTGACTGGGGTTCTGCCCGCCCTGTGGCCCCGGCTGTTTGTCCGGGTCCTTGGCGCTGACCGCCAGTGAGGCCGTGTTAGAGCCCACCGTGGTGATGTCCTCTCCGGGGAGAAGTGTTGCTCCCTCTACCGTATCCGAGTTGGGGGCCAGGTCTCCTGGGTGACCCCCAGGATCGGAACCCCCCACGCCCAGCCGACACTTCACTGCCTCCCGGTGTCCCAAAAGCTCGGCGGCATCTTTCATACCTGAGGAGGTAAAAGAAATAGCATCACTACCTTCCCGGAGAGGCTGAGACAGGAATCCCTCTGCTGCCTCTCTCATCCCAATTAGCGAAAGCCCCTGTTCTCTCTGCCCATCAAGGCCTGACTGTTACCAGCATCAACTCTAGCCGGACCATCAAAGTTCTCAGTACCTTTGATTTGTTAGCCCACGATCTGGAAATCCAAGCTGGATTAATACCTCACGTCCCCTTTCCCACTCTCTAGATCTATCTCCCGTGATAAACAACACATACCACCATCTCTCCTGTAATAAACTCCCATCCCCTGCAATAAAACATGTCCCAGGCTCTTTTGATAAACCGCATACCCAGTGCAACAGTATACTAAAGATAACTCCATCGCTCTTCCCACCTGCATTTCCAAAGAGCAGCAAATTCTCCCCCACGGCCAATACACTTCTCACCTTCTGACGAAAATCTCCAAACCTTTCCATTTCTGGAACAAATTGAAACCCCAGACCCTACCTCAACCCCAACTAACCCTATCTCCTCCCAGATATACGAATGGGCTTGGAAATTGGAGCCACATTCAACAAAATCTAAGTAATAATGAAAAGTATAATAAAAGCCAGGAATCCTCCAACGAGTATAACTGAACGGAAGTTGACGCGGCTTCTAGGACAATGAATCAAACTTTAAAGAATTCAACTTTTCACTGAAAAGAGAGGCAGGAATCTCCTAATCACCGGGATCTTGAAGCCTCTTCCACAAAGTGGAAGTCTGTGAAAGTAAATTTTGTCTTGTCTTTTTCAAAGGCATAGACTAAACAAATCTGCCTCCATTTAATCACCTTCTCCTTGCTGCCAGATTTTTGACAAACCTAACCTTATTTTTTTAAGGTGGGGAGGGGAGGGGTGAGAGAGAGAGAGAGAAA